>JABFEA020000067.1:19374957-19386339 GCA_019775915.2 Cyphomyrus plagiostoma
GCAGTGTCCCACATTGTCCCTCAGAAACATACCCCTTGTCCCCCCTTGGGCTTATTAGCAGGTGGTCACCCTAGGGTGGGGTTAAAGCCTGGCTCAAGTGTCCATGGGAGATGTGCCTGTTCTACCAAGAATGGGGCTGAAACCGGCAACCTTCCAATCAGACTTACTCACTGAGCCACCCCCTTGAACTGGAATTTGTGAGTGCATTGCTGCTTCCTATTTGTCTGGGAAAGTCACAGTTAGATCAGTGACATTAATTTCACTGTAGCTGATGCTTTTGATATTTTCACCCTGCAATATTTGTATTTTGATATGTGGAATGTGGCATAGAGGTCATATTTATGTATTCCTGCTACACTGTGAGTTAGGCATGGCTAAAAATAAACTCCATGATGGATACTCAAGGATGGATACACCAGTGAAGTGAAGGTGTCTGTATGGTGAGAACTCCAATGGTTAGGTAGGTAGGTGAGAGTGTTCAGTTGGCCAGGGGTGACGGTCACCATATTGTATAGCTATTCTCTGTTTCCAAGGATGAGAAGATGGCTTGTTTGATATTCAGTGAACCACCCTGCATAGCTCTCTGCTCCCTGCGTGTCCCTCCTCGCTGCAGCTTTTGTTTCTCTCTCCTTGTTGGACCTTCTAACTGCCAGCTCTGTTCTCTCTGCTCTTTCTTGTCACTTTCTTTTGTTTCTCGTATGATTTCTGTTTCTTCTTCCTCTCCGTCTCAATCTGTTCAGAAAAGGAAATCCAGCTCCAGTGTTTATTTAATGGTGAGATCTGTTTGCTGTCGCTCTCTTTTGGTGAGATGAAAAAGGTTGTGGGTCTGTCTTGTTTGGAATTTCATCAGCTTTCTCAACCCTGTCAAACACACATCCACAAGTGTTGTGTCTCATCGTCGTCGTGATCATCATCATCACCACCACCACCACACTTAAGCACGGATACACAGCCCTCCCATGTGCTGTCTCTGTCTCTCTGTCGGGGGGGTTGCTGTGGGGCATCACATCATCAGCGACTGCTAGGCTTACCCGTCCCATGCGTGTGTCTGCTTATGCTGCTTCCCCCGCCACCACAGCAACCCCCCAACTCCAGACCCTGACTCTATGTCACTGCATAACCCCCACTTCATTGCCTCTTCCACATCACTGCACAGCTCTCACCACAGAGCTCTCACTATGTTACTGGGTAGTTCCCCTTGCGTAGCCCCTGCTACATGACTCTGAAGCGGCTGGCAAGCAGGGCTACAGTGTCAAGGCCATGTTTCCCATGATCGGTCTGGATTGGCAGGTTCCAGAAAACACATTGTATTCTACTTTCCACAATGACCCTGTAATTACTCTTCACGTATGGACTCTTCCTGACCTGACACTAGCAGTACCGCATGTCACTCGCAAGATTCAGAAACCTTTCCTTGAGTAACACCCCTCACCATCATCCTTCCCAACCCCTAGCGTGATGGGCCACGGCTGTAGTCTGTGATCTCCCCCCTTCCACGCCATGCGAGGGCTAAAAGCTCAGAGGGCTCCTCAGAGGAGTCAGTCAAGGTGCTGCAGTGAGATTTTCTTAAGGAGCCGTTCTGCAAGTTCCCTCGGCTAATTATCTGCACCCTTCCTGCAGTCAAAGGCGAGCTATAATGCGGCAGGTGGTACAGGAGGGCAAATGCTGTCTGCTAAAAACAAGCTAACATCACTGGTATCCAAAATAAGATTCCTTAGTCTGCATGCTTGACTCTTGGCTGAGCCTTTTTTGAATTCTCCAGGAAGTCAACCCTGGGAAAGTACCTGAGCTACTACCTGAAAGATTTAATCAAAGAAATCCTTGAGGGCAAAGAGGAGGAGAGAAAAACCCTCTTAGGAAAAAAAACAGCCCTTCCTTCTTTGCAACTTCTATGCATGCACAGTCTGCTGAAAATGCTTGCCGTCAGTATACCCGGGGAACCTGCCCACATGACTTCTTCAGCCAATGAGAGGCAGCCATTGGATATTTGGCTGATAGATTAACCTGAGCATATTCGGTTATTCTGGAGTTGTGGACACCAGGTAGCACAGCCTGTGTGGTGCATGGCCAGCAGGTATTTCCTGTGCTTGTTCCAGTACCAGGGGACATTTCAGTGATCCTGCTGTGTCTTTAGGATTTCCTGTTTCTGCATGTATTTTACCAGGGTGACGACTCTAGTTGCAGTCAGTAAAATTGTAGAAACAAAGAAGATGAGACGTGCAGGAGGAGCTTAGGCACTCGCACTGACGCTCGCTTCACTCTCTCAGATGTGCTCAGGCGTAAGTGAAAGAGGGCATGGTGCTCTTCCTTTCAGAAGCTGTGCCTTTTCATTGCCACATGTTACTCTAGAAATAGAGTCTCCAGCCTGCATATGGGCTGAAGTGTAAACAGGGAGTGAGGTGTATAAGATTGGAATCGGAAAAGCAGAGTGGCTGTTGGCTGCGGAAGAGGATCCCGTAAGGACCTAGGGCAGGGTGCTGGTTCTGGGGGGATGGCGGGGGATAGCTGCTGTATACTAACCAAGGAAATCACTGTGTTTTTTTGTTTTTATTCTTGCCTCAGCCACAGACAAACAACAATAAAAACAGTGTAGTCAGCAGCAGCAGCAGCAGCAGCACCAAAGACAGCAGCATCTCATCTTCCACACTGATGGTATCTCATCTAAACTTGTTTTTCTCATTGGCTTTTTGTTTTGATTGACATTGTCATAGTTGCTTTCTTTGTGTTCAGTTTGTCGTTTGTCTCTGGATTACCCCCCCCTCGTTCTCAGCTGTCTACTCCACTACCATGTTGTAAATGTGATGTGGACAAGGTCACTGATGTGATAGATACTACCCACTGAAACTAACCACTTGCTCTGTATCCTGTGACTTGCATTTGGCTCCTGTGTTTTCCAGGATAGCACATGCAGGGGCAGCTGGGCAGGAGTAGACAGTCAGGTAGCAGAGCCAGATGCAAATTGGGCAGCAGGCAGCTAGCTGCGTATGGGGGGGCAGTGCGTAAGGACAGATCTCTGACTGTTTGGAAGAAATAAACATGCAGATTATACCGAAGTATTAAGAGCATCCCAGAAGTGTCATGCTTATCCCACTCCTGGATAAGCTTTCAAGCATTAGCCAGGGTTTGATTACGACTGCCCAGTGGGACTGATTGTGACGCATTCTGGGAAATCCTCAGGGTGACACATCAAGCTATGGGGAGAAGTAAGATGAGTACAAGCTCACATTAACAACAATAGTGATGAAAAAAGGAGCCAAAATTATCCAGGAACAGAACGTGTGGGCAGGATGCACCCTCCCCCGAGTGTAGGGAGGCCACGCCCCCCTTGCACAGGAGAGATGTGGTCTCTAATGGATCATTCAGGATTCCTGTCACCTTTTTCCATGGTCAGGTGACTTTCTCTAAATCCAAAGAGTTTCCTGGGGCGCCATCAAGGGGATAAAATCATAGCTCAGCATCATCCTCCCCATTCCTTCAATGGCAGCAACCTTAGGACAGCCAGCAGATAAAATGTATTTGAAGCAAGGAGACGAGCCCAGAAGCCTACAGTATCTATGACTTGCTCCTCAGTGGACAGTGCAGTTAGCATGGTTTCTCAGCTCTGGGCCAACCACAGGGCTCTCTGTAATCTTTAATGGGTCTACATTCTCAGAATATCCTGAATACCTGACACAAACCCTGCAAGTTTAAAAAAAAAAAAAAAGATGAGATTGAGCTCTTGGTCTTGAATCGTGCCTTTTAAATTGGAGTGCTACTTGGAAATTCTTCCGAAATGATCACGGGTGACTTTTCTGTGAGGGTGAGGGTCTGCATCTTTGTGTCGGTCATTGTCTTTTTGATGTTTTGTAGGAACGGCTTCCTGTTTGCATGTGTTTTTGTGTGAAGCTGGGGAATGGTTGGGGCATCGTGGGTGACCAACTGTCCCCCCTTAGTCTGGGAGCTGTCACACAGACCTCCCTACATCACTCCACCTCTGATGACACGCAGTCTGTCTGTGTTGGGAATGGGGGTTGGATTTTCTGTGTCTCCTCCCCCAGGTCCATAATATCCCCTCCACCCCATGTCCCACCCATCTGCTCCCGCATGTTAAACTGTCTCCTGCTTCCCATAGGAACCACAGACCACTGTTGTGCACAACCCAGCTGATGGCGTCAAGGTGAGCTCCCGCCCCTCCCTGCTTGGCCCTCACCACTCCCTAAACATCCCCTCATCATGAGATATTACATCAGCATTGGGCCGCTATTGCTGGTACCCTCTTAGCCAGCTGAGTTGCCCTCGCAGAGTGTGAAGTCCTACTGTCTTGTCCTGATCTCCAGAGCCCCTCGCCACTTGTTGGCTTGAGAGGCAGCTGTCAGCGCGTGCCAGTGCGGTTTCAGAATGCCGCCCCCCCACGTGAAAAGCAGCTGGTTTGCATCTGGAAGTGGGGACATGTTAGCTAGCTGGCCCAGCAGATGGCCCCCTCTGACTCTCCCATTCTCTGTCCTCAGGGTTCCACAGAGAGCTACAATACCACAGAAGAGGAGGATATGAAAGGTAGGAAAGGTACACATCAGGCTTTGTAACTTCATCACATCATCAAGCTGCTCGGCCAATCAGACTATCCGAGTCAACGCATATTTTTAATGAGCACAGGCAGAGATGCGGTCTGTGAAAGAAGTTCTGATTCTGTTACTGGTTCTTAATGGAGCTGCTGTTCCATTTTAGGCTTTGTTTCGGTTTGAGCACTCAAAGCTTAGACCTTGATTCACTTTAGTACTAAACAGGAGCAGGAATCAGCAGGGCTAGCGTTTGTTTGGTAACTGTTCCATGTGAGTAATAGTTTATTATAGCACATTGCTCTGTCTATGCAAGGGGTTTGTACAGACTATATGGGCCAGAGGCAGGGTATGTGTGTGATAAGGGACTTGTACAGTTCTCATGCCAGTGTTTGAGCTGGGGCTGTGATGGCCTGGACCACATTTGTCTGGGTTTTTGTGAAGCAGGAGCAGATGTTGCATCCGTTGCCGAAATGATGATCAGCACCAGTGACATGTGCCATTAGGATGAGGCGTGTACGCTGTCTGCACTAAACAACGTGACATGGCGTGTTAAGATTCAAACAGACATGGAGGACTGTGTGAGGATGGAGATGACTGCAGTGTGTGGTGCGTGACCTCACACGGCCATATCTCGTGCCTGATCCCTAAGCAACCTTGGTGCTAAAGCACCCATCGGCAGCAGGCCGTTCTGCTCCATGTGCTGCTGCTACACCTACTGCCTCCAGCTTGCTGTACCACAACAGCTAGAGTCCATGTTAAGCTTGACATGTTCCGGTGGCAGCTTGGAGAATGGAAAATTCTAAGGAGCATTAAGTCCTTAGGAGCCCATTATGTACCCTTTACTGCCATCTAAAGATCCACTTCCTTGTTTATCTGTATAGTTCAGGGGTGGGCAATCTTATATAGAAAGGGCCACTGTGTATGTGGGTTTTTGCTGAAATTTCCTGATTCAGTTACTAATTAGTGGACTGATTGGCTGAAGAGTCATCACACCTAGGTTTGAACAACTGACCTAAAGGTTATATTTTATCGTCTCTTGGTTGTGTGATGCAGTTTCTGTTATGAGACAAAGGCCCCTGTCATATGCCAGCAGCACTCTGACTGTTGTGGGAAGCTCACTGAGACCTGCCCCAGCAGTTTTGTTTCTGTGGTACAGCAGTGAAGGAGGCTGCTTTCCAGAACTGATACACACGCACATGCACAGACTCACGCAGTGGTTATAGCTGGTAGTTATGAACTGGGTGTGGGGGTGCAGTCTACTGATTGGATCAAGTCTTTGTTCTCCTGGTGGAGGAGGAGGAGGAGACAATGCAGAGGGCGAGCCTCTTGGCCTGGTCAGGGTGTCTGCTGTGAGTTTCAGCGCCACTCTATTTCTCTTTGGACGGGTCCCCACAGCAGCTGGACTGGCCAGTGCCGCCAGCAGTGACAGCGCGGTGGCGAGCCAGTACAGCGGCAGCGAGGAGCCTGCCGCACAGGCGGACCCCCACCACTGTCTGCCAGCCAGTAAGTCTGACAACCCCCTCTCCCCAGCACTTCTTACCAGACCCCCAAGTCCACCATAATCTTCTGCTTGTAGTGTAGATCTGCAGCCAGTGGATCTTCTTGTGGGGTCCCTGCCCCTTCTGACTCCTCCCACTGTAGATGACTGGTGGATCTCTTCCTCCTCCTCCTCCATTCTTTTCATCTCTTTGTGAGACTTGGACTGCCCCCCATGTCCTACCCGCACCACCAATTCACCAGCCAGCGACTCATCTCGTTTAGTTGAGGCCCTCACTGTCACCCACTGACACTGGGACACCACATCTCTGAGTTGACTGGCCTGAACTGGAATGCTCTCCCCTTATCCCTTATTGGTCCTGAGTTGCTCTACAGCATTTGATCTCTGCCGACAAACTGGTGACTTCCCTGTTTGAAACAAACACTCTGCAAAAGCCACAAAAGCTCCAGCGCTTCTCCACTTTCACTGCACATGAATTTGGCGTATGCCTGCTTTCCTTGCATTCAGTTACTGACCCATCTAGAATTTTTTAATTCTATAGACTTGCGGACTGTTATGGGTGAGACTGGTGGCCGTAGTGGGGCTGATGTTCCTTCCTTCTCTTGTTTTCCATGGGAAAGCATCTGATATCATCTGTCCCTGACAGTGGGCAAGGTGGCCAGGATGAGTTCTTAGGAATGTAGGAGATGACTCTGCTGTCAAAGCCACCATCCTTCCACCCATTCATTTTCTCAGAACTGCTTATCCTATTCAGGGCTGCAGGGGGTCTAGAGCCTATCCTGGAGGCTACGGGCACAAGGCAGGGAACAACCCAGGATGGGATGCCTGCCCATTGCGGGGCACACTCACACACCATTCATTTGCATATGTACAACTATGGGCAATTTGGCAACTCCTCAGCATGTTTTTTGGACTTTTGGGGGAAACTGGAGTATCTGGAGGAAACCTCAGGACAATACAGGGAGAACATACAAGCTTCACCCATCGAACCTTGGTGGAGACATCTGCCATCCCTCAGAGCCACCAAAGCAAGCGTTTTCCATGTTTTTGGCATTTCTGTGCCTGTTCCCAAAGCTTCTTTTGCTTCTAATTGCTGCCCTCTGCTGGTTAGTTTGTAGAGAGAATTCACCAACATGTCTGTCTATGGTTGTGTCACTTTCCGCTGTCACATGCTGCATTCCCCTCTGCTGTGTTCTGTGTGACCGGCTGTCAAAGGCCAGTATCAAAGTCCAGTCTATTTGCACATGAGTAGCTGTTGAAACAGATCAATATGATACTGGTGTCCCACTCTTTAGTGGTGTCTCTTTCATGCTCTAATTCATGTTTCCTTATTAACATAAGTTCATATTTTATATTATTTTGTATATTTGTTTCCCTGTTGTAGTGTGAGGTGAATGTTTGTTGACCATGTTTCTTTCTGTGTCTGCTCACTGTGTGTCATATCTTTCAGCTGGCCCGCTGCATGATGTAAAACGCATTGCTTGGAACAGTTCAGGACAGGAGCATTGTCCCAACCTAGAGCATGCTCAGCCACTGCCCCCCACTGTGCCCCTAGGGGGCAGCAGCACACAGCAGTGTAAGTCTGTGGCTGCTTCTGGGGGTTTGCACATTAGGCTAAGTCACAATTGAGCCAATCTTCTGCTTCTTGTAATTGATCCCATTTTGCATCTTTATTCATCTTTGAGTACAGTAAGAGTACAACTTATTTTAAGCATCACTGGAGTGTGCATCATACGGCAAATTTTCATGTATGTGAAATCACAAACAATATTGGACATATATAAACATATATTCAGCTGGGACCCACTGTTTTAATAGGATATCTGATGGTCCCAAATGACTGCCTATCAGAGAAGCAGATGGACCTGTATAATGGACTGCATTTAATTTGAATTACCGGGTGATGTTTCCCCATATACTGTTCTCATGAAATTACTCTGGGTTGGTTAAATATTTAGAGTACCCTTCATAATGTTTGACATTTTTCATTGATTTACACCTCTTTTCCACAGTTTAAAATTTCAAATCAAACAATTCATACATTATTGAAGTGCACATTCCAGACTTTAAACCCATATAGAAATTACAACATTTTTTATACATAGTCCCCTCATATCAGGGCACCATATTGTTTGAGACATTTGGCTTCACAGCTGGTTGTGATTACTCACGTATGTTCCATTGCTTCATTAGTGCAGGCATAAGATACCTAGGCTTGCTTCTATCATTTGGAGTCTGTCATTGTTCAACATGAGAAGAAGAGTTATGCTAATGAAAGTCAAAGAACCTATTATGAAGCTGAAAAAGAAAAATCCATTAGTAGCATCAGCAAAATCAACTCTCTGAAATACCACTAAGAAGAAAATATGCACTTCTGAGCTCAGAAGAGACAACTTGTGCACGCCTGGAAATGAGTCACGCAGCACGTCTCACAGCGGAAACAAAGCGTAACGGTTCAGTCTCAGCCTCGCATTAGCTGTGATAGCACCGCGCATGTTTATACTAGCTGAATACAAATATTTAGACAGTAAAAATACAGTTAGACAATGATAGTAACAGTAATTATTATTAAATAAAATATATTTCAAAAGATTTCTTATTAATTATTTTAATATTAATAATGAACCATTAATACTTTTAATTATAATAATATTGTTGTGCTGAGCAGGGACGGAACAGAGACAAAGGCGCAGACGTCAGGGTATAGGCGAATACGGGGTTTAAATACAGGTAAGGCAGGCAAA
The DNA here is from genome assembly GCA_019775915.2 of Cyphomyrus plagiostoma. NCBI lineage: Eukaryota > Metazoa > Chordata > Actinopteri > Osteoglossiformes > Mormyridae > Cyphomyrus > Cyphomyrus plagiostoma. Next base: position 19,383,738 of record JABFEA020000067.1, read on the forward strand.
ACGCAGACAGACAATACAATGACCGGCTTGGGGAAACTAACTGAAACGCGGACTACATACAGAGGACTAATGACAATAGCCAGAAACAGCTGATCACACAGGATTCCACAAAGAGTTAACAAGGGGGCGTGGCACGCAGAAGGAGTGGACGATCGAGGCAGGACACATTGTTTGGATACATTTATTTTCTTACTTTACAAATTACTGTTTTGATAAATGTGCTTAGATGTGTTTAGTACAGTATATGCTCTTGTTTTATCCAGGTCATTTTGTGTTTAAATGCTAAAAAAAAAAACATTTATGTTTAATTTTTTGGGGCCGGGTACCAATTAATTGGTTTTCCATTATTTCTAGTGGGGAAAATTCGATCACAACTCAAACTTTTTAGGATTCAATCCGGAGTTCCGAACGGATTTACTTCGAGTTCTGAGATACCACTGTATAGGCGGAATTATTGCACACGAGAAAAGCCTCAGTTGAGAGTGCAGGAAATGATCATGGAAGCATATTGCATTGGCGCAATGGCTTACATTGAACACAACTGAGGTGCTGAGGTTAGTGAGATAGTGGCATTGTTATACAGTCAACATGGGTGGAACCAAAACAGTTAAAGTACATATTTCTGCATGTGTAGTTCTAAATGTGTGTCGTGTGGATATGTACAATCTGGTGCTGCTGTGAAGGGGTGGGCCCAGTGTATTTAGCAGTGTGACAGCTTTGGGGTAGAAACTGTTCTCTAATTTTGCCGTGCGAGTGTACAAGGCCCAGTAGCACTTGCCGGACAGCAGAATTGTGAAGCAGTTGCGTCCAGGGTGGGTTGGATCACTGCAAATGTTCCTGGCTTTGCGACTAGAGCAGGTTCTGAGGAGTCTCTTCAGGGTAGGCAGCTGTGAGCCAGTGATCCTCTGGGCTGTTTTGATCATGTGCTGGAGAACCTTCTTGTTCTTGGAGGTGCTCCCTGGGTACCGTGCTGTGATGCAGTATGTGATGATGGGTGCACCTGTAGAAGTTGCCTGTAGTGCTCCAGTGTTTAGTATTTTGACAGTGGAGGAGTGCTTGCCCATATGTACAGTCTGTGGTTTGCTTGTGAGGAAGTCCAGAATCCAATGACCCAATGACACAGGTGTGTGTTGAGGCTCAGGTCAATCAGTTTTGTAGCCAGCTTGTTTGCTAACAGTATTGAAGGTAGAGCTGTAGTTGATGAAGAGCATGCATACATAACTGTCTCTCTGTCTCAGATATGACAGGGCAGTGTGAAGGGTTCTCAGTAGACTCGTGTCAGGCATGTATACTTATACAGTGGTATGAGATGTTGCACCATGGGCATGGGGAAACAATAAGTCACATGGGGGGCTGTATGTACAGAATTACAGTGGTAAAGTCCAGATTAAGTACATGAGTCCAAACATGGGGACATGGACCACGCATAGCGCACATGACAATAGGAGGCCAAACACATGGTCTATCCATGAATAGGGTGAATGGAATGATGTGTGTGTACATGGCAATATTGAATATTAACCTTCTGTGAATAATATTCAGTATATACAATAATTTAGCAGCATGTGATGTAGTGGTGGATAACAGAAAGTGCAAATATGCCAGTAAAGAGAGTTAGAATAAAGTTGCTGGTGAAGTGAGGAGTTGGTGCTGCTCACTTAGTGAGGAACTGCCGAGGAGTTTTGCAGCTTGTGGGATGAAGCTGCGGTATCTCTTGCCAGACAGGAGGCAGATGAATGGTCCATGCAATGGATGGAAGGTTATTTTTCAGAATGCTGAGGGCCTTGCAGGTACATTGCATTTGAAATATGTCGTGGATGGAGGGGAGATAGGTCCCAATGATTTCTTGCGCTGTTTTCATTGCCCTCAGTGCAATTCCCAAACCAGGTGTTGGCACTCAGTGGTTCCCCTGTAGAATGTGCTGAAGATGGGGGGTGGGAGGTTTGACTTCTTCAGCCGCTGTAAAAAACGCTTCTGTGCCTTATTGGCCAGAGAGATGGTGTTGAGGGTCCATGTGAGATCACCAGGTGAACACAAGAAATTTGGTGTTCTTGATGGTATCTACCTCTGAACCCTTGATGTATAGTGGGGAGTAGACAGCACGGACCTTCTTAAAGTCAACAGTGTTTTTCTTTATGTGGGTTAGGAACAGAACTGACTGCTGGTTTGGAATGGGGATGATGGTAGCAGCCTTGAGGCAGAGGGGAACAATGGCCTGAACAGGCTGATAAACACTACTGTCAGTTGTCCTGCACAGTGCTTCAGCACCCCCCCCAAAAACCCTGTCCAGGCCAGCGGCTTTGTTGGGGTTGATGTGGCTTAGGGTCTTTCTCACCTCGTGTGGTTGCAGAGTTAGATCACATGATGGTACTCCACACAGTGGTAGCTTGGTTGTTGACTATGTTAAACCATGCAGAAATGGTGAGGTTCATCAACTGTGTTTTATGTAGCTGCTGTTGCCTTTGTAGTTGGTAATGGATTTTATGCCTTCATTTGCATCTATTTGTGAATCTGAGCTGTTATAGTGATAAGAAGGCCTATGATATCATTTACTTAGATTTCCAAAAGGCTTTTGATGTTGTCCCCCACAAGAGGCTCCTAC
>JABFEA020000067.1:19392387-19414295 GCA_019775915.2 Cyphomyrus plagiostoma
AGTTCTTTGACCTTCTGCAGGATTTGAGGAAGGCCAAACCCCCCCCGGCGGTTTCCAACATAACAGCCTTCAGTTGCTTTCGAAAGGCCGTTAGACCTCCTCTTTGGGAAGGCTGCTAAAATGATCGTGTAGCCATGCATATTCAGACGCCTTGTTTTCTTATGGGCGTAACACCCAGTTTTTTCATGTATGTTTTGTAACATTGCCATCACTTGAGTATCGCTTTCCATTACCACCATGCTGAGCAAAGCCCCCCCCCCCCCCCAGTAATAGATGATAGTAATTTATCATCTATTACTATTTAAAATATCCAATATCAATATCCATTCAAACTGGCACGATCACTACTGTCAACTGCACTGTGTTGTCATGTTCTGTAAATTGCACTTGTGTAATCCTGTGTTGTTCCTGCCCTTTTGTTTTTGTACACCTTGGTCCTGGAGGAACAATGTTTTGTTTCATTATATACTGTGTATATAGCTGAAATGACAATCAAACCTACTTGATTTGACTTGAAAAGCTGCATTAAATTGCAGTGAAAAACCAAGAACGTCAAATGAAATAGAATGTGGTTTTCTAAGGATTCTGTCAGGCTTTAAGCTCACAGGGATGCTAGACAAGATCCCTCACAACCACAGGAGAAGCAAAAGATACCAGTGAACTCAAAGACTAAGTGTAATTCGGAAGAGCATAACAGAGTTCCTCAGGCTTAGAGAAATACACAAGGTTAAGCTTGTTTGCAAGGTGTACCCGAAGGCTTGCAGCCTGTTTCATAGCGGTGAACAGCAACTCACCTGCACTCTCTTCTTCTGACAGGTTGCATGAATCCTGAAGCTAACTGGAGCATTTCTTATCAGAGGTTGCATCAGCGCCAGGAGTCTGGTCAGACGAGACCACAAAAGGCTAAAACACTTTAAAATGAGAACCAACGACTGCAGCACCATGACCACCATACCCAACCCACCCAGTTCTAGCAAGATGGTGGGAGCCAGCCTCTGCTGTCACTCCGCCCTCCAGATGGTACATGCTTCTGATGCTCCCATGGAGGTGACATCTTGTCCTTTACCGTCAGATCAAACCTTCTGCCCATTAAAGCTGTCCAAAGAGTGTTAAATATTTGTTCAGCAAAATATATCAGAATTAAACATTTATGTACGTATGTGGAACAGGAGCTGCAGTCATTTAAGATGATTTTATGCACTCACCCTCATTAGTGTTTAGGTGCCGAAATTTGGTTTTCAAATTTTTAAATGCATATCTAGATGTTTGAATGCAAGTCAGAGCAAGAAAAAAAAACTATTTGAACATTACAATTAAAAAGCACCAAAGTGTAGACTTTAGGTATTTGATATTGTTTTACTTTTTTGTGTGAGGGGTGGGGCAGGTTTTGTATTGTGTGTTGTGAAATGACACTTGCTTTTTATCTCCTGAATGATGAATTGAAAGTTTTGTGTTTGAAGAAAATTACATTTTTTGAAGACGTACATGTAGACAACATAGGGCACCCACTGTTTCTGGGTGTGGGAACGTAATGTTGCATAAGAGGCCCGGCCTCTGCCCCAAGCCTGGCAGCTCTGTCACTGGGATAAGGCCCATTTGTGCTAAACCAGTAGAATGTAGCATTAGCGTTGCTGAAACAGCTTCACAAAAGGTAGATGATGGCACTTTCACTACTCCAGGGGGTGCTACACACTAGGGAACCTTTGGCTACTTTGTCTGAATAGAGTTCAAGCAACTGAAATTTTGTTCAGTCCATCCTGGGGGAAAAGGGAAAAAAGCAAATTACCTGCACTGTTTAGCACACGAGACTGAACACAGAAGGAATGTTCAATGTACCCTTCTGCTTAGCACCACCTGACTGCTCCAGGCCAGGCAGCTAATGAGGACCACACAGAGTTTGGGACCCTGATCTAGTGCAGAAGAACTAGTCTTGACAAGTCTCCTGTCCCTAATCCAACTATGTGCACACATGGACCACTCCGCAGACTCAGCTCTCCTGCAGCAAGCCCAGGCTGAGAAGACAGGCTGCTTTGACTGTGCAAGGCTGACCTTCCTTTTCTTGGTCAGGTGAAGGCAGGCTGGGAACAGAGAAAGGGACACTTTGCATATATAGCAATATATAGCAATAGCTCCTTTCAAAATTAAACCATATTGCTGTGATGGATAAACGTCGGAACATGCCGTTTTCACTGTCAAGTAGACATGCGTGACTTGTGACACTTGGGGCGTTTCCTGGCTGCCACTCCACCTATCAATGCTGTGTTAACCTGCTCCATCATACCAGTCAGGTAGTGAACACCCAGGATCTCTCAGATTCCTTTTAATAGAAAGAAAAATAATGCTCTGCCTTCTTCACACTGTGTAACACCCACCCCCCCCACCCCCCCAACTGTGCTGTGTAACACAATGTTAGCTCTGTGAGTTAAACACCTGACACTGTCTCCATGTTGCAGTGTACTAGATGATGTGATGTTCTAAGTTGTTTCAACGTGTGACTTGCGCTGTGAGAACTGGTTGCCTGGTAAAGTGTTTTCATTACATGCGTGTGCGCGTGTGTGAGTGAGTGCGAATTTGGGGAAAAATCAAGCTAAAGTCCAGTTTACATTATTAAAAAAGGGAACACGGAGGACACTAAACTGAAACACAGTTACTGCTGCAGAGCCCTGACACACAATACTAAGGGAACCGTAAGCCACAGTGTAACAAAACCATATATGCAGTTTTACAAGAGAAGGAAATATGCATGTCTACTTTCTGGTAAAATGTTTTTCAGTTTGTGTTTACTTAGACGTTAGTTGCATCTGAGGTAAATGCAAACTGTGCAGCCTCACATATGCGTGATGTGAGACACTTGAGAAGCTCACCTTAGCTTGGTATGTCCCCTTATTAGTAAACTCCTGCATTGTAATAGTACACTTAGGGGCTTCATATATTCGAGTTTCAAATTGGATGCTGGATTTTGCATGATCATATAAAAAAAAATAATAAACCATGAGTTAAGCAAGCTTACCAGGTGTTTGAATGTTTGTAGGTCTTCTTCATAGCTTTGTTATTGAAACCTGATCTGAAAGTATTTAATAAATAATATTTCGACCGTGGCTTTTTCGTCATCCTTTAAAGGGCAGCTTATTTCATTACCTATGCAACACGAGAGAGCTAATGCTGATGAGAAAATGAGTCGCAAAGTATGAATTATACATACATTGCTCATTATCAAAATGTCACAGTAGTAAACTATTAGACTGGGGACTCTTCAGGGTGGGCAGTGGGGCAAAGAGTTAGTCAGAGAGCATGACACTCAGTTCACAGAATACCATTGATTACTTCTGTCTGAACACTTAATGGATCTGAATGAGGCAGCAACACACCAAGTAGACCTCAGCCCAAAGCAGCAGGTATACCTCAGTACAATATGCACTGAAGTCGCGGTGAAGAAGAGCAGCCACAGCATCTCTTAAAGGAGGAGATCTTGTGGATAAACAACGTAAAAAGACGTCGGCGGTGTGGTAGTACTTTTTGCAGCTCAAAATCTGACATTTATTAAACATAAGGACATGCCGTATTTATAGTAACAATGACTTTTGGACGTCATACAAAGCCACATAAATATTTTAGCCATGCTAATAAACTGCTTAAATTGTGGCCGTAAATAAATGTCCGTGTAGCACAGAAACGCTGGCACATGGCCAAATGTTGCGCTTGCCATGTGAAGCCCTGGTGATTATTGCAAATGTGCGATGCAATATCAATATGATATCGGCCAGTCCTACTCTCTCTGCTCATTCTTCAAATTCGCTAGACAGGCATGACACCCAACTACTACCATCCAGGGGCTCCAAAGACAGTGACACTGGAGGCCACACACCATTGGAACAGACACACATCACTCTAAGAACTTGCACACTCCACTGGGTGAGTGATCAGGCAGAACCAGGTGAGCAGTCAGGCTGATGGCTGTTCTAAGGAAAGTCCATTAGACTTAAGGCCTCTGGGGAATTAAATGCTTCAAAGGCATTGTAAAGAAGTCACTTGTTAACTGTTTAATTCTGGTTAATCAACCTACGTAACATTTTCAGACCAATTTATCATGCAGCTGGGATGATGATTAAGATACTGAACCATCTTGAGTCTACTTATATAAAGCTGGCCTGTCAGCCTGGCTTCCATCCAGTGATTTATACCAACTGGCAGAGGCTGCACGAGACACACTTTCATACACAGATGCAAGTGAAGGACAAAATAGGCAATTTCTTGCCGCCATACAGGCACACAATCAAGTGACACAAGCACGAAGCCACACAGCTTTCTGGCTGCAGTGCATCACATGTCCACCAAAAAGAAGCAGACTGCAGGGCATTTACAGTATGAAGGGGATTTTAATCACAAAACAAAGTACATCTGCACAATAGCAGACCAAGGAAATGAGGAAAAACCGAAAAGTGATGCTGCCAAACTCTCTGTATTTATTGGAGATGATACTGCATTGGTACTTTTTTCATTTTAGAGACGATTTTTACAAAATACAAAAAAAAAAAAAACCCAAGACAGCAACTCTTGATATGGACACTTGACCGCTGTCCCACCATCTATGGCAGTGTTTCCCAACCCAGTCCTCATGGAACCCCGAACAATCTCCGTTTTTGCTGCCTCCCAGCTCCCAGCCAATCAGGAACACCAAATACCTGGTAATGGTGCGCTGGAAGTTGAGAGGAAGCAAAAATATTGACTGTCCGGGCTTCCCCGAGGACTGGGTTGGGAAAGACTGATCTATGGTACTGTCTAATAGCCCTGTCCTGGGGCCCTATGCCCACGCTCCCCTGCACAAAGCAGGCCCCTGCAGGCTTCTCTGATTGTCTGTAGAGGAGTGGCAGTGTATGTGTATCAGTCGTAGGCAGAGAGCAGACCAAAGAAAGCATCTCTTATCCAGCAATCCATGGGACGGGTTTTGTTGTGTCTGCTTTAAGACCTTGTGACCCACCCTACCCTAACCCAAAATATACAACCACTTTAAAAAAAGAGCATGTACAATATTTTACATTCTTCCAAAGGAAGACCACGACTGTATCCCAGTCACTATCATGTGTCCATAGTGTTTCCTTCTCAGGCCTCAAGTTCTGTGGCTGGTGGTTGGGAGGGTAAGAGTTCTCACATCCACTTGCTAACAGTGCAACTGCCAGAGGCCAAAGTTCATCGGATGTCAGCACGGTGAGTCTGTGCTGAGACTCCAGTCCTGTGGCCGCTGCCACATTGAGCCAGAAATGGGGACTCATTGCTACTAAGGAATACAAAACAGAGAAAGGATCCTGGCCAGAGGGTGATGGCAGACGGAGCTTTCCCATCACCTCATCCCCCGCGTGAACCCCCATTCTCAGCTCCAGCTGGTGTTCTGGATCTCCTCCCTCAGCCAGGTGGGTAGTGCCTGGCCCAGCTGCTTCAGCAGCTTCAGCAGCTTCATGTTGTGTTCGCGGTAATACTCAGACAGGAAGGATCTCGTCTGCAATACAGGGAAGCTAGTCAACAGGAGGCGCAGTCACACACAGACCAAACATGCAAGAACAGCATGCATACACAGGCCTCAGAAATGGGAGCCAGCATAGCTATGTGCTATCAATCCCTACTTATCTGGGAGCATTAAACACACTTAGTGACACAATGTTATGGACTGCATGTTCACCAGGGTCCACTGGACTACTGCAACTTCCACTACATCCAGCCCTGCTGTCGGGGCAGCTACCGGCAATTAAAACACTATTTGGCAGGGGGGTACCTCTGGGGCCATTTCGGGGTACTTCCTGCCCTTGCTCTTGCCCAGACACTTGGGACGGCCCCCTTCCACCCTGTGACACCAGAAGCCTTTGTTTTCATCAAATCTGTAAAGAACAAGACAGTTATCAAACCTGTAGGCAAGGAGCACAATGTCTGAGGACAGCCATAGCCAGCAATCGGGATTCAGGAAGGCTTCACTTACACCAGGACCTGAGTGTAGTTGAAGATAGGCGTGACTCCCAGGAACCTCTGGACACCTTCCATCACCTGCACAGGGTTTGACCGTAGTACTGTACCATCCACAACCAGCAGCTAAGGGACAAAGGGCCAGACGTCATAGGGGAAGAACATTGAGCAAAGCAGGCAGTACTGGGGGGGTGGGGTTAGGGGTAAACACCTGGCTAGGAGGGTAGTGGCGCAGCCAGCGGTCTAGGTGCATGACGTAGGCCCCAGGTACCAGACAGCGATGCTGAAGGGTCAGGAGCTCAGGGGATGAGTCGAGACCCACTGACACAACTTGATGGAATGTATAATTTAAGGCAGCTGGGTCCTGGTGAGCCCTCTGGTGCTAGGGACAAATAATCAGAAGCCAGAAGTGTGAGATAATGCAATGTGACATGCCAGCCAGGTTACATAACATACAGAATATAAGAGCTACCCAAGCAAAAACTCAAGCATTCTGTTCTTAGAGTCCATTAAAACTTTTTTTTTGGACTCACCTGGTACCAGGAGTACGCTCGGTCCACTGGGTTGATGAGTACTACCAGGATTTTGGCCCGAGGCAGCAGGGCAGCAGCCCTCCTTGGGGTCACATCTGAGTCCAGGTAGTTGGCGCTCTTCTCAAACAGGAAGTCAGTGCTGGCATTGGAGGGGAATGGAAAGAAATCCATGTACCTGCAGGAGGAAGGTGTCCCTGATCACATCCACAAACAGGGCTCATAGGTGCGCCCAGCCAGCCACAAGGAAGGCAGACAACATAGTTACCAGTCAATGCCATGTTGATAATTGGATCCACTGAAGAACTGGATCTCTTCAAAGGTAAACTGGCTGGGGAAGTTGCTGGTGATGGCCGGGTGAAGGGTTAGGAAAGAGTACAGCGCCGTCGTGCCTAAAAGAAGCAGCAAGCCATCAGGTATGGTAACATCAGTGTCTTTCATTACACCTCCCTGTCCACATTAATATGCCCCAGGCAAGTTTCTTCTTTAACTTTAATCAGCACTATCTGAAGTTAATGCAACCTTCACGTAAGAGACTAGTCTATGCCCTTGTATCACACCTGTTTTCTGAGGACCAATCACCAGAAACTTGGGTAGCCGGTCACAAGTCTTCTCCTTGGACCAGATGTCCTTATGTCTCTTGTCATGACATGGGTTCTGCAGAGAGAAGCAGGAGTAAGATCCAAGCGACAATGCTACTTATTTCCACTCTTTTTACCAGTGAACAATAAAAATTTCAAAATGAATACCAGTTACATGAAAAATGCAAGACTTGAAATATATACCTTCATGATTTATTATTAAAGTTTCTAATGTACTAAAGTAACGCAGCTTACATTCTGAAAAGCTCTAATTGCGTGATGGGGATTTAAAACATATTCCCGTTCAAGGCCAATTCATACTTCAACTTTTCTGTGTGCGTTTTTGGGCTGTGAATGCTTGTGTGCATGTTAGCTTGCGTCATACTTAATTTGGCTGCAGATGCAGATGCTCCCGGTCGGTGCATGCATATAGCAGTGATATTCCACCAGACCAGGAGAGAGCATTGCAAAGGGTATTGCAACTAAACACAAATACAAGCAGGATAGTGAAATGGGTAAACTTTTATCAACATTTTTAAAGTTAACAGTTTAGGCTTGTGTGGTACTATGGTAATATGGGATACCATGGTATATTGAAATTCATACAACAAAATTAGTTGAAAACACCCCCCGACAAATTTTACTGGCAAGATTTCAAAATGCCACAATGGTACAAGCTTCTAAAAATATCGTGTACCTTGGTGTAGTGTCGACAGTATGAAAAATTTGATATGCGCGTACCTCCAACCCTCCTCAACTGCTCACCATTACTACAACACCATGAGCATGGATGTGCACAAGTTCCACTACACATAAAAATCAGAACTACATGCACATTGCTATCCACACCTAACCCCTGATGTCAAAATTTTCATAATTTCCACTTATCCACATCCAAAAGCGCACACGGAAAAGTGAAGTATGACCGGGCTTTGACACAGCAATTACATCAAAGATGCCGTTCTACATGCCTGCCACAAGGGGTCCCTCTCTTCAGGAAAGATGGTGAAGTACTTCTCAGCCAACTGGACTGGAGGCAGCGTCTGGAGCCGCAGGTTGGTCCAGCACTGCACAAACTTGACCAGGGACTCAAAGGTATATAAACCCAGCCGGTCGTTCCCATAGTTGGACAAGTGGGTCATAAAGATGCTGATCTAAAGGCATGAGATGGAGCAAGCAGATGGCAGGGTCACTAGAAAGGATCATGCCCGATTACAGGTGGGCCAGGGAAAATTGAAGCAAGGCACACACAGCTGGAGAAGGACTCGACATGCAACAACGTGGAGCAGCAATCAGTAAGACAGAAGGCCATCCCCTAGGTTCAATGCCCAAAGCTTGTATTACATGCAGGCTGGATGCTAACACTCAAGGCTCATTAGCAGCCATTTATTTTAGTTTGGTCATTCAGGTTCCATTAGCATATAGCCTTCACAACTGGATAAAAGTGGGAGAAAATGTCTATGTTAGGACCAACAGCCAGAACCGCCATGCTATGGTCTCACAGTTCACTATAGAATAACTAATAGCACCCCACTCTTTACATAATTATGAGGACTCTTCAGCTGGTATAAATTATATAAGCCATTGTGAAATCATCTCAGCAACACACTGCAGACTGTGGTATCTGACCACAGAAGCATCGTCCACACACTGAGCCACACAACTTCAGTGAACTGCGACCTTTATGTTAAACAGTGAGTTAGCAGGCAAAATGATTTTGGCCTTATTTCTGGCTCCAGGGGTCTACACAAGGCCCTTTCCCCATCATAGAAACTTGTTTTTGGGAACCAGGACCCTTTTAGGTACTTAATCACGCTGCAATGTTTTTACTCTGTAGAAAATGAAAGGACAGATTTAATAATGAATTAGAAACATGTCATGGGCTATATGAAACTACACATCAGGCTCTCATAAGTAGCTGCCACCCATCCTGTATTTTAATGTCTGATCCCAAAATTTAAAATAAAATGCTGTGTCCCATTTTGAACCAATTCAGGACAAGATTTGGCAGGCATTTTTGGATCCCTTGACCAAAACTCCAGTAACTAACAACTACCAAAACAACTTGCTCATCCTCCATTGTTTTGGGGTGCCAGTGTAGTTTCATATGAAATTATGTGCAAAGTTAAACCTACAAGCTTTTTGCATCTTCCATGCTTGTTTAACATAAAGGTCCCAGTTCCTGTTGTGTGGTGGGATACCAACACACAAACTGGGTAGAAACCACTAAAGTACCAGGTTGAGATAGCCCAGGAACCCTGAACCAGGGACCAGGTTCCTGAACTTCAGTAGGAAAGTGCCTATAGTGCCATAATGCTGATAAAGTCTGTCATACAGCAGACAGCGAGGTCATTGTCGACCAGGAAAGACTCGAACAGCACTCACCGGGTTGAGTAGGACCGTGAGGAACAGTTCCCCCCCCCGGATGCTCCTGTCTAGCTCACGGGAGCCCCCAGGGTACTCATTATAGAAGATGGTGTGTGTGAATAGGCCACATGTCTGTCTGGGCAGCACCTGCAGCAGGGCAGGAGCAATAGGCAAATGACATGGAGGAAGGGGAAGAGAGAGACTGACAGCAAGATGTTTTTTAAACTTAGGTAGGCAAAGTGAGTTGGGGGGGGGGTTCACCATGATGTCATTGTGGATGAAGCCCCGGCGATATCGGGCGGGGCGCAGGTGAGGGTATTCTTCTGTGCTGGTCACTTTAATGCCCCACACAGCCTTCCAGGCCTCATAGAGCTGGCTGTGCACGGGATACACCCCTGAGTGGTGGGGGGCTACAGCATAGCCCATGTCTGTGGGAATTCCATGCTCCTGTAGAGGGTATGATCAGGGGTCAACTTTCAGAAACCCACTGCGCTGGATAATGGCTCCAAGGCAAATAACACCATGTACAATCCACCAGACAAAATGAGTCATCAAGTGATGCGCAAAGCTGATTTATAACAGTGGTTCTGTTTGTCCACTAGAGGGCACTGCTAACCTATTGCCTGAATTTATTGTGCCACACAATCACTAAAATGATTGAGTAAAGGTGATGATGGAAAATTCCTGCACGACACCATTTCATCTGCTGAAAGCAGAAGCTGCTATGCAGGGAGCCCCCTAGGTGTATTTAGGGTGTCCTTCCAAGCGACCGGGGGGCTACTGAGGAAAGACACAGCTGAGCAGTGGCAGGGTGAGCCAGTGCTGCTCCATTTGGCAGCTCGGCTGCTTGTGTGCTGGAACCCAGCCGGCCTCTCTCACTGAGACTCAATATGCCGGCAGGCCTTCCCAGAACACCACGGCCGTGTTCAGCACATCCTGGCTGTTCTCGAGAGAATCAATTTCGAAGATGAGCTGGGGGCCAGTCGCGGAGATGCCGGCAACGCCTGAGGGCTGACAAGGGGCCCTGCGGCCAAACCTCAGACTGACTCTCACCTTTGCAAAGAGCATGTTGAGGCGCATCTGCTCAGCCAGCACAGTGACGTTGTGGAACAGGTGAGGCTGCATGTGACTCCACATGTGAGGGAACCACCAGAACTCCTTCCTGTGGTGCAGCAGCATGTCATCACCCCGATCCTCCTCATCAGTGCCTGCAGGCATAGGAGACAGCAGGGTAGGTGTGCAGTGGCAGCAGCACGTTGCTTTGCTGAACAGTGACCGCTAACGCATGTTGAGCTGGGACCGAAAGTAACGGTCCCCAGAGCCGGTCGGCCGCTTATTACTGATGCAGCACAAGAAAGACATTACACAGAGCTGATGGTGACAGGAGCCCCTGTCTGACACAGCATGTAGTCCTTCCAGTCACTGTCAGCATAGAGCTGGACAGCAGGGGAGCGGGTTCAGACAGCCTCTGATAGACAAGCTGCAGCATGCACGCTCTTACCAGTGTGGTAGAACTTTCCAGAGAAGCCCAGGTTGAAAGTGAAATTGGGCACCAGGACGCGGAGCCTTTTTTGAGCACTGAGGAGAGCCTGCAAAACAAGATGGAGCAGCATGACTCTCTACTGTAGCTAAAGGCAAGCAGACATGGCATAAAACAGCCTTAACACCCTGGCAGAGTGTCCTATATAACAGTCATTGATTGACAGAGGGACTAAAGAGTGAAACATGAAAGCCAACCCTAAGCCTAACCTTGAACAACCTGTAGGCGGCGCTACAGTGAGGAAGGTGGGACTATCACACATGTAATTGTAAACAGGACTGTGTGTGTGTGTACGGGGGGGGGAGGGGGGTAGATAAGCTGTCAGGATCCATTTGTGATTTCACTAAAATGAGCTTGTGTATATGTCTAATCTTTGAAGCCCATGCATATAATTGAGGAGTTGTCACAGGAGCCAACACAGTACAGGTGCTACACAGGTATGCAAAACCCCAGGCAGAGCCTGAATGCTGCTATAGCTCCTACAGGTCATGCCAAGGTTGCAGAACCATCAAGGAGTGTGTGGATCAGATGCCAGTTTCCAGCCCCCTGGCCTGTAGCCCTGTCATCGGCACAAACTGATTAAAAAAGGAAGCTATAAAAGTGGCCAGGTGGTTCAGACCCTCTGGGGGTAACGGCACTAGTTTCATAAGTCATGGCATTAATGCATACAGGAGGTACAGAACCACATCACCCCTGTGGGTCAGAGGGAATGGTACACTCCGGATGGGAGCTGTTTATCTACTGGGGTTATGGTAGGCAAAAGCCAACCTGTGCTGATGCCAAGACCTGTTCTTATGCACAGTACGCAGCCCAGGAAGACCACAGCAGTCAGTCGAGCAGGCCAAACCACACCAGAGGAGCTCACTGCTGGAAAAGTAAACAGGTGGGTTTGGATGTGGGGAGTGGGGGGGTGTGACTGAAAATGTAGGTTTACTGTCATGGTTCAGGCAAATAATCATCTTGACTGCTTCCTACTACATCGGGTGTTCCAAATGACAGGGGGGTGGGCTCACTACATATGACACCTTTCCACTGCCGCCAAGAGCTAAGCCATACCTGAGCCGAAGCACAAAGAGACAGCTTTCTAAGTGCAAAATATAGAAACCATACCACACACGCGCTAACATGGCCCTGCTTACTAGCGGGGCTGAAAGTGCAACTAAACCAAGCTGGTTGTGTCACTAACATCTGATTCGTCAAAATGCAGTGAAATAAAAATGATTTGCATTGATAGGCATGGATTATTTCATTACATTATATAGTAGTATTGCGCAAGTATTGATGCATTCCAGATTACTCAGAAATTGAAAATTTCCAACATCTGCCAAAGTAGTGAGGAAAATGCTGAATGGAATTGGATTCACATTGCAAATTTATGGAAGCTAAAGCTAATCCCACTGGCGTTTGATGTGAACATAATACATCTATCCATCCATCCATTTTCCAACCCGCTTATCTTACTGGGTTGCGGCGGGTCCGGAGCCTATCCTGGAAGCAACGGGCACGAGGCAGGCAACAACCCTGGATGGGGGGCCAGCCCATCGCAGGGTACATTCACAAACCAACCACTCACACATGCACACCTACGGGCAATTTAAGAACTCCAATCAGCCCCAGCATGTCTTTGGACTGTGGGGGGAAACCGGAGTACCTGGAAGAAACCCCACGATGACACGAGGAGAACATGCAAACTCCACACACGTAACCTAGGCGGAGACTCGAACCCAGGTCCCATGACGCAGCAATTTTCAAATGTGCTAGTGGAAATTAGCACACAGGGTCATTCCATATCAAATCATCACACTCTTGGACATCATCGTTCACAGGTTTTAATGAAACTTGGCATGCTGATTTGGTCACATGAGTAACTCATGAACCTGAAATTGGGCGTATTTTGGATCAATATTGAGGGAGATTTAAGCGAACAACATTTTAACTTTTTAGGAGGAGGATTATGACTTTGACTGGCTATATTTACCTTAATATAAGCTGCTCAGAAATAGTCCCCATATTGTTTTAAAGCTACTGTCCAGCTCTATAGATTGAAAAAATATGCCATCCCCATATTAATAATTACTACACAATAACTAATTAAAATATTAAAAATTCAATAACAAAAGAACCTATTTTTCAAAATGCATCCATTTTTTTTTTTTTTTTACTAAAGCTAGCTTGTAATGTCCTGAACATCTCCAGAACATGTGGCCTTTGGTTTTTGAGTTGTTGCTGAGATATCATTATTTATGTGAAATGTGTATCAAAACTACAGCTCCTTACAATGCTGTTAGCAGTAGCATATGGATCAATGCATGGCACAGGGTTATTTTTTATGACAACTACAACTCTTGGCAGAACTAGCTGTGGAAATATAATATAAACAAACATTTTAAATTACTATTAAAAATTAATGAAAGAGACAATATTGCCAAAGTAACTGGAAAAGAGAGAATTAATGGTGCAATCAGAATAGTTTATTTTCCTCCTTTAGTTTACCCTTTTGACTAGACACTAGCCTACTAAAAAGGGCCTTCATTTGTCAAAAACCTGAAAAACGAACAAAAAAAAAACTAGATGTTTTTAGGCTACTAGGGCAAGGAAAGCATTTCAACATTGGTGTAATAATGCATAACTTACATACCAGCAGTACTGTTTAAAGGGAAGGTGGGAATGTAAGAACATAAACAATTGCTATACAGTCAGACCTCGGACATTTGCGAGGTTAGGTTAGAACCTGTTGCAAATGAGGATTCATGGATGTTTGGTAAAGTCACTAAAAATGGTAATATGTGCTTATTTCTACAGTTTAAACCCTAAATATGACCCTAGTCGTGCTCCCAAAACACTTTAATTTCATTTAAAAGTTTAAAGCCTAATACATTACCTTTTAAAAAAATGTTTCATGTAAAAATAGTATTGGCTAACAAATATTTGTCACACTACCACATTTACAGTACAGTATGCTAATGTTACCCCTACTAATTCATAGAACACAGCATTAGCTGCAGTTATCTTTTGCATTCACAGTAAGGTAAAATGAGTAAACGAACGGGGCTGTAAACTTATTGACAGAAGTCACATACGTGACCAAGGTACAATTCGATAAAAATAAGTAACGGAAATATGTACATGTAATTTTTGCAGATCTGTGAATTCGCGAATCACAAAAACAGCTGATTGTACTCACAATTTATAGTCCATCAGAGCCTTTGATGCAGCTCTTGTGTTTGTTTGAAATTGTGTATGTCTGCTCTGTTGCCGTCACAGGTTCAGCTACTAAAAGCACATCCCGATGATCCATAATAAGTCTACCAGGATGGCATGGGAATGAATAGGATGAAGATGGTCCATGAGGATGAAAAAAGTTCAGTCTCAACTCTCCAGTGCTGGGCATAGTTTCTTCAACACATCCTAGCCACCAATTATCATATGCAGCCACAACGTAGCCTATGATGCCTGCATCAAAGTCGAGTGATTCCCTCAGTGTTACACTAAACCCATTTGCACACCTCACTCACCTCTGATGAATGCAGGGCATTTATTAGCCATATTTACTAGTCATGTGGGCCATTTCAATAGTATGGCAGGTACACTTATCTATCAATGACATTAATGAAGCTTTCCTTTCCATTTCAGTGAAGCATATTTGTAACCTTAATTAATGTTATTACTTCTAATTACTATTACTATTACTATTCTAATTACTTCTATTACTATTTCATCTTGACACCTGTGCTTGTTATACTATTTCATGTCAGTTTGGCTGCCATTAAAAAGGCCCATTAATGATATGAAACTATGTGACGCTACCTTTAAATCAAGATCTCAGCAACACCTTAAAAACCAAGGACCAAATTTTCTGGAGATGTTCAGGACATTACGAGCTAGCTTTAGTTTAAAAAAAAAAAAGGATGAATTTTGAAATATAGGTTCCTTTTGTTACTTTTAATAATTTAATTAGTTATTGCATAGTAATTATTCATATGGGGATGGCATATTATTTCTTCAATCTATAGAGCTGGACAGTAGCTTTAAAACAATATGAGGACCATTTCTGTGCAGCTTACATTAAGGTAAATATAGCTGGTCAAAATCATAGTTCCCCCCACCGCAAAAAGTTAAAACTTTCGCTTCAAACTCCCTCAATATTGATCCAAGACACGCCAAATTTCAGTTTCATTAGTTACTCATGTGACCAAATTAGCATGCCTCGTTAAAATCCGTGATGATTTGACATGGAATGACCCCATAATAAATCATGATGTACACAATGTGAACAGTCAATAAGCGTCTCTGGTTTTTTATCCAAACGCGGAAATGCCTTTACTGAGCTGAACCTTCTGCAGTGGAAAATCTAAGCGAGGTAGAACCATGCTGTAACTAGTGTCTCATTGTTCTACGGGTCAGATATGGCCTAGTTCCTGTTATCAGTGGAAAAGAGCCATACAACTTCAGTCATGTCCAGTAAGTCACCTACAAATGCCTGTCCAGTCTAATGCAGACAGTTCTTGGAGTATCCAGCTGAAGCCTGCATTAAATTAAGAGCAAGCTAATTAATTGCCTGACTGCCTCCTGTGAGTCTACTCTCAGCTCCAGAGCCCTACACATCCACAATCTGATTTCCCCATGCATCCAATTGTATATTACACTGCACCTTGTCTAAGCTAAAGCCCAATTAATCTTTCCATTATTCTTCTATTAATTTCACTTGACACTTCTGGGAGGAGAAGCTGGTAAGGGCCGCGTTCGAGCATGTGCTGAGAGTCCCGGACTCTTACATGAACATAAAACGTTCCATGTTTGTTTTAGTTGCTTCAAATTACGCTGAATGTAATAATAATAATAATAATAGATTATTAATATTGATCCCTGTGGGAAAATTGTCTTTACGCCCTCAACTTGCTCTTTTTTGTATTGACGGCGCTGGACAGCTACCTGTAGCGGTGGACAGGGAGCTTGCGGTTAAGGGCCTTGCTCAAGGACCTGCAGACGTGCTGAGGCTGGGTTTGAACCAGCAACCTTGTGATTACAGGCATACAGCCCACTGAACCACACGCTGCCCCATGTGTGTAGCACATGACAGGTTCTACATGCCTAGCTAACGACCACACGCTTACAGCTCAGTACAGAGACCTGCTGAGGCCAACAGCATACTGGAGCAATTTTAAATATTTAAACAGATACATCAATGTTCTTGCACAACATAAGTTAAATATTTTTTCAGACATTCTTCCCCCTTCCAGGGGCAATCATTAATCTCCACAACAGGTCAGCAACTTCCAGGCACAGCAGGTTAATCAGTATCCCAGCGACCTCCCCAGATAGGCCATGTACTCACCTCAACGTCAGATACCTTCATGCGGGTGCCCTCCTTGCCTACGAAGATGTCGTCCACATCAACCAAAAGGTAGCGGTCCAGAGACAGGCACAATCGCTTGCCAGTTAGGTAGGCAATGGAATCCACAAAGATTAGCTTGTGCAGCCAAAAGGACAGGTTGTTGCCAAAGAACACCCTCTGGATGCCATCATGGAGGCCTAGGTCCTGTACCACGGTAGCATGAACCACCTGACTGGAACCTAAGTGGAGCAGGGCCTCTGGAGAATGGGTGTTGGCCAGAAGAACAGGTTCATAGGTGCTATGGTTGGACTGGAAAACCGTCCAGTCATCCCCGGGTAATGGGCCTTGGTCCACCTCATTGGCTTGAGTGATGTAAAGTAGTGGGGCAGCGGGGTTGATGCGGTAGTCACGCAGGCCCAGGTTTGAGTGTAGAAACAAAGGGAAGCCCTTGAGCTGGGCACTGAGCAGTGAGTTCTCGTTGGCCTTGAAGAAGCTGATGACCCCCACACCAAACTCCACACAGTACTTGTCTAGCAGCTCACGGTTCCAGGCATCCAGGTTGACATACTTGAGAACATTCTCGTAGATGACAAGGGCATAGCGGCCCCGGTCCCCTTCAGTCAATGTGGGCATGTCACCCTTCCCGGGAGCAATCTCTGTCTGGTACTTGAAGCGGCTGGACTCCAGGATGGCCACAATCTCTTGGCCTAGTTGAGAGTAGACGCTCTCCACAAACACTAGCACCACAGGGTCTGTGCGCGAATTGTCCACCGGTTTAAGAAATTGCCGGTTCGCCTGTGGGGGCAGAAACAGAGGCACGTGCTGACCCCCTGTTGATGTGGCTACTGCCCCACAATCGCTAATGGGGAGGGGGGGGCCCTCTTTGATTTTGGGGCTGTTGCTGACATAGTAAGCCAGGAAGGCCATGGACAACAGGCAGAAGACTATGAGCGCCAAGATGAGGCGATGTAGCTCCATCTGCCTCATGCCCCGCACCAGCTTCCAGACGCCCATCATGGCGTTGCTGGGGGGGGACAAACAGAGTTGGGGTAAAGCAGGACTCAAGGACGGCAAAACAGTGGTGGAGGTGGCAACCTGAGGCAGCGGAGAAGGAAGAGGAGTGGGGCTGACCAACAGATACTAGCACTGAATTCTGTTTGTAGAAAGCCATTTAAGCTAGGTCACCATGGCCCGCACAACCCATGACTCAGCATGTACTTCTTCTCTCTAGCCTTTTCCAGCTGGTACCGGAATCCCACCTTTATAGATCGATCAAACCAGGTTCTCGTATTTGGTGTACAACAGCTCCCTTGCAGAAACACCTTGAGCAACAGGCTGCCTCTTGTGCACTAATGTCCAACGTCCTTTGTGCACACCACCCCTCCACACAGGTTAGCTTTCTCGCCCTCTTTAGGGGACTGTACACTCTAGTCCTCAGTCACTTGCACAGAGCCTTCATGGGTGTTACCACATGTGCTTAAACCACCTTCCCAGGCAGCATCTTCAGCAGTGCCGTCGCCCTCCATCCATTCTAGAAGCCATCGTCGTGGCAGCAGCAGCTGCTAACACTGAGCACTGCTCTTGGAGTCCCAGTCTGCTCATTCCCAGCATGCATGAGGTAGGTCACAGACCTGTGGAGACAGAGAGGGAAAGAGTAGTTATCACATGGTTAGCAGAGGTCACAGCAGATTCCTCTAACAGAAAGTGCCTTAATAATCCATAACTGTGGAGAGATACCAGCTGCTTGCCCATTCCCCTGTACTCCAAGAGAGCAGCCAGAGGCTTAGCCAAAGGCCTCCAGACAAAAACAAATCTGTGAGTTAACAGCATTGTACAAGAATCCACCTGTCACCACAAAGGAGAAATGGCGTAAAACATTTTTTAAACAGGCTAAGTCTGACTCTCAGACAGCCGACTCCATGGGGAAAGCCAGTGGTGCCAACAATCACTAAATCACATGGCTTGTAAAGATCCAGTGTACCCCACCAAGCCAACTTTTAGAGGTCAAGAAAAGGGGGGGGGAATCTTCATCACACTGCAGCACTTAGGTTACACATCAACAATTCTCACATTTTCAAAAACCTCCTGCACATGGACATGGCTGCACATGGCTTTTGAGACATCTAAGATGAGCCGATTTTTCATATGAAACTGAGAGAACGCTGAAACAGACATCATGGTGATTGCTATGCCCCCCCTGCATTTAACATTCTTTCTGTGATGCTGATTTATATTAAGATGCTGCATAAAACCTGTATATACTAAGAGGAAAAACAACTTCAACTGTTTTGAAAGGCTTCAAAATGTCAACCCAAAAAGGGTCCCATTAGATCCCACAGCAGTTGCTTGGAGGACTAAGCACAAGCTTATGGTTATCTGTAGTGAATCCAACGTTAACGTGGAAAGAGGGAACTTCACAGACTGCCTTATAAAGGCACCATGTGATATTCATGTCTGGAACATTGACAATAAACTTCCTACATAGGACACGTACATGATATAAGGAAACAAGCCACACAGATTCAGGCACCCATACAGCATAAGGACAGCGCAGGGTAGCCTGATTGACAATGTGGCATACGTTAATACGATTTACATTACTCCATTCTCAAAGCTCGATCTGAAGGAAGTCGGATCCCTACAAGCATGGAGCAGGTAAATATTAGACTGACTGATAGCAAAAAACCTGCCAAACCAACAAGCAAATGACCACAACTTCAGTGAAGCAGAACTGGCCTCATCCTGCCCGTTACAGCCTGAATGCCACGCGTACACTGTAATCTGGACCATATGTACACCTGCACTCTGGAGAGTATCTGGAGGGGGGTGGTACATCTCCATACATTTCATATGGCTCCACAGCACTGGGGAGAGGAAGCCTAATGTGATACTGCAGCAGTGGGGATAAAGTACTTTCCCTTGTCACTTAATGTATTGCAGTCACAAAACATTTACATAGTTTCACACAACGCGCCAACACTAAAATTCTACGTCGACGCATTACATCGAATAATCATCCCATCACTACACCTGACACACGGAGCTGGTGCGAGACATCCCCCTCCCCCTCCCCCCCCGCACCAGTACAGCGGGTACCAGCTGCAAATGCTCTGTCACAAATGGCTGGCATCCATAAAGCCGCTACCTTGAGCATGCAGACCCTCCTTGCCTTCCAATTTGTGGTCCTCTGTCCTCAGCTCTCTATGCCTCCTGCATTGGTCTGTTGTTGCAGTATTCCAGCTGCCATTACCTGCCTGGGCTCCAACAAACACCACTCTTCCAATTAAAATCTTTGGCAGTGACTTCTGCCGCAGTACCAAATCCACAACAGACAAAATCCAACAAGCAGCCAGAGGGAAACTAATGCACAAGTGTTCACTGGTTGGCAGGAGCTGAGGCTGGAGTCTCTGGCTGTTTCCAGGAGACACGTTGAGACCAAGGACTCACGGGCACAAGTCATTTTGAGAAGTGTCCCAGGTACAGGGTGGATCTGATCACAGGACCAAACACAAAGCTGTCAGGGTCACTGGTCCAGCAGACTTCCCAGGCAAAGGCCAGAACCACAGCATATGTGGAAACCATATCTGCACACTGAAGAGCTCAGTAGACCCCTAAACTAAGCCCAAAAATCAACAACTCCATGCCATGCATCGGGAAAACAAACTTATGGCAAGACAAAAAAAAAAAGCACACAACCATACCAAAGACACCTATTTACACAATGCTCAGCTCTTGCAAAAAAAGTGAAAGTGACAGTCCCATCTAAGGACTAATAAAGATGCCAAATCAAGACAACTGATAGTTGCAAAAGACAATTCCAGAAAGATTCTGAGACCCACACAGGGCATAAAAAGCAGAGAGCAGGGTTAGCTTGTACCTTCTCTACACTAACCTTTTATTCCAGCTCACAGTGAAGAGCTAACAACCATGTATGTATGCTATGTAACATTCCATTATCAAGTCAGTTCACTGACATTATTGTACAAAGAGGCACCAAAGAATATCTCAGGTGGTACACCAGTAAGGCTGGGTGCTGCACATCAGCGTTTCCTGTTGCTGCCTCTGCCCTGACACCAGTAAGGCTGGGTGCTGCCTGATGGTCTCTACTGAGATGATAGGTGTTTGCTCTCTGGCTGCTTCTGTACTACATCTCTTGCTAACTCTGCTGCTAACCTTGCGTTATATGGGCTGTCGGTCCACCTCCCTGCTGTTAACTTTGCTTCCATTTTAGATGCAAACTTTGTTGTTAAAAAGAGTAAAAAAAAAAAACACTCTTCCTTTCCTTTTATGGTTAAAATATGACTACATTTAAATTTTTCCCTCTTCTTAATTTTTACATTTTTTTTTTTTTTTTTAAATCTTTTTCACAAGTATATTTTGGCAGACTTGACATGCTCAGTGACTGTTTCGGTTGTGGAAAAAATACTGGCTATTTTGATATGAATAGGGATATTTTCTGCCATCGTCATTATTATCAAGCCATTTGTATGGTCTGTTTTCCTTCAGACTGAAAAAGTGGCTTTCAATTCTCATCGGGCATGTCTGAAATCCAATGACTGGGCTGTCTGTCAACAGGCAGAGAACAGACACTCAGGTCTTAATTAATTACACCTCACCCAGGAGACATATGAGGAAGAGGAGTATGGGTAAATAACAGCAGTGTTGGATAAAACAAAAACAAGTATGTGTTAGAAAACATTTAGTAGTTTTTTTTTTTTTTTTACTTATGTATGGCCCTTGGAATGAGGAACATCCTTTTCCTGGAAAAAATTAAGGGTTAAAAAAGGAAAAAAGGGCCAGTGATACTAGCAGGAACACATCAGTAGCGCACACACCAGTGAATTGCACCTGGAAGCAACACAGAGAACTGCTGCAAATGCAGGCATTTCTGAGATGTCTGGAATATGCAGGCTGGTAGCTTGGTGATGATGGGAGCACAGAGAGACAGAGAGCCAGCAGGTGTCACATCCTGCTGCACTGCTGTGTCATATGTCTCACAGGGCCATGTGCCAACCAGCCTCAACATCTTAGGGGAAAAATTGTAAGATCCCTTGGAGCAGCAACTTGTGAATGAATGAAGACAAAAACTAGTCTGACTTGGGGTAGAGAGAAAGGGGTGAAAAGATCACAGAGAAGCCTCCGTGAGCACATCGTCTATGCTTCCTTAACTCTGCTCAGGTCAGCCTCTTCCTCACCACACCCAGCCCCAGGATAAGTCTCTTTGAGGGTCATCATTGTCCCCATTTTCCCTAAGGGGAATGTTAACATTCCAAAGTGATCTCATTTCATTCTGCTCTCTCATTTCACTAGAGCAGAGACACAAACAGCTCTGTGGATTCGGTCAGACATGGATATGCCACTGTTGCACAGTGTCCCCTTCCAAGACAAATGGATTCCCAGGTCAGGGCGTATTTTCAGAACACGCACACTCAATCTTCATTCGCTATTCAAACTAAAATAATTTTGTAAATGATTTGGAAACGGGAAGGAAAAAAAAAAAAAAACAGCAGGCCTCCTACACTCAGCCTAGGGTGACCACCTGCTAATAAGCCCAAGGGGGGACAAGGGGTATGTTTCTGAGGGACAATGTGGGACACTGCCTG
>JABFEA020000067.1:19414395-19430237 GCA_019775915.2 Cyphomyrus plagiostoma
GCTATACATATGCGACTTACGACCAAATCGTGTTATGACCAGTCAGTCGTAACCAATCATGGTCGTAAGTCGACGACAACCTGTATTCCGTTTTGTTGGATTTATTTATTTTTTTCTTCAAAGATATTTTTATTGACTTTAAACAGGAGAAAGACAACAGCAACAAAACAAGGTTGCATACAGAGATCAGGTAACATTGCACTAGAGTATTATAGAAATGATGGCAATTTAGACATATTCAAAAAAACAGTAATGATAAGGTGTGCAACTCTAAGCCCAAGAACCTTACCACATAATAACCCCATCCTCATGCCAGATTGATTAATTAAAAAGAACAAGACAACAATATTGTTTCTGGAACCTTACAGGGTAGTACTAATAGACGGATTCTGAGACTGAAGACTTGAAAAATACTCCAGGAAGGGCCCCCCACACCTTCTGAAATTCTTTCCTAGTATCACTAATTGAGTAGCGTATCTTTTCGAGGCTTAAACAGGACATAAGGTCCCTCATCCATTGAGCATGGGTGGGTGGAGCAGCACCCTTCCATCTGAGTAAGACTGCACGTCTGGCTAGAAGGGAGGCAAAGGATAGTGTGCAGCGTTTCACTGGGGTCAGACATGCATCAGCATCACTGATGCCAAAAAGCACAATCAAAGGGTTGGGGTGTATAGGTTGTTTGAGGACCAGAGACATGGTTTGAAATATCTCCCTCCAGTATTCTTCAAGACTAGGACACGACCAGTACATATGAATAAGCGAAGCATCCTCATTTCCACATTTATCACAGCAGGGATCCACATTTGGGTAAATACGCGATAGTTTGACTTTGGACATATGAACTCTGTGCACAACTTTAAATTGTAGAAGACAATGGCGGGCACATAAAGATGTTGAATTAACCAACTTAAATATTGAGTCCCATGTGTCCTCACTTAATGACATGTTAAAATCCTGTTCCCAAGCAGTTTTGATTCTATTAATAGAAGGACATTTCATATCAGCCAGTTTATCATAAATAACGGATATTAACCCTTTGCGCGTTGGTTACAAAGTAAGAAACATATCAGCTGTATTCATAAATGGTGACTCAGGGAAATCCTGAATTTGAGATTGGAGAAAGTGTCTAATCTGCAGATATCTAAAAAAATGTGTATTCGGGAGATTAAATTTATCAGAAAGTTGAGTAAAAGATGCGAAGCTATTGTTGAAAAACAAGTCATTAAAACACACAATTCCCTTTTCTAGGCCAGTCATAAAATACAGGGTCGGATAAAGAGGGTTGAAAGAGATGATTTGATAAAATTGGACTCAAAAGAGAGAAACCAGTTAAATTGAAATGTTTTCTCATCTGAGCCCATACTCTCACAGTATGCCAGACAACTGGATTATCAATTGACCCGTTTCTGGCCAAAGGAAGTGAAGATCCAAGAAGTGCCAAAACAGAAGATTCTTTAACAGAAAATTCCAATGACACCCAGGATGGACAATTATCTTTGTTTTGGGAATAGAACCAAAATGCAATACAGCGTATATTAGCTGCCCAATAGTAATAACGGAAATTAGGCAAAGCCAGGCCTCCATAGCGCCTAGATTTCTGGAGATGAGCTTTATTCAAACGAGGATGTCTTCCTCTCCATATAAGAGGATATATCTGAATCTAAAGAATCAAAAAAAGATTTAGGGATAAAGGTAGGTATTGACTGGAACAAATACAAAAACTTAGGTAGGACGTTCATTTTAACTGAATTAATTCTCCCCACTAAAGATATAGAAAGAGGGGACCATTGTGTCAAGGACTGTTTTGTATGGTTTAATAGCGTAAGAACATTTTCTTTAAAGAGCCATTTGTGCTTCCGTGTAACTGTTATACCTAGGTAAGTAAATTGCTCCTGTGCCAATTTAAATAAGAAAATTAGAATATTCAGAAATTGGTGCTCCATCCACAGGGAACATCTCACTTTGTGCAAGTTCTATTTATATCCTGAAAAACTACCAAATTGAGTAAATATCGAAATCATGGAGGGCAGAGATATTTTCGGGTTTGACACATAAATCAACAAGTCGTCTGCGTACAGGGACACTTTATGGTCAACTCCTCCCCTCCAGATACCTGAAACATCCCCACAACTTCGAAGTGCAATAGCAAGTGGCTCTATAGCCAGATCAAAAAGCAATGGACTTAAGGGGCACCCTTGACGTGTTCCCCGTTGAAGATTAAAGGGTTGTGAGGATTTATTTTAATCCGTTTTAGATTTTAAGTTTATATGCTGGCGAACTGCAAAAAAAGTTAAGAATGAGTTGTTGCACTCTGTCTCTGTTTCCACTTTTGTCTTCTTAAAGGTTCCCTGTCTGTGTGTATAAGTGATTGTATTCTTTATTTTCATTTGTTGGTTTTACCATTGTCCTTTTAAGGATCGCTCAATAAAAGAGTCTACTAATAACTGAACTTGATCGTGGTTCATGAACTCTTCAACAAAATATTTCATACATTAGACCTGCGTCATGGTTTTAATTTAAAATGCAATGTTATTCCAATAGTAAGCTGGCACTGGTGATACTTGACAAAAATATATCGGTTACAGATTGAATTTTCTGGGTATGTGGAACGACTGGACATGATAGCTCTTTCCACGCTTATTGACGTTACAGGAACTATTTTTCTGCGGCGGCCTGTAAATGTTTCAATTAATAAACAAAATATGCTGTCTTTAGAGTTGTAACTATCAACTATCAGCTTTGGAGTTTTGGCTTCTCTATCTATTTAAGCAATGGGTTCTCTCTCTTTTTTTTAGCTACTATTAGCGAATGAGACACTTAATGACACACCACTGACTTCCAAACATATAAATTCCATTCCGATCTTTTTTGAAAATGTAAAATATACTACAACTAGCCTAGTATTATGCCCTATTATTATCGTTATTATTATTAGATACGCAAAGCAACAAGAAGCCTGTACCATTCACCCTTTTGCAGATCTCGTCTTTGTTTTGGGACATTAAAAGCCTTTGAGACTGATGTGGCCCTAAATTATTTTCTCCTTACTATGAAGTTTGGCATCATAAACACGTGTCGGGAAATAGCTTGCAGACTGTAGGCTACTCTGCAGCTGCCAATGTTTAAACGAGCTGCCGAAGCCTAATGTTTATTTTTATTTTTAGGAAGAATAATTAAATCGTTTTTAAACAAAAGAAATACAGCCTTTACAACCCCCCCCCCCCCCATTTTTTCCCCTTTGGATTTACATAAATCTTATTATTAACCTTTAGTGTACTGAGTCTACCTATCGCTGAATGCAACTGCGCAAGAACAGTGGGGTGTATTGGTGCAGTCTATTGGAAAGCGATAGTATTACACAGGAGAAAAGAAAGGAAACGTCTCACTCCATTTAGAAATACGTCTGGCGACAATTATTGACAATCAAAATTCATCGGCGACCATTTTTGTCGATTTTTGTTCACAATGTCGAATAATCGTTGCTCCGGTAGCTGTCTTATGTTACCTTGCAAATGGTACTCGATGAACTGTTCAAGATTCATGATTCTTCATTCATCACATGCATAGTCAACTGACCTTTTCAGACTGAGCAAAAATTTAAGTAAGCAAGTTAAGTAAGTTTTTAAAACAAAGCAATGTAAGTTAGCAAGAAAAACTCCCAAGTCTCTTTGTCCTGGCCATGACTTGGCCAAGATTTTCCCTGAGTGGAGCAGCTGAAACAGGCTGTTACCAGGGTGGGACGAGTCCTTCATGATCTTTATAGATCTTATCCTGCATCTCTTGTTGTAAATGTCCTTCAGAGATTGGAGGGCAGACCTACAGCAGCATTCTGCTGCGCGAATCATCCTCTGCAGGGCTTTGCAGTCCTGAATACAGCTGCTCCTGAACCATGATGCAATGTTCGGCGTGAGGATGCTTTCCACAGCACTGGAGTAGAAAGTCCTTAGGACCATGGGAGAGACCCCAAACTTCCTCAGCTTCTCACCATCTGTAATCTGGTAATGATGAGGGACCTGTGGTGTCGCTGGTGTTTCCTGCTAAAATCCACCACCAGCTCCTTGGTCTTGCTGAAATTCAGCTGGGGGTGGTTTTCCTGACACCACCAGGTTCTCCACTTCTCTCATGTAGGCTGTCTCATCATTGATGGAGACCATATGATGGTGTTGGAGCAATGAGTGGTCATATAGTCATAGGTGTAGAGTCATGGACTAAGAACGCAACCTTGCAGAGCTCCAGTGTTGTTGATGATAATGCTGGAAATGTAGTTACCAGCTCTTACCACTTGTGTTCTGCCTAGGAGGAGATCCAACACCCATAAACACAAATGGCTGTTGAGTGCTAAACCCCTCAGTTTAGTGAACAGTCTACTGGGTACTATTGTATTGAATGCTTACATAGTTTCACTGTTTCTTGCCTACATGGCTGAGGGTGGTGTGCAGGACTGGGAAGATCTGTGGGTATGTTGGGGTGGTAGGTGAACTGGAGTGGGTCAGTGGAACTGAGGATGGAGGAAGAGACAATGACTTTTAGCAGCTTCTTGAACACCTCCATGACCACTGATGTAAGTGCCACAGGTCGGGAGTCATTCAAGCAGGAAGGCTTGTTGTTCTTCAGTATTGGGATGATGGTGGATCTTTTAAAGCATACGGACTGTACCTGAGACTCGTTGAAGAAGCTGTTGAAGACTTCTGACAGCTGATCAGCACAGCAACATAGTAGGTGACCGAAGATGCCATCTGGCCCAACCGCTTTCCTGCCATTCACCCACTTCAGCACTGCAAGCACACTGTGCTCTGTAATTTTGATGACGTGTTCGTCAATAACATCACCGTCATCAGGTTGTAGCTAGTGCTAGCCATGCCACTACCCTCAAAACAGGTGTAGAACGCATTCAGTTATTTGGCAAAAGCAGAGTTGGCTCTTACCGGCATAATGTCTTTCACCTGGCAGTTCATGATGGTACGCAGTCTGTGCCACACGTTCTGTGTGTCTCACATGTTGAAATGAGACCCCACGCATTCCCGGTACCGGCATTTGGCATCTCTTACCATACACTGAACACTGTATGAAGGTAGGCACCCATATTGCTGGTATTGAGTCCGGGGTTATAAGCAGTGATCCTGTCATTCACTGAAACGCGGATTGAGCTGTCAACACACAGCTTCTGATTCGGCAAGCATGCGGCACTTGACGGTAAGGTATTCCAGGTGATGCGAGCAGTAGCTGAAGAGAGTAGACACACACCTGGCATTGCACCACTTGTTAACCATGACAGACTCCCCCCCCCTTCACCTGTATTAGACTCCACTGTTCCTTCCATTCAAAACACGGAGAAAGAGTCCGACTAGATCATGGGACGGTATGGCATGTTGGGGGTGACCCACGTCTCAGTGAAGAACAGAATGTTACAGTCCCTCATGTCTCACTGGAAAATCTTTCGGGGTCTCCTCCAATGACTATGTTAGCCAGCAGGATACCGGGCAGCAGTGTACAGTGTGCTTTCTCTGTCAGTATGTTGCAGACATCTCAGTGGGCCATGATTCGGCAAGGTATTCCACTTATAAACTTATATATAGGCTTTATACAGGCTTAACATCCAAAATGAAGAGTGAAAACTGATTTCCTACTTCCAGCAGTGTTCTGCTGTCATAAGTTACCAGACCTGAAGATGTACTGACGTTAAAAACTACTTCAAACAAATAAAACACACACAGTCAGGACGGAGCAGTCAGGAAGGCATCTGGATATAGCCGTGCTGTCTTGGAAAGATTTGTTGTATAAAACCAATAACATACTCAAAGTACCTATGATTGAATTACAATTGAATTAGGCAAGTGCTGAGGCACATAGTGCATAAAAGGTGCCAATACTCTGTTAACAGCAGAGTGTCAAACTTCCTCTGGCATTAACCCTAGCACAAAAAAACGAGCTTCCGTAGCTGAGCAGCTGCATGCGTCTCTCAGGAAGTCTGATTGATTTTCAGTACAGGTCTTTCAGCTTGGTACACATATGTATCGAACAAATGTAGCAAATGCAGAACCTTTGCGTTTCCCCAGAGCAACATTCAGAAAGGGGGGGGACGAAGCCGTGCCACTACACATGCTCCTTTGTGCAAGTTAGTTATGGTGCACATTTAGAAAATTAACTGTACCTTATCTGTACAGCATTTAAAATCAGCAGCTTTCCACTTCATATCTCAAAACATACAAAAGCATAACAAAAACTGACAATGGATGTTTATTTTGATTTACTTTTAAGTAAATTTTAGTTTCTTATTGGTTGGTTGCAGCAGTATTGACAAAGACTATTTAAGGAAGACCGTGGTTAAGTAAACCACTGTTTAATAAAGAAAAAAAGTGATTTATCTTTTGTTTCTTTTACCACCATTGTACCGAAAACGTGCCAAACCATAACTTCAAAACAGAGGTGCGTACTGAACCTTAACTTTTATGTACCATTACACCCCTAATAGTGATGTCTGTCCAGTAGGTTGTAATGGCCAGGTGTTGCAATACTTTTGTCCAAATACTGTATGTAAAGAAATGAGCATCCTGTAATACAGGATACAGAGATGGCACGAAGACCATTCGATAACCTACCTAACAGTCTGGGTTTCCATTCACACAATAGCAGGATCCTAAAACACAGCCTGTCTGTAGGGTAATCATCTGATGTATATAGCTGCATGAAAGCTATATGTGCTAAATTAGCAACAATGAGTAACAATAACCAGCTGCTTAATTACCTTAGGTGGAAACAGCCCCTGCTAAATATTCTCCAGCAATATTATCATACACCTACACCTCAGCTGAGTGGAAATGTGAAGCTACTGCTGATACTTAATGCATTTTCACTTTGAGAAAAAACTTCCACAGTAATAATAAAATAAAATTAAAAAAACAAGGATCATTCTTCCGGGATAGGCTCCGGACCCCCCGCGACCCAGTAGGATAAGCGGTTTGGAAAATGGATGGATGGATGGAAACTAGGATCATTCACACTGCAGCCAAGCACCGAAGAGTGCCCAGAACCCCATGGTCTGCTAGCGAGCATTAATGAGGTCTGCTTAATCTGCTCAGGAGACAGCCGAACAAATGTCAGGAGCACCAAAGGAGAGGAATCATCTGGTGATGATAGATGCTCACGCTCTACTAATCACATTCTAATTCCGAGCAGGTCTCCCTATGGGAAACTCTGTACCTCCTGTCTTCCAGCAAGAGACCAAAGTCTACCTTGTCGCATAGATCATCTCTTGCACATGTACACCCTCACATGCAGGTCATGCGTTCTCATGCACATGGCAAATAACACGAGCACAGGCACAGCAAAGTCACTACTGGAAAAGGTCATAAAACAGGACATAGGAACAAAACCAGCAGGTACATGAGAAAGATTAACGTCTCTAAGAGACGTATGAGGTCACTAGGTGCCAGGCTTGGCTAGAATTATGGCATCTTGTGGTATTTTTGGTATACCATAGTATTTTGAAATTGGTGAAATTGCCAATAAACTATGTCTATTTATCCAACATTTTATAAAATACTGTTTGAAAACTTTTCATAACTTCTTACCATAAATCCATACCTTCTGTTGGGAACATAACGGCTTTTTGGTTGAAGGTGTTAGATTTGCTGCAGTTAACACTAATGGCACATTAGCCCAAACAAAAGCACTGCATGGAGCAAAGTGTGACTTGCTTGAAGGTTAAAGGAGTTAGCCAATTAGTATGGGAAGCAGGCAGTTGTACTGTTAACTGGACAGTTGTGCCTTTTACCATGCACCATATTAATGCAGCGGCGCACATACACTGCTCAAAAAAATTCAAGGAACACTTTGAAAACACCAGATCTCAATGAGAAAAAAAATCATGCTGGATATCTATACTGATATGGACTGGTTAATGTGTTAAGAATGAAAGGATGCCAATGAAAATGAAAATTATCAACCTACAGAGGGCTGAATTCAATGACACCCCAAAAATCAAAGTGAAAGAAAGATGCGGCAAGCTGGTCCATTTCGCTGAAATTTCATTATAGCAACTCAAAAATCATACTCAGTAGTTTGTATTAGGAATGCACTGATCCGACTTTTTCAGTTCTGATACCAATACCTGGGCTTTGGGTATCAGCCGATCCTGAGTACCAATCCGATACCAATGATAGATTAATAAAATGTATGCCACACTTTGGAGAGGAGATGGAGATTATATTTAAGGAGACATCAGGCTTAAATACTTGACCTAAATACCTCATTTTGGAAGATAACGGAAAAAATATGCACACACTAATGTAAGTGATGTTATAAGTATACTTTTAGGTTCATGAATCTTCAGGAATTAAAAATTGTCGTATACAACAATACAAGTGTATTACATGAAAACACTGCACTTTGAGGCTCGCATCTGGTGTCCAACCAGTGTGCAGTTAAACTCAAACGCGATAATGGGCACGTGTCAGAGCTCCAGATATCGGTAGAGAAGCTAATTGCTGGTACATCTTTCATCATTTTTGATATGTATTTGTTTTTGTACAGCTGGGGTAGAGTGGTCTCAGAAAAATATTTCCATGATGGCAAACAGTACCGCGGTTCAAAGTGTTCAATCAGACGGCGGGATCCCTCATTTTCTACAACTGCAAGGGGTTGCTCATCCAGAACAAACATTTCCCTGCTAGCTCTAAGGCCTTGTTCACACGTATGCAGGTATTTTATTTATTTATTTTTTTTATTAAATGTTTTTCCTCCTTCATTACTTAAAAAAATCCTATTCATATAAAATCACTAAAACGCGCTGCCAAGAGCCCGCCAAACCAACAGGCAACGATATAACTAACCGTAAAGCCATGGTGGCCACTCAGAAGCCTTATTACCAGTTCTGCTAGACTAAAACCAGCTAATGGAAACACCAAATGGCGCATGCTCTGACAAAGTGGACAATGGCACACAATCTGATGTTACATAAGAAAAAATCTTCACCCTAGATGATGTTTTACAAAACCTCAGTTTTCAATAATGTAAAATATCATTTGTGTATGGTCGAACGGCCAACACACATAGAAATGGCTAAATAGTTTAAAATACCCATGTATTTGTTGACAAGGTCATCCAGTCCTTCACTCACGATCAAAAACAAAGAGCAGACTTTTCTAGTATAGGTTTAAAAAATCTGAAAATTACTGTGACTGCTTATGCATGAGCATTGCATGCAATCTCAGACAACCAATCATTTTTGTCCTCACTGTCGGACTGACTCGGACTGTATGACGCATTTGCAAAAAGCATAAAATGAGTGAAGAGGAGAAAGGTGAACAAGAACTGGTCATGAAGAGGCATCTGCATTCCGCTGTATGGAAATATTTTGTATTCCATAGAGGCAATATTAAACAAAAGGAACTGATTAGTTCACATTGTTTGTGCCAGTTATCACAATGCATGGCAACACCAATAACTTTTGACAGACAGTTAGTAGATGACTATATAGCCAGAGATTCTAGTATCGTTCAGCTTTTCTAGTACAGTTAATATCAATTGATTCTTATATACTGTATAATGTAAAAATGATGTGGCTAAGTGACAGGACTAACCCTTTTAGCAGTGATTATTTTGACAAACAGAAATCATAACAAGCAATATAATTTAAGTCAAAGGAATGACAAAGAGAGGCTAGGCTACTTTGAGATTCTAAATGCCACATATGTATGACTAACCTCACATTGAGTGATTCCATGAAAATGAATATCTTCTTTTAAGATGTATTCGCACTGTATTCATGCTATGGTGATGTGCAATTTCTGCTTTGCAATACGAACCAACCATTCACACATTTACTTTTAATGCTAAGTGTATGGAAGTAAATCTGTGTCATCAGAATTTTATATGCCACTGAAATTCTAACATTGAATATTTATGCATTGGAAATCCGATGGTCTAAATTCACGTGCAAAAACACGAGGTTAAAAATTATTAGTTATACATCCGGGATACCAAGGCTAAGCAATCGTTCATTAAATGTTAAGCTAGAATCATGATGTAGGCCCCCTTTGTGGGTATTGACCACAACCTGCATACAGGCTTGTCCTGTGTGGTACCGTCTTCATTCGGTATAAAGCCAACGTGTTTCCAGCGCCACTCTGGCTATACTCTTTATTGATTAAGCACTAATGTTATAGCTCTGATGATTCTGAACTAGTTTTCTTAGTAACACCCCATGGGTGACACTGACCTCAGGTCTAGGCATGTGCATTGGCACCCTAAGGGCCTCGAGGCCAGTTCATGCTTCACTTCTCCGCATGTGCTTTTGGTTGTGGAGGAGATGTGATGCAAATTTCATCATCAGTGGTGAGCTACACTTAATTCAGTTAGCTACACTGCACTGTGTGTAGTGCAGATATCTTTGTAGCAGAAATGATGCATGTCCTTGCACATCGACCGTGCATATGCAGGATAATTGATTAGATATTTCCAGTAGGTGGCAGCACAGACTATCACAGATCAATGGATAACAATGAAAAAGTACATGAAAAACTGTTGTTGTTATAATAGTAGTAGTTATGGTGACCTACTGTACCAGGAGGGCTGGAGACAACCCCATATCTAATTTTTCATGCTGTCCAAATATACTGTGATATTAAAAAAAAAAAAAAAACACTATCCTGGAGGGAGGGGGTGGGGATGGCTGAGGGTCAAAAGCATTTCAATATACTGTGGTATGCCATATTACTTTGAAACTTGCTAAGGGTTAGGGCTTCCTCTGCTGCCCCATGGAGGATGGGCTCCCCCTTTGAGTCTGATTCCTCCAAAGGGTTCCTCCTTCTAGGGAGTTTTTTCCTTGCCACGGTCACCTCTAGCTTGCTCGCTGGGGGGTTTGTGTGGGGATGCTGTAAAGTGCTTTGACACAATGTAATGTTGTGATAATGCGTTATACTCAAATGAACTGATTTTTTGTGGTTTCATTTTTTGCATCACAAAAACCTGGCATTTTAACAGGGGTGTGAAGAGTTTTTATGGGGCATTCTGAAGGGGACATTCACACAAACATCAAGTTGCAGGATATCTTTGCACTGTGCGCTGCAAGATGAGGGTTGACTGTTGGCAGAGTGGGAGCTGGAGAGGGAAGCCCATGCGTCAGATGCAGAAGGTCAGCAGCCTCCACAGCTGTGAAGAGGACCACGGGGAGCCGCACTAAGTACGATGGGCATAATGGGCAAGTGAGCACACTGGAAAGCAGAAGGTTAGGCGTGGACTAACCTTCCCACGTGGACTCACAGCTTATAAATGTAGTGATGAAATAACAATGATTAAAACCACAGATGCAGCAGGGAAATTGTGACCTGCCTATCACACCAACAAACCCAGAACCCTCAATATGGAATATATGGAATATGGAGCAGTGCTAGATATGGAAGGCTCCTAAAGGGGGATAAGTGTGCGGCACGCTGCATCACGCTGAAGCTTTTGCGGATGCCAGCGGGGGATGCTAGCATGTGCCGAGCAGATAAAGCTATAAAAGGGCCTGGTTCTCCTCACTTGAAACTGTTCAGTCAAAGTGCTAAACTTAACAGCATGAAACATCTGCCTGGAAACAGCTTTCCATTTTTAGTGATGGAGGAGTTGCAGTGGCATAGGGACATCACACCAGCTCCCTGTTTGCGAATAGTGCTGTTGGCATCTGCATCCGTGTCCACCCCCGCAACAGGCTGCCTGACAGAAAGCATAGCCATGACAATGAGCCAGCCAGCGCTTCTACAGGGCACTGCAGCGGCCCCTCCCTATGCACAGACCTTCTGCCAGCAGGCTATGGAATTTAATGAGCCTGGACAGCAGGCCTACTGTCAGGAGACTAT
The DNA here is from genome assembly GCA_019775915.2 of Cyphomyrus plagiostoma. Classification (NCBI taxonomy): domain Eukaryota; kingdom Metazoa; phylum Chordata; class Actinopteri; order Osteoglossiformes; family Mormyridae; genus Cyphomyrus; species Cyphomyrus plagiostoma. The sequence goes on from JABFEA020000067.1 coordinate 19,426,236, forward strand.
GGAATTTAATGAGCCTGGACAGCAGGCCTACTGTCAGCACTTGGACAATATCCCCAAGCCCAAAAGCAGAAAGCACTTAGGATGTTTACATGCACAGCTATGCTGAGCTAGGGTTATAGATTGACTGCACCATTTAAATCGGACTGCTGTCCTTGTCCCAATATACATGCATGGGAAGGGAATCGATTTATTGACCAAAGTATGTCCGACTCCGCTACAGTAGGTGGCAATATGGCTCCTTTCAGCTTGTTAGTACTGGGCTTTTTCTGGTTCACCCATTGTGTCACAGATGTAAAAATTAATGAAATTAACAATAATAGATGCATGGACAAATGAAGTGACAATCTTTAATTGAGATCTGGTCAGAAGAACAGATACAACAAAATCAGGATAGCCTAACAAGAAATAATGCATTTTGTATAAAATGCTATGATAGCATGGTATTGAAAACTGGGAGGGGAGCATGTGCAGAGCACCTAGGCCAGTTGGAGTCTGGTTGAACATATACATGCAAGAGTAAATAGACTCCCAATCGCATTACCTGGGTGTTTTAGTCAGACATTGAGAAATTCAATTTAGTGCGATTTCAGTTGGACTAACAAGTTTACATGTACTTTAGAAGTCCAATTTTAGACACACTAACACAATACAGTGGTACCTCAGAACTAGAATTTAATCCGTTCAGAACTCCGGATCGAATCCTAAAAAGTTTGAGTTCTGATCAAATTTTCCTGATAAGAAATAATGGAAAACCAATTAATTGGTTCCCGGCCCCAAAAAATTATACCTAAATATGTTTTTTTAAGCATTTAAACACAAAATGAACTGGATAAAACAAGAGCATATACAGTACTAAAAATATCTAAGCACATTTATCAAAACAGTAATTTGTAAAGTAATAAAATAAACGCATCCAAACAATGTGTAGAGCTAAAAAAAAACAATGTGTCCTGCCCCGATTGTCCGCTCCTTCCGTGTGCCACGCCCTCTTGGTAACCCCACATGGAATCCCCGTGTGATAAGCTGTTTCTGGTTGTTGTCATTAGTTCTCTGTATTTAGTCCACGTTTCAGTTTGTTTCACCAGTCCGGTCATTGTATTGTCCGTCTGCATTTTGCCTGCCTTACCTGTAATTAAACCCCATATTCCCCGATACCCTGACGTCAGCACCTTTGTCTCCGTTCCGTCCCCGCTCGGCACGACAATATTATAATTACATGTATTAATTGTTTATTATTAATGATATTAAAATTATTATTTTTTTTCCCTTTATTTTTACATTTTATTATATAATAAATTACTGTTACTGTCCATCATTGACTAAATGTATTTTTACCGTCTAAATATATGTATTCAGCTAGTGTAAACATGCACGATGCTATCACAGCTAATGTGAGGCTGAGACTGAACCGTTACCCTTTGTTTCCGCTGAGAGATGTGTTATGACTCATTTCCCCGTGCATACAAGTTAACTTACGTCGGCGTTCACGGTTTGACATCTGAGATTCAAATCGTGTTCTAGGTAATTTTTTTCAAACTGGTTGGTTCTAATGAGTTCGAGAACTGAGGTACCACTGTAATTAGATTTTCTTAATGTGCATGCAGACTGACTGACTAATGCTGCCCAGATCGGGTCGAGTTGGACCGGGCTGGAGGAACCAAAACAGCTCTTGTCCACTGAAGCCTTGGACGTCTCTTACTAGATGGACAGGACTTTCAGATCCAGCCCATGGCCAACAAAGCTACTTTTCTCAGTCTCACAGTGAATAGAGGAAGATTAAAAAATTAGTGCACAGACAGAAAATTCTAAATCACAGACTAAAAGCACCAGGCCAGTCGCTAATGCTATGGATCTGAACATTACAGTGACTGTGGGAGGTATTTTAACTGATGCAATGATATCCCCAGCAATTAGCCTAATTTGCACCTACCAACTCACATTTCAGTCTTCAAATATGGAGCTGTGTTTCCCGGCGTTCATTTCTGTGAAGTCGCTCGGCACTCAATGGAGACTGCAGCCTCCTGATTGCAATCAATGTCCTACAGATGAGCAAAAAAGGGACAATTTTTAGTTTTTTTTTTAGGCACTGAGTTTCACAGTTAACAGCCCCACATCCATGATGCTACCATCAACCCACACATCCATACAAAGTAACGAGTCAATAGGTTTTATTTTAAGGCTTTGTACAGTATATTTATATACGTCAGTCCAGAGGAAGGAAAAATTCACTTTGACAGTATGAGCTATACAGATTACAAATTAGGAAAAGCAAATCCTTTCCCCCAAGACAAACATTATAAACTGCTTTATTGATTTAAGGTGTCCAACTAATTTCAAACATGCTGCATTTAAAATGCAAGACTCTGGTCTTAACACGATGTGACAAAGCCACACTGATTCCAGCATGCTGACTCAACACAGCAGCATCCTGTTAAACCAGAAGAGTCGAGTTGGGACTTGCTCACTGAGACCACCAGAAAGGCTCTGCACGAGCCACACATCTACCCTGCACACACTCCTCCAAAACAGATTCAGTTTTAATGCCCTAGGTACTCCACATGCTGGCTCCAAAATGAGCCCACTGACCCAAAAAAAAAAACACCGAGGAGCTCCCATGAAAGGCTCAGGCTTTCTGCATATTTGGACAGGATCTTGTGCCTCCAAAGAGCTCTGTCACATTACCATGTGACACTGTGGAAGGTGGAACATGACTTCGCACACAGTGCAAATATTTGCTGGGTGGGACACTTCTCAAGGGCAAGAAAAAAGCTTCTGGACTGACATCTGAAGGTACAGGTCCCCCGATGAGTCAGAGAAGTGTAGGGCTACCGTCTGGCACAGACACAAAGCAGCCACAGAAATCAAGGGCTGAATGACACCCTGGAACAAGCAATACCAGATCACTGGCACCTAGGAGGCAAACTCACCCATGCTTGTGGTGAGAAGGAACAGCCATTCTCAAGAACTCCATCTCTCACATATACTGTGATGTCTCAATTAATCTAAAGCTAATTTTAGCTGCAGATGCCCCATGGGGACAGAGCACACTGGCTACCACTATAGCAATGGTATAGCAATAAATACATTTGGATACTTAAAAACCCATTAATGGGAAACATTATCACCAGTTAGCAGCAGAAAGCCTGTGCTCTGGTTGCGCTTTTGGACTGAGGACTGAGAATCAACATAGCAGTAAACAGGTCACATGGCCAAAGGTTATTGGCCCAGGACAGCCCCACAGATGAGTAGTTCATGCAGAACATGACCCAGTAACAAAGACGTAACTGGATGTTTAGCTCTTCAGCAGTCAGACAGCTGAAGTGTGTGGAAAACTGGCATGAATTAAGAACAAAGTGGATGTGGCATTTAACAAATAAATAGAAAAACTGATTATCCAGGATGTGTTTTTCTTGTTAGTGAAATTGTACTCTCTGCCTGTCACTAGAAGATCAATACAGACACTCCTCACTCAAAGACCAAGTTTCGCTCCTGTGACTGACTAGATCGTTAAGCGAATTGATCAAGGTTAAGGGAGGAGTCACCCCTCACCAATATTTCAGGTAGATTGTACTGGTATTGGGTTTGTGACCTTTGCACCATTTATAACATTTTTAGTATATTAATAATTGGATATACAGCAGTGTACTGTGTACTGTAATAAACAGTGTACTGTTCCCGCTACGTGATCTCCCCATATGTCACATGTGAAAATCTATGAGGAAAGCTGAAATAAGACTTTTCTGTTTAAGACAGTGTTTCTCAAACTATGTATATTTACTTAGCACTCCTGTTAGGTCATGTTTAATATTGCGCATAAGCCGTAATAATAGTAGTGGTGTAACAATAATAACAATAATAATAATAATAATAATAATAATAGTAATATCTATCTATAAGCATGGTACGGATCTGCGAGGGGGGGGGGGGGGGGAAATTATACAGGGCCCCCCCCCCCCCAAGCCAGACCCGGCCAGAGGAGATAACTTAAAAAGCAAATAAAAA
>JABFEA020000067.1:19430247-19445634 GCA_019775915.2 Cyphomyrus plagiostoma
TTTTCTTCTCTAACACAAAAAAACATATTCATTCCCTCCCCCCCCCCCCCCCGGCCGCCGCCGCCCGGCCCCGGGGCGCGCCCCCCCCCCAATGATGCAGGGCCCCGCAGCCCCAAAGCCTGACGCTGCCTTAGGAGATCTCTTATCTAGCATAGAAAAGTTACAACAAGCTGGCTGATAAGTGCTTGACGGTAATCATCACTGGAATTACAAATAAACGATACACTAACATATACAGGGATGTATTGCAAATTAGCATTACTGCAATCCAGTGAATCACTGTTAGCATCCTTTTGCACATTACTGAACTATAACAGTACATAGAAAATAAATATTAACTAAGATACGAAACAAGTAAAAAACTTACAGCCATTACTTTCGAAGACATAAGAAATGTATAAGACACAGGAAACCTTTCCGGGTGGTTCTAAACAGGTAGGTTGTTAAGTGAGGAGTGTGTGTTCATGTAAGATATCGTGGGAGCAGTAGGGTATGGAGATAGCACTATTGTTACAGCCCGTAATGACTTGTTATGACAAGCATTGTTTTGCCCAGCTCTTGTTCTTTAACAAGGGTAAATGCTAAAACCTCTCATTTTCAGCATGACTCTCCACAGGGCACTACCATCAATGGCTAATTGTGCTGGAACATCTTCAGCTGCAGGCTCAAATATGAAAGTGAATAAGTTACACATTACAGAGGAGGAGTAGGGCCATGGGTAGGTGACACAGCAACTGCCAGCACTCAGCTCTTTCCCCCACACCCTCAAATGCCATTATCCCTGGATGAGAATCAAAACGAACTTCCTAAGTGCCTTGCCAGGGTGCTGGATTTAGGGCCTCCAGAGGCTGCTCTCCTCTGCCTCATCTCTCCTCTCCATCAGCTTGACTTTCACTTCTACCTTGCAGACGTTGGTAAGACCCTACCCCACCCCCGCCTCATCACCCTGGGCCACACCCAAGTAACCTAAATGAACTTTACATGGCAGCCCGCCAGGATGCAGGCAAAGACAGGCAAGGGTAACAGGGCACCCCTTTGTCAGGTGCCTGAGGGAGTCTATCCTGACAGATGGGGCACAATCAAAGCCATTAGAGATCATGCACTGGTGGATCCCTAGCATGTAGTGGGCGGGTCACATGCATCATCCTCAGTGACCAGACCATTGTACAGGCATCTAGCGCCCCATGTGCACCATTCTCTCAGCGGGCCCCCACCCAGCACACCCTAGCATTCCTCAGACAACTGCCATCACAACAAAACCAGGTCCCCCAGCCTCCGACCTGGCTCTGCCATGCTTAACCTTGCCACTTTGTTTGGACGTCTCCAGCAGACACCATTTGGTCAGTCCTGTAATTTTCATTTTGTTTAGAGGGGGATAAAGGGCACTTGTTATGTCCAAGAAACAGGGAGGCAGTTTCCGCCCTTTGACTAACACCTGTAAGTGAAGATTGTTTCACACCCGTCTGTCCTTAATCCACTGACACTCTGATGAGCTTCCCAAACTCTTGGTCAATCCCTCGATCTGGAACTTCTGTAGCTCCTGGCTACTTTCACACTACACAACCGGGACCCTTATGTTAAATAAGCACAGAAAACGCAAGTTTGCAGGTTAAACTTCATACATAACTTCATATGGAACTACTCCACCACACCAAAACAATGCAGGATACGTTGTTTAGTTAGCTATTTGTTAGTTATTGGGGGATTGATCATGAACAAAATAGGACACAGCTTTTTTAATCACCCATTTTCCAGAACTGGGCCAAAAAAACATAAAAACATTACATATCGATGTATTCTATTTTCTTGGCAGAATTTTATATTTAAAATTTGTATTTATATATTTATATGTAATGTCCTGCTTTCATTTTTAACTTCTAAACTTGCCCTATGACAGAAAACACCCTTGTCCCAGACAAGAATTCACAATTGTAATAAAAAGTGTTAAACGCCTTCAAATTCTAACAAAACCTACTAATATTAGAGGTGTAAAATTTACTATTAAAATCATCTGTTTTAAAATACATATTTTCGTGAAAATAGTGCCCCTTTGAAGTTGTGTCCCAGATTTCTGTCAACTACCTCAGATTTCTACAAAAGCATAATTTAATCAGGGAGAAAAAGGATGAGTTATATGCTAAGGACCCCTGCCCCACTTCCTAGTAATGGAATGTTGAAGTGTCATGAAGCTTTCAGCATTCTCCATAGAATGTTGTCAGTCTTCGAGCATTTTTTTTCCAAATACAGAGACACCCCTAGCGGGTTTCACAGCGCCTCGAACAATCTGAGATATGCATTTACTTCAAAATAATAATGTGGTTGGTATAACAATGGGGTCCGAATGTGCTATGCTAAACGTAATCTTAAAAAATACTTGATTCTTCCAGTTTACTTATATGCATTTTCACTCATTACGTTTTTACAATAAAATATTGTGATGGAACTGTAACAAACTGAATTATTGTTAACCTGTTTCCAATTAGGTGCAGTTTGACAGTCATGGGGGCAATTAAGATATTTATTGAAGATATGTTATTGTCATATGATAGGTGTTTGGAGGAATAAAAACCTGGCCAGTACAATAATGAAACATAAGAATATAATCATTTACTCATTTATTCATTTGACCGATTTACAACAAGGGAATGGAAATCTAGCCTCCTCCATGGCAGGCGAGAATTGGCCCATTCAACAAGCAAAGGACCTACTACTACTACTACTTATAATAATAATAATAATAATAATAAACAGATTTCATATTTTGCTATTTCAATATTCATTCACCCTGCTGTGAGACATCAACCGGGGTACCCCCATTTCTGGTAGAATAAATTCCACGATTTTTCCAGTACCAGAAGAAAAATTTCCAAAACCCACAACTTTTTGATTTGATGATCATGCAGTTTCACATAGTAATTGTCCTGCCCCGATCGTCTGCTCCTTCCGTGTGCCACGCCCCCTTATTAACCTCGTTTGGAATCCCCGTGTGATCAGCTGCTTCTGGTTGTTGTCATTAGTCCTCTGTATTTAGTCCAGTTTGTTTCCCCAGTCCGGGCATTGTAATATCACTGTGTGTTTTCTTGCCTGCCCTTTTTTATTATACCCCGTATTCCCCGATTTTGACTGCCGCTGCTCTGTCTCCGCTCCACATCCCGCATAGAGCACGACAGTAGTACTACAATTTTCGGTACGATAATAGCCAATCTGCTTACCAAATAAACAGAGATGGTGGACAATTTTCAATGTGCAAATAATGTTCAATTACTAAGAAAATTAATGCAAATATTAAAATTATATGTACCTTATAATTAGTAGAGGGAAACGGAGTGAAAAACGGGAAACTGATCAATAAAATTCAAATACGTGCAAAAAAATAAATAAAACCATAAAAACTGGAATAATGAGCAAAAAAGCATCACTCAAATATGTGACATCTGCGCAGAAACGGATGTTTACCAAGGTAGTTAACTATTGACTTCGACTCGTACATTTCTGTTAGTGTGTTGCAGAACGAAGCGGGGGAATGAACAAGGCTAGTTTCCAAAACTTTTGCTCTCTATCCAAGAATTCCAAAACTTATCCAGAGCCTGGAAAAATCATTTAAAAATTCCAAAACTTTTCCAGGTTTTCCATCACCGCAGGTATCCTGATCAACCAAAAACTATTCCGAAACATTTGAGGATCGCCTCTTGCCATATTCAACCCCCTTTCCGTAATGAAAAAGCGTCGCATGTAATACAAACTGTACAGCAATAAATCTCTCCAACCTCAAAAGAACCCCACGATGTTTCATCTTGCTTTGATAAAAGTTTCGAAGAGCCGACAGAATCCGATGTCATTGATCATGTGATATTACATTAACGAAGTAAGCTCTGACTCCCAGCTTTGAGCCATTGGGCTTCACTTCGACAAGGTGAATTCCCAAGTCTTTGCATTACATGTCCCATCACGATCACTTCCTGGTTTCAAAAAAGGAGAGAATACTGCTCAAGCACTGGAAAGCTCTATTTTTTTTTTAATATGTCTAACTATAACAGATCAACTCCGAAACCCTTCTAAGTCAAAAGCAAATACAAATTAGTCTAAACATGCATATTTTGATAAGCATTACAACTCATACCAACTTCCTGAAGACCAAAGTTCTGCTAAAACTGTTAGCTAATTTCAATCAGTGCTTAAAACATTACAGCTCGCTGCACATTTTCAATAAATTACTTCAGTTAAGTCATACACTATCACTACAATATATCTTCTTTTCAGTTAACCGTCCATTTTTAGTTAGTCCATTTTGCCAAAATTTCATTGCAACAACTCAAAATCATACTCAGTAGCTTGTATGCCCCCCACGTGACTGTATGCATGACTGACAAGGTTGGGGCATGCTTCTAATGATGGTGTCCTGGGGCATCTCCTCCCAAAGCATCACCGAGCTCCTGGACAGTTTGAGGTTCAACCTGACGGCATCAGATGGACCAAAACATATGTCCCAGAGGTGTTCTATTGCATTTAGGTGAGGCAAGCTTGGGGGCCAGTCAATGGTATCAATTCCTTCATCCTCCAGGAACTGCCTGCATACTCTCGCCAAATGAGGCTGGGCATTGTCGTGCACCAGGAGAAACAGAGGACCAATTGCACCAGTAAAGGGTCTGATAATGGGTTCAAGGATATCATCCCGATACCTAATGGCAGTCAAAGTAGAGGTCTGTGCCTCGCTCCACGAATATGTCTTTCCATCACTGACCCACCACCAAGCCGGTCATGCAATGTTACAAGCAGCAAAACATTCTCTATGGCTTCACCAGACCCTTTCACGTGTGTCACGTGCGCTCAAGGTGAACCTGCTCTCATCTGTGAAAAGTACAGGGCGCCAGTGGTGGACCTGCCAATTCTGATATTCTGTGTTAAATGCCAATCGAGTTCCACAGTGCTGGGCAGTGAACAAGGGGCTCACTAGAGGATGTCGGGCCCTCAGTCCACCTTCATGAAGTCTGTTTCTGATTGAATGGTCATATTGTTGGTGAATTTTTTTGAACAGTATATACAAGCAGGAATGATAGTATCATAATAAAACAAACACTGTATTCCACTAAGTTGTATTTATTTAAAATTATGTTTATTGTTTTGTTTTATTGGCTACATTATTATGTTTATGTTATAATACTGACAGTTGTGATAACTTTGGTCACGATAATAGTGATAAATTTTCATACCGTTTCACCTGTAGTCTGAACCAACCAAATATAGGATTCATGTTTGAAATAGCATTCTTTGTGCTTCCAAGTTTTTTACATGCTAGTGTACCATTTTGCATTGTATATGATGTCAACACTCAGTTGTCTGTCAACTCCATCTGATTGATTTTTTCTGTTATATTTATTAATGGTATGCTCAGATTGATAAAAAAAAAAACAGTAAAAAATTTCTATTGTACACCTACTGTGTGTTATTTGTGTTATGTGTTTTACAGTATGAGTTTTTGTCTGATGAAGTTGACAAAATTGAAACTCGCAGCTGCAAAAAGTATGAAATCAGTGGGTGGTTGGCCCATTACAAAGTTTAATGGCCAGCTGCAAATAAAAAAAAAAAAAAAAAAAATCAATGTAATGTTATTTTGATAAGCGCTAGCAAGTTTCGCCGCTGTCACTGGTGATAGAAGACAAAGAATATTGATTAGTAATTACATTATTCGATGCATACATATGGAGACGCAGTGTAATTGGAATACAAAAATAATTCTATCTGGTCAATGTTTGCTCCTCTACACAACTTTTTCTATGCTTCTGCGTAACTTACAACTTACAAATGTAACAGTGCCTAGCCTGGAGTAGGTACTAATAAACGGTTCTGGAACTGCCTCCAACAACCTACAATCGGACTGCTTTCTTCACAGAACACTTTCCAATCCACACAGAGTTGCAGACTGCAACTACATGGATTGATCCTACCTGGAAACAGGCCATGACAACTAACAGTGCAATGAGCATTACATTCAGTATGTTTGAATACACACTAAGAAAATCGAATTATTGTGTTAGTCCGGCTAAAACCGGACTTTTAAAGTACATGTAAACATGTTAGTCCAACTGAAATCGTACTAAATCGAATTTCTCAAAGTCAGACTAAGATACCCTGATAACGCAACGGGGAGTCAATTTATTCCTGCATTTATATGTTGAATCAGACTCAAACTGGCCTAGCCGCTCTGCACAAGCTCCACAGCCCCTCTGGACTTTGATCTGGAAGTAATAGAAAAGGCAGGTACACCGAATCACCTTAGAGAACAACAGAGGACCTATAGCACGTATGAAATGTAAAGCGCTATAAAGCTGAACAATTCACCACTCAACTACAGGGTGTTTTCCCACCGCACGAGGTACCAAAGAAAGTACCAAAAGTGCAGTACTTCAAGGTGTTTTCCACACTGGTGTAAAAATTGGTACCAGCGCCAAATTATATCACCATATGGGATAGGGTACTTTGTACTGAATTTCAAAAAATGGCTGTAATATATTATAGGGCTGGATGATATGCAATATTAATATCAACATCGCCTGTTATGCACATACAATTCTTACATCGCTAGTCAGCTAGATTAATATCAGGCTTTTTCTTTCCTTCAGTTTGGTACAGATATTATAGCGTAGGGAGTTTAAGTCTCACTAAAGCATTTTTACTCTGTCACAGGGAGAAAAAAAAACTAAGCAACTTTTGCTATTTTAATGACTATTCCTTTTCAAGATTATCTAGTGTATGTTTAAAAATTAGTGTAAAGTTTCTCCACTGCTTTTGCATGAGCACTGCATGTGTTTTCCGAAACAATCAATCATTTTCATCCTTGCGATTTAAATCACTCCTAGATGGGTTTGTGAAAAATTTATTTCTCCTTTTGTTTCATAAATATCGCAATTTTTATTACAACAAAATCACATTGCAGCAAACGTGGAAGATGGCGGCACTCCTTGACGTTGACAAATGTCCAGTGTTGGCCCAGGTGGGACCCTAGAGAGCTGAACAATGTGGATGGAGGCTATATCCCCGACAAGAACATCTACAACTGCACCAGCAAGGGGAGTACAAAGATCCAGAAAACATCAACAGCGTAAATATGACCAGGCAGCAAGGCTCACCACCACTGTTATTCTAGCCCCATAATTGGCATCAGTATCCCCCGAGCTACACAAGCTAATTACCCCAGTCTGCGGACCCCTCCTCCTGCATCCAGCACACTTGCAGGGCAGCACCACCAAAATGAGGTACTGTAGCGCACAGAGCAGACAGGAGCAGATATACTGAAATAGAGAAACAAGGAGAGACAAGCTTGAATGTTGAGGCTGATAACCCCAGGATAACTGTGAATGGTTCCAGTTTCAAGCACAAGGCACAAAACCAGACCTTTTGTATAAACTATGGTTAAAGAATATCTGCCAATTGTGCCCACTAAGGGAGCCCAAAAACTCAAAGGCATTAGCCCCCACAAAGAAGCCAACTAGGTTGAGAGGCAGCTGAACCAACCAACAAACTACCAATAAGACCAAGTCAGAACTGACAATTTTGAGGGCTATTTAAAACAGAAATGGGTGAGAGGCCATATTCTGTTTTGCTCCACTGCTTCTGAACACAAAAATCAACTACACCAGCAACTGCTTGGTCTATTATTGGTCTATTAATCAATGGCTGGTTTCAAACATACAATTTAAAAATTCCCTGAAAATGCACTTTATACTATAACAATGAGTGATGCCGTAGTTGAAAATAAAACATGATCTGATCACACTCATGATCTGAATACCACTTAATGAAGCTTTGTCAGATTAGTTTATCAGGCAGAGCAGCATCCCACTCTGAGTCCTCGGGAGGGACCTACAGCCCCACCCCATACAGAAGTATAGTCACCACAGGCCAACTGGGTACAAATCAGTACTAACAAGAGCCAATCATCTCTGACATTGATAAAAAAAAAAAAAAAAAACTATTACTCGATCGGCCTGGGACCCCCAGCCTTGGTCTGATCAGCATGCATTCAGGGACAGCCTAATCCTGCTAGGTAATTATCTACATGGGACAAACAGATATGATCAGATATGACTAGCTACATGCCTGTGTTTTCTGCTGTTCCAGTGTCTCCTGCAAGAACCAAACTGATCAGTAGCAAGAATTTTTAAACTATAGATATTTTTGAAATAATTAAAATAAATTTATCTAGTTTTCCTTCCAATTATTTTATCTCCCGCAGGTTAATCTCCAAACTCAGATGGATTAACCACCTTCCTTGGGCACTAACGACCTCTGACAACCGCTTATAATTAAAATGGTAGGTTGTGATTATGTCTTGTGTGTCTGTTTTGTAGCTCCTGTGGGTAGAACAGCATAGACCATCCTTCCAGTGTTCCTGAAAGTATTTTATGTCATAAGTGTTCAGTCATATTCGAGTTGAACAGTATAGTGAATATTTTATTATTATCTTTAAATATAAAATTACAAACATTAGACTTCAAACAGGTTCAAATGGCTCACAAATATCTTTTTTACTCCCAAACTACAAAGAGGCCATATATAGTCAATTGAGCAGCTCAACCCCCAACCTCTCAAGACACAACAATCATCTTTGCCACACATTCCCATGCTGCTCCACAAAACTCCTGCTCTGCACAGTGAATCTTGACATCACAAAGCAATAAAACTGGTACGTTACCCGAGATGGGTAGGAGTGGCTGAGAGGTCAGCTGGTCTGAGGATGTAAAAGGTGCACCCAGCAGCCTCAGTCTCCAAGGGCAGATAAACATCTTATTAAATATTAAGAGCAAACTGCTCAGTCAAGCAAGGAATCACAAGCTGTGAGCTAGAACCAGCCAGGGGCAGAACCAGCAGCTACAACTGAGTGCAAGACACACACTAAACAGACACCAGCATTCTCAACCAAACTTATCGTCAGTTCTCTTCCCTTGACTTAAAAGAACAACACTTTAGGAAAATGTAGAAGCTAATGAAGGATAAATGGAAAACCAGCGAGTGAACAGACCATGCTACACTGTGAAAGTGATGAATACACCACCTGTTTTCACTTTTGGATAAAAGCATGATCAATACCACTCAAAGATGTGATGCCAAAGTGAACACAGATGTGTGGGTCTCAACACCTCGTTCAGGTGAAAGGGCCTCAGAAAGATCATTCTACCACTCAAAAATATTCAAAACACAAAATTATAGAGGTACAGAAACTTCATGTCCCAACATGATAACACCATACCTCTCAAAGGCTGCTTATTCTGTTCGATGACACCCAGACACATGGAAGAAACGGTTGTTCATGCTATGCACACACTGTGCATTTCAGTGCAGCCTTATTGTGACACTCAGAAGGATGACGTAAAATTAGGCCCACGGTGCAGAGAAAAAGACATGGATTCGGTGCACAGCTGCAGAAAATGGACCCCCACTGCTTACATTTACATTTATAAGGACTTCACAGCCTTCAAACACACAAAGCACTACAACACACTTAAAAGGAAATTCACTTTTCATTCCCAACTCTGACACTGGTCAAAAATCAATTATAAGATTACAATTTCAAATGAGCTACCCACGTACTAAATAGCACAGCAGCCTGAAAGGCTGAAACGTGCAAAATTTGCCAGTTAAGCAATAGGGCCATCATTTTTTTTTTTTAAAAAAATCAAATGTCTTGCAATTCATTGAAACATGCAAATACTTGTGTCCCCCCCCCCCCCAATTTTATTTTTTTTTAACACAATCACTTTTCATTATTTTATGAATACCCAGTACAACATCACATTGATAAGGAGTCAGGGAGGGAAAGTATTTTTCAAAATAGTTTGCCTTTCATAACAAATCTTAACCAATAAGGGGTTTTATGCACAGAAAATCTTTGTTACACCTACACTTTTAAATGAATATATTAACCAATAATGTAATACAATGTACAATGTTAATATTTTAAGACTTTATTAATTAAGATTCATTTATGTCCTTGGTAATGAGAAACTATATAAGTAAAATTGAATTTTGTGATGCCTGCACAAGATTAAGAAAGCAGAACTGGATCAGATTTTTATCCAAAAAGTCACAGGAGAAATGTCCATCATCTTTGAGCATCTGAAAAATGTCAATCCAAAATTGCGCACTTTGCGCAAAATGCTCCAACACGATTCTGTTCTTTGATTTGCAGTACTGCATCCATAAATGAAGCTCCTCTCTCCGACATAATGGTTGGAGTGAATGCTGTGCAGGAACACATGAATTTCACAGATATGCCCATTTTCCATACCTGGATCAGCTCGCAAGCACTTGGGACAGCCTCCAATCCGTGCCATGGTGGATATGAAGACGCCGAGCGTGCCGACCTTCTACACCTTCAGGATCAATTATTTTAATGATCATACACGATCTCCTGTGACACTACATACCCTCTTTGTACACACATGTAGCCAGATAGCCTTATATACTTCCGCTGCTAGTGATCTCACGTTCAACAAAAGCAGTAAGTCCGTATTGTTCTTTCTTCTGAACAGACGCACTTTGTGACACAATCTTTTCAATGTCCGAATACTAATAATGATGTGATGTTGATATGCCAGAAGAGCAAGGATCTCTGTTTGTGAACCCTACTCTAAAGTAAAGTCTTACTATATCCTCAACATCCCTCATTTTGCCACGCAAAGCCCTTACACAATTCTGAACCTTTTCGCATAGTTTTGAATAACATTGCAGGTTTTTTCCTCATAACTTTATTCTCAAATTATTATGACTTTATTTTAGGAAATTACTCTCGAAAGGCATGCCTTTTTTCCTGTAACTAACTTTATTTTCAAATTATTGAGACTTTATTCTGGCAAATTACAACATTAATCTTGAAAGTTCCGAGTTATTAATAATGGCCTTAAAACTCCATCGTATTTTTCCTCATAATAGTTTTGCATTACTAATAATGATTGCACTGTCTGTTGAAAGTACAAAATATAGAATTAATGGACTAATAAGTATAAACATACAATACAGACATATTCAGTTAAGTGTGCTTTAAGCATTAAATTATGGGGGACAATGCACACCATGGGACATTCATTTGTGTGTTTTTATACGTATTAATTAATAAATGCACCGTGTCCATTCACTGTCAGTGACTAATTAAAATTCACCTGGAAAGAAACCTAGAAAACCAAGGTGTGTTGCCTGCTTTTGTTAAATATATTACAGCCAGAAAACTGAAGGTAATGTTAACTTTATCACGGTGTCATAGTTAAGATTTAAACCCAAAACTACATTCAGGTATGCCTCCCTGGTATTATCACTTGATTTATGTGGGTATGTTTGACTAACCTTAAATATTCCTGAAAGCAGATTTGAGTTTAAACCTTAACTCCTGCTTTATGTACAGTTTTCTAGCTGTAATATCTTTTCAATGTTGGTAATATATTTCAGTGTTTCTGTGTACACTTCACATTCAACATCCCAGCTGTCTTGCTAGGTTTATCCTCACCATCATATTGCAGTAAATGGCAAGTGAGCAAATGTAGTGGGATCATGAAACAATTGCAAGCGAATGCAAAATAATTTCAAAAAATATTTTCCCATCCTGACCTTTTAGGGCATAGGTGTCGAACTCTGGCCCACGGGCAGCGTAATTATATTTGGCCCGCGAGGCAATACCAAATGACTACTAGACCTAGCCCACCTGTGTAATACAGCACATGTACCGCTAATACTACAAATCCCGGAATGCTCTGATAGTGTTTTGGTGGACCTGTAAACAACCTTTCCTCTGTTGACAGTAGTCACTGCGAACTCATGCTAATACTGGCACCATGCCACCCATCCAAAAAATGGCGAAAAGGCAGAAAACAGGTGTTTTTTGGCCAGGTGGGAGGCAGAATTTCTGTTTACATATGTAAAAGACAGACCTGTTTGTCTTGTACTCTTTGGTTATAGCCAAGATGGCTCCACATACAACATTAGACGACATTATAAAACAAACCACCACGACAAGTACAAGGATCTGGACATGACTCAAAGGCGCCAGAAATTACAGGAGATGAAGTTTGGTTTCACAACAGACTATGTTCAAAAAAGCCATATTATAAAGTGGGGCTGCTGTAAAGGCTAGTTTTATTGTGGTAGCAGAGATCACAAAATCAGCCCGGCCCTTCAATGAGGGAGAGTCTGTGAAAAAGTGCATGATGAAAGTTTGACATTGTGTGTCTTAGCAGAAACACAATAGCTGATCGCACATGTGATCATGCCACCAATCTATACGACCAGCTGATGGAAAAGGGAAAAGATTTCGTTGCATTCTCTATTGCTGTGGATGAGAGCAGCGACATCTGATACTGCCCAGCTATCAGACTTCATCCGTGGAGTGGACTCAAATCTATGTGTTACGGAGGAACTTTTGGGATTAAAATCAATGCATGGCACAACCATAGGAAAGGAAATCTTTGAAGAGGTTTCCAAATGTGTAACTGAAATGAAGCTGCCTTGGTATAAACTCGTAAGATTAATGACAGATGGTGCGCCAGCAATGTGCGGTCAAAAGAATAGACTGGTGGGCAGGGTCTGGGAGAAGATGCGGGAGGAGAACTGTGCAGGTGAGCTAACTGTTTATCACTGCATTGTACACTAAAGATGGAACATGTTATGACCATAGTAACATGAGTAGTTAACTTTATAAGAGCTAAAGGTCTGAATCACCGCCAGCTCAAGTCATTTTTGGAGGAGTGTGGTTCAGAATACGCAGACGTGCCGTATCACACAGAGGTGAGATGGTTAAGCTGAGGAAAATTACTGAATGTTTCGAGCTGCATGAGGGAAAGACACAGCAGAGCTCCGGGAGCAAGAGTTTCTGTGTAAGCTGGCCTTTATGTGTGACATCACGAGCCCTCTGTGAGCTGGCCTTTATGTGTGACATCACGAGCCCTCTGTGAGCTGGCCTTTATGTGTGACATCACGAGCCATCTTGATGTGCTGAACCTGCAGTTTCAGGGGTGGGAGCGTATCATCACAGACATATACGCTGCTGTGAGGGCTTTCAAAAGTAAATTGTGCCTGTGGGAGAAACAGATCTTGCAAGGAAAGCTGGGCCATTTTCCCTGCTGCCAAACAATTAAAACGCAGATCTCTACCGCCGTGTTCCCATTAATGTTGTCAAAAAAAATTGATTCTCAGATACTAATCTATACTAAAATTTAGCACTGGTATCGATACTTAAATGCCTGTCTTGTTTCTGCCGGTTCACGGAAATCACCGGCAGATTACAACAATTTTCAACAGGTATTACAGCGGGCAACCCCTCCCCCGACAATGGCTACCTGGAGGACCCATTGTTTTACATGAGAGACCCACTTTAAACATGGCAGTGGTCGAAAGCAGCACCAAGCTTGAGAGAGAATCTAAAACGCAAGAGCACTGTCTGGAAATATTTCACATATGAACCACATGAACAGGGAAAACCTAAAGATGTGGACAAGCCCATTTGCAAGAAGTGCTTCAAAGTTGTCGATAAATTTAACGAAGCATTTGAAAGACCATGACTCCGAAATTATATGCTGAGTTTCAAGAGGTGAGTGAAGTTGTTGTTCAAACATAATATGAATATTTTAAGTGCCACTGTCAATCAATACTGTTGAACTATAAGAATGGCTGTGTCTTTGCTTTTCTGCGTTTTACAATTATCTATTTGCACAACGTGGATATATTTTTTTCACTGCTGCACAATGCAAAGTGAGGAGTGCTTTTTTTAGTTTAGTTTTCAAGGGCAAAGAAAGCAACAACTTCATAATGTAGCAGAGGAACTGACAAATGATCCTGAAAACAAAATCAGGAAAGAGCTCTCTGTTTATGAGACCATGCTGGAACTCACCGCAGCAGAGGAGGACCCTTTGATATGGTGGAAGGGCAATTAGACTAACCTACTCCCATCTGAGCATGTCTTCAGCACTTCAGGCCTTATTTTCTCCCCGAGAAGGGCCAGACTCACAGAACAACATGTTGACATGTTGGTGTTTCTGGCAAAAAAATTACAACTTGCCAAAAAACATCAAGTGTAATGGGGTTGCCCTGTGCTACATAGTAGTAGGTGCTACTGCAGGGGTGCCCAACTCCAGTCCTGGAGGGCCGGAGTCCTGCATATTTTTGGGTTTCCGCTCATTTAACGCACTGTTAGTACTCCTTGTGCTAATTACCATACAGCTCTTGAGCTGAATCATTTGGAATCCCCATGATGGAACAGGGAAATAACTAAGCGACACAGGGCTCCGGTCTTCCAGGACTGGAGTTGGACACACCCCTGTGCTACTGCAATGTCTTAAACTTATAGCATGCTCCAGTAACAGCGTACTGTATTTAAAGTTTTTTGATATATTGTGCTAACTTTATCCTCAGAAGAAAACTGCATCATTGCACAAGCTAATAGAGCTTTAAGATATTTATTTTGCAATGGCCTTTTTCTATTTAATGTGTCTATTTTTTCATTGTATTGTTTGTCTTTATTTTTTGGTGTTCTGACTTGATAAAAAAACAAAAAAGTGCCCATGTTTGATTTTTCTCCCCCGTAGTATTGAATAGTATCGAGTATCGAGCACCATCCTTAGTATCGGTATCGAGTTTGAAATTTCAGTATCATGACAAGCCCAGTTACAATGTGCACAGTTTGCTGAAAAACTCAGCGCACTCGGCGCAGAGTTTACAAGGCGATTTGCCGACTTTGATGTCTGGAAATGTAGGTTTGAACTGCTCAGTAATCCGTTTGCAGTTGACGTGGAAAACGCACCTACCAACCTCCAAATGGAGCTGATTAAACTCCAGTGTAGTGACATGCTGAAGTCAAATTATGATGCTGTGGGTGCTGCACGGTTTCCACATTTCATCCCTAACACAATGCCTCAGCTGCGCAGCCAAGCTGCTCAAGTGCTCTCCATGTTATCTATGTGAGCAACTGCTCTCTTCCATTAATATGAGAAAAACACGAGTCGTCTGACAGATGAACACCTTTGCTCGACCCTGAGGATTTCCTCATCTCAGAACCTGAGCCCAGATATTCATGAACTAGCATCCAAGAAGAGATGCCAGGTATCAGGCTTGAACACAGAGTAGATCAGTGTGTAACAAACTGAACAAAAATTAAAGCTGTCTTTATGCACTCTTTCTTGCTAGTCCAAGGCACGGGCTTAAATGGTTGCACGTTCATTAAAGGATATTATTAGCAAATTGGTTTATTATTGTTATTTTATTTTAAAATGTATTATTAGCCTGTGGAAAGAGATTACTGTTAAAATTTAAATCAGAAGGCTACAAATAAGGTAGTGACCGAAAGAACGAGATCGCGAATACAAGCGGCCGAAATGAGTTTCCTCCGCAGGGTGGCTGGGCTCTCCC
>JABFEA020000067.1:19462946-19475971 GCA_019775915.2 Cyphomyrus plagiostoma
CCAGGACCACACCCCTAAATGCATTGAAGCAACTGCCATGTGATTGGTTGATTAGATAATTGCATTAATGAAAAATTAAACAGGTGTTCCTAATAATCCTTTAGGTGAGTGTATTTCTGTAATACTGCTGCAGCATTCTCTATAATCTACCCATTCCTCCACTTCATATTGGTACTTCGCTCTGCCATATATCACTTTACTAAAGGGCTGTGTGTATTGCTCACAGCCAGGCTGTGTTTGCACAAGCTGCAGTCATCACTCAAGGCCACAAGCAGCCAACTGAACAGTCAGGGGTCTCGGCTTACACAATATTAGCCTTTTCAGAGCAGCTAAACAAGTCATCCAAAGGGTTTGCACAATGGCAAGTGAATAACAGCTCCAAATTTTAAGTCTACACTGCCTACGCCGCCCGTGTAAAAACCACATCTGCCATTAAAATTAGTATACAATTACAGAGCAAACAGTTTGAAATGCCCACTGGCTGAAATACAGGGTGCGGCTTTGGACACATGGGTATCCTCAATCACCCATACGTTGCTAATGGAGCATAGCAATGCCTCCACCAGTCTCATTAATGGCTTTAGCCACCCGTTTACAAATACACAGCAAAACTACCAACAGCTAGGGGTCCTTTGAATTAATATCCATATACGCTGTTTGTTTTGCCCACACAAGGCTGCTGGAGTGAGCCCAGGAAATTACTTCCATCGCATTTTACAAACAGCACCTATTTTTGGCTACCATGCCGGGGGGGGATTAATAATTGGAGTTATGATTGTTGTGCAAACAATTGAAGAAAAACAAAACCTCACCCCCCAGCCAGTGTTTTTGTCAAAACCATTTAGGCTCAGCACAGACAGGCATGAGTGTTCCAGGGGCTGATGTGACGTTGCACATCTCCAGCAGAAAATGCGACAACATGAATGTCAGTACAAGCTGGCAGATTTAACAATCACCACTCAGCCAGAAGACATGTCTGGAAAGTCAAGACATAATCAACCCTCCCAGCCCCAAAACCTTCACATTATTCATTAGACTCAATTCTTCTACTTTTGGGGTAAAAACAGGGCAGATAAGTGTTTTGTAGGCCTGGGGATTGGCACAGATGCCTCAAATTGATTCAATAGCACTTCAAAAGCAAATAATTTGATCTGATTTGATTCTGATTCATTATCAATCCAATAAGAAATGAGATGGGAAATACTATATAGCAGGACTGGAACGATTAACGTAATCGATGATATCAATTATAAAAATGTGTCAATGTGAAATTTTAGTGTAAAATACAAAACATTTATGTATGCATCGTAACTGCAATGCACTGTGTGATAAGCTAAACATATTGTAAGGGAAAGTACTTTATCCCCTCGGGTGCACGTTAACGCTGTCCTTTTAAGAATCATGCAACAAAACAGTCTGCTAGTAATTGGAATTTACTGTCCACCTGATTATCTCTTCGCCACTCAAGAGCTACCATATTATATTTATTGGACCCGCGGCTTGGTTTTCATTTACAATACAAAGTTATTCCACTAACAAGCTGGCTAGTTGTTTCACTGCTGGCACCGGTAAAACTATATCCATTATAGACTGAATTCTGATATAGTTTTGTCTAATATCGCTGGTGCCAGCAGTGCCACAATATTTTGTAAGGCATGCAGTCATGCAGCACTTCTCTCATAAATTGAGAGATCTCCTACCACCCAGCAAAACCACCACGCATCCCGTCCCGCCTTGCACAAGGCAACATGGCTGCATCTACCAGCAGAGCTCCAGAGCCTCTGAAAAAACACACGGCAAAAAAGGCTTGCACACCATCTTCATTTTCTTCTTATGTGAATTCTGTTACATTATTTAACTTTACACAGAGACAGCTTTTTAATAGCTGTTTTACAATTGCATCAAGTTCTGTACTTTCGGTACAGTACATTTGATGCTTTCGCTTTTCCAGAGATTTCCGATCGAGTACCAGTACCAAAAGTGCCAAATCAAATTTGGTACTTCTTTGGTACTTCAGTACTTTGGGATGGGACTTGAAAAGCTGTCTGTTGACTGGTTATGCAAAAATCCTGTGTCTGAAATGCAATACAAATGCCACCGTGAAAAGCAGCTGCAAACTCAGAAAACAATGATAAACAAGGTTTAAAATTTTCGATCCGGGGTGGCTTTCCCGAAAGCTTCACAATGCTAAGTAGTTCGTTATCTAGTACTCAAGATAGACTGTTAATTAGCACACGTTTCCCAAAACCCTTCGAAGGTAAAGCAGTTTCTCATTCATAAATTTACGAGTGCTTTGACCCATTTGTCATTTTCTACGCCATTCTTTATTTTAACTTTTGCCTGATATAATAAGAGGTCAACATTGCAATAGACAACTATGAAGTCAACTATAAAATAGCGCAAATAAGGCCTGTTGCTGTAACACCTGTATGCCGTTTGAGCATATACCAGGACCAAGCACCATTCAGATGTGATTTGAAGGGTCCTATGAAATCTATTTTGTTATTTCATAAATTCAGTGTTTTCTATTTTTATTCTCCTGAATTCCGTGTTTTATGTTACAATCATATTTAGTCACTTAAAACGTGTCTAATTATGAAGTGGATGGGGGAAAAGAACAATGCAATAGGAAAAAATCTCACATTTAATGACTTATTGAAGCGCTGGGTTCAGCAGAACATTTACTGCTTTGGTAAAGCATTTACCTGTAAACAAAACATTAATTTTCCATTAGAATAAAGAAACAGTCTTCCTTTTGTAAAATAAAAGTGCTTCACATTTGAAATCAACATAAAAAATGGAATTCACCTGCATAATGAACTGGAACCATTTTCATTTTTAATTTTCACAGACATCACCACTGAAATACATGACTGTCTCTGTTCATCTCTGAAAGCACTTCCCACTTGTCTGTGAGCAGAGTTTTGCACTTACTAAAGCTCCTCACACAATCCACTGAACTGACAGGAAAGTAAACGTAAGGGACTGCCACTTCTGCAACCTTTGGGAATCTCACACTCAAGCCTCTCCAGTATTCAGCAAGATCCAAACCAGGTGTGTAGAGCTCCCTGGACACACAATGTTGATAAGCAGTCCACTGTTCATAAACTCTGCCGATAGGTATGCCAGTGGTTTCAGTTGTGTGCAAGTGTGAATCTGCTTTTCCATGGCTGGTGCCTGCCTGGGATCTTCTCTCTGCCATATACTCAGCAGCATATCTGTTTCGGCACCAAGTGAGGGCCTTCACTCACCAACGATGATGTTCAGAATGTAGCAGTCTCTTGCATCGATAGTTTTGTTGACGACAACTGATATTTTCTTCCCTTGAAGCTTCTGTCGCACAGCCTCCATATGCTCCTCAAACACACGGGGTAAATGGATTTGATGGAGGTTACTCTTGTGTTCGTGCAGTGCTCCTCGTTGTTTATAGTGCTTGTCCAAAAATGGATGTAGCTTTTTCATTTTTTCTAAAGGAATGTCTGACTCAGCACAGAGCAACAAAATCTTCAATAAACTCACGTCTTGTTTCTGCTTACTTGTTTGCATGAGCAAGACTCTGCTGGAGTAAGCAGCACACGGTAGTTTGCTTCTTGTCTCTGTTTCTGATGTGAGTATTTGACTGTAGGTCATCACATGTATTCTTGTGGGTCTAATCTATTGTGTGCGGCAAAACTTACAAAAGAGTTGTTCTCCCAATTCATAAAAATCGTTTGGGTGTTGTTCTGCTCTGAACTTAGGACTAAGAGTCGAATTCCGCAATTTTTTTGAGGACTTAAGGAGAATTTATTAGAAACCATTGCATTGCATTCCCTACACACCGATATCAGCGGATTATGATTTCACAACGGATCGTTGAATTGCACGATTCTGTCCGTGTTTTCCGCATTGCAGAAACCATAGGGCCCTAGACTTTGAGAATCACTTTGAAAATCAAATTCATAGAGTGGTTAAGAGCACGGTGCAGAATCACAATTCAGCTTTGAATATAAGAACGTAGAATTAAAATGGAACTGATTTCGCTTAAATACATAGTGTAGGTGCAGCTTTAACAATATGGCTTCATATGATCGTATGATTTACCTAGCATGTCAAATAGTATACACTGAATCCTGCCCATACTCCCCACCATGTGATCACGAATATTTATGGAATCAAAAAGTATCCGGTGGCCATACCTCCCAGTTCGAAAACCTGCCTGAAGAGTGCACATGTCACGATCATTCTTAATGAATGCAAGACAGGAAGTGTGCCCTATAGAAGTAATGCATGTACCATGGTGAAAGAACACTTCATAGTCAAAAGTAACCCTATCACAACTCTATCCATTTGACAACGCACAGGAAAAAGCTACTGCGTGAAGACTCCTCACAAATTGTAACAGTTAAATATGCAAAAACAACAATGTACGCACAAGGAAAAGGACTTGGAGGGCTAACAAAAATGAAATGCATATGGTTAGAACATGCTAAAACAATTACACAATCATCTTACAATTACACAACTACTCACTAGTAAGTGATAAAGACCATTTAAACTGAGGTACCTTAAGTTGTCAGGCTAAGCAAAAAATCTTGGTTTTTAATATGGGTACAAGATATTGCACTTCTGTGGCAGATGGACTGCATCTGAATCGTGTTCAAGATGTTCAATAAATATTAAATGCATATATATTCCCTTTTTTCTTGAGTGTTTGCTCATGCAAAATGAAATGCGATTAACATAGATTAAAAAATTTAATCGTTTGACATCACTAATTCTTACATATACCTATGGTACAACTCAGACACATCATCAGTGATGTATCCTGAGGTCATTACGTGTTTCAGGTCTCACATCATCATACACCCTCGCCAGGCGACCCAGCCAGGGCTGATTAGGCCACAGATCACCCTGCTTCATTCACAATCAACCTGATGCCTTTTTGACAGCGTCTGTGATGTTCTTGATGGCTTTTGTCATGTGCGGTCCCTTCACACCAAGCATCTTAAGGGCCCTTATGAGAGACTGGCTGACGAATCCTCTACACCTGACCTTGATGGGATAACACAAGGTCCTCCACCGACTGCTTCATTCGCCTGCCAGCTCCCCATACTTGGCCATCTTCCTCTCAAAGGCCTCCTCCATCCAGTCTTCCCAGGGCACAGTCAGTTCCAGCATTCTGATACCAGGACAATATCTCGCCTTAGAGTGGTCACTGCAAAATTTTCTGGGAATTTGAGCTGTCTTCCTTGGTCAGCTTTCAACTGCCAGTCCCGTGCTGATGTGAGCAACCCCCCTGGCTGATTCAGGCACTGGTGGGGCTTTTCCCCAGCTTTCACAAAGGTGATGTTCTGCCTTGTTGGTTGCTGGTGTCTACTACAGGTAATCCCATTACTGATGACCTCTGCAATGACCCTCAGCACTTGGTCGTGGCGCCAATGGTAGAGCCCTTCCCCCAGCACTCTTGGACAACCGCTCAAAATGTGCTCCAATGAACCTCCTCTCCGGCAGAGTGGGCACAGTGGAGTATCCACCAGGCCCCAATGGAAGAGATTGGCTGGACTGGGGAGGACATCATAGGCAGACTGAACCAGGAACTTGATCCAGGGTGGCTCAGACTTCCACCGCTGTCCATGAGATCTTCCAGTCTGCTGCCAGCTCCCACCGGGTCCATGCCCCCTGCTGTCGCATCCCTACTATCATGTTACAGCAGGCTTCCTGCACCCCTGCATGGACCTCTTCCTGGATCAGCTGCAACTTTCCTTGCCTTTGGCCTCATTAAAGCGAGGTCTTGGTTTGCTCCCAAGTCCTGCCCATCTCAATGCTACTGGCCCCGACAAGCTCACCATGTCGCAGTCATGATTCAGCCTGGTCAAATGCCTATTAGGCCTTCCTGCCGGTTTTGAGTGTGCCAGTCGACCACTTCATTTCTGCCTATTTATTTTGTGAATACAAAGGGATTGGATATGAAGGCAACACGTTTCCTGGCTCTCTCCTTGCCCCTTTTCCTATGCCACTCAGCTTGCCGGAGGCTGGTGAGTTTTTTCCTGAATATGTGGCGGAGATCTGCCAGCCCAACCTTTTCCTCCTCCCTTGCCTTCTTATCCTGCCATCCTTTCATCACCAATGCTGACTATAAATGCAGACAAAGCCTGAAATTTCTGGTCTACATTTCCCCTTGAGGCAGCTTCAAGGATTTGGTCCAGATCTTCATCAAACTGGGCCCACTCTTTCTCCTTGTTAGCAGCTGGCTACTTGATCCGGCAATACTCACAATGCCTGACATGGGGTGGACCTTGTGGAGCCCTAGAGGGTCTGGGCACTGTGGGGTGACTCCAGGCCGGGCTCATCCTGTGTCTCACCAGGTACTGGACCTGTGTGTTGCACCACCTGCTTCCCTATTAAGCATTTCGTTTTGCCCTGGTAGATCTTCAAGCTATGCCGGTTCTTGCAGACTTTGCCGCATACACAAACTACACTCATTGTCGTTTCTCCATTTCTCCTTGGTCATTTCCTATGTGTCCATTCTGTTGTGGTTCTCATTCTCCCCCCCCGTCTCGAGGATTTTCCGTTGCCTGTTTTGAACATAGATAATCTATAAAAGGAATAATTAAAATTTAAAAACCCGCTAAGTTTTTTTTCCTATGACTAAAAATAATTTAGCGAAAATTTAACCCCATGGTTGCGCTAATGTCTGTATACAGAGTTCAAATTATGAAGCTTACTAACAATGTAAGAACTGCATGTGCATAACATGCAATTTTGGTATTAATATCAGACCTAGGCCAGCCATATAATATACTAGAGCCATTTTTCACTTTCATGACCCCAGTGTTTCCCCTAGATTTACAGCTTTTGGGGGGGGCACCGACACCAACAGGATTCATGATGTTCATGTGTTTCTTTTAATAACAGCAGTTAAAAACGCAGATATTTTTGTCTGCTTTTCAGGTGGTTGACGTGACATTTTCCAACGCACGCTCTCTGTCCATTGGTGAGTGTGCGCTCGCCTGTGTGTGCGCGCATGTGTTTGTGCGCACGTATCGAGGTGAACTCCACCATGTGCGATACAGAGAGCAGACAATTGTAAACACACAATCGTGTAGAGACAGAAATGACAAGCTGTTGTGTAAATAAGATAAATAACAAAAGACCATTTGGTTTGTTTAATAAAAGGACAATGTATAGACCTGTTCTATAGGAAAGGTAACCTTAAATGACTTCTGTTGTGATCTGGCGCTGTATAGAAAATAAAATGTAATTAAAATTAACTTGGGTTTCAAAGGGTGGGCAGGGCACCCCCCTAATATAATGGTAGGGGAAACATCCATCCATCCATTTTCCAACCCACTTATCCTACTGGGTCGCGGGGGGTCCGGAGCCTATCCCAGAAGCAACGGGCACGAGGCAGGGAACAACCCAGGATGGGGGGCCAGCCCATCGCAGAACACACTCACACATGCACACCTACGGGCAATTTGGCAAATCCAATCAGCCTCAGCATGTTTTTGGACTGTGGGGGGGAAACCGGAGTACCGGGAGGAGACCCCACGACGACATGGGGAGAACATGCAAACTCCACACAAATGTGACCCAGGCGGAGAGGTGTGAGGTAACAGTGCTAACCACTGCACCACCATGCCGCCCTGGTAGGGGAAACATTGGTTAGTAAATGTCCCGTCTCGAGCTGTGATGTCATTTGGCACTTTTGTTTTTATGATAGCCAATGGAAAACCAACACCTTGCAATACCCGTACTGTTGTACTGGTGTGGTGGAAAAGTGCCCAAAGTATCCCAGGTGGTTTAGCATGGTACTGGAACTTGACCAGAAGTAAATTAGAAAAGGAAAGTACTGAAAGTACAGTGGTGCAGTGGAAAAGCACCCATAGTTGAAATGTAAAACAAATTTAATAAACAATATTCACTTAAGTGAAAATTGAATGCAGGCTTGTATTGTTGAAGGTAGAGATGAATTTCTTGGCCAATTCCAATTTTCAATATTTTGGCAAATGTGACTGGCCAATGGCAAAGTTTGCCAATTCCAATTTTCTTTCTAGCAACTAAAATTGAGGGCATATACAAACTAAACCCAGCTTTTTTCAATAAAGATCTTATTTTAATAATAGAAATTTGTCAAGAAAACAACAGCTAGCTTTGCAATGTTAATGACTGTTCCTTTTCAAGATTATCTAGTAAATGTTTAATAAGTTTAAAGTTTACAGCCGATGTCTCAACGTTTTTGCTATGGTTCCCCCATGGTTTATTTTGGCTCAACATGTATTACAAATTCCAAGCATTGCGTCATCTTCACTAGCAGTGATGAACTTCCAACCCAACATGTCAGCAGCTATGAGTGTGCATGCATCTGTGAGGCTGGTGTGGTCGGAGCATGCTGAAAATCAGCCAATTCCAGAACCCTGGCCAATCAGTGCATCTCTAGTTACAGGAAACAAAACTTTGCAGAGCTTGTTATTTTAATGACCACTCCATTTCAATATTAGAATATAACAGTTTACTTCTGCTACTTGAACTAATTTGCTTTATAAAACTATTGCAAAAAATTTGGATTTTTTCATCGTGCAGCCACAATACTAAGTACAAAATACTAACTATTATAAGACATCTAACAACATATAATGCAACATTCAAGATGAGGTAGTAAAGTAATATGTGGCACAGTGCCATGCCAATATAATGTGGAGCAATAGGTCGAACATAGAGAATGCTCCAGCACTATCACAAGATTAGCAACACACTGTGGTGGGAGAGAGTGTGCAACATTACATGATATCACTTCATACTAACAAGTCAGATCCGAAAACAAAGGAGCTGACCAAGGTTTTTTTCCACACTGCCCCCTGGTGTAGTCAGTTCACTGCCTGCATAGCAGCAGCATCCGCAAGCCCATGCAATGGATAGCGTTAAGTATGTCATGGCCCTTAGTTGTCCAAATCACCAAGTCCTTGATCTGAAACTGCAATTCAGTTAATTTTAGAACTGCATATAATGCTCTGACCATTTCAGATTGAATTTATGAATGCACCCATAATCAGCTGGGTAATGGTTACTTTTAATTATAAATCCAAATTTGTATAATTTAGTAAAGTCTGTGTGGGCTCCAGGCTACAAAGCATACATAACATACATGGGGCAACAACCGAAACTATGAGCCAGGCAGGCAAAAATAACTAATTCTCTTTATGCATGTGATGGACTTTCTCTTGATGTTCCAGTAGATTGCTTGTGTTTCAGCCCTTACATGCAAAAGACTTGCTGCACTTGTGGCAACAAGCATAGTCAGTAGGACTACAATTAACGATTATTTTGATAGTCGACTAGTCATCAACTATTAAAACGATTAATCGACTGCTCAGATTATAAATTGCATAATTATAAAACGGCTTCTATTTAGCTACCAGCTTTTACATTTAGCATAGAGCTATTGTTAGATTTGAATGCCGCAAAAAAAAAAAAAAAAAACATGTAAAATGGGAGCGGTTGTACGATCGATTGTTCAAATAGATTAAAACACAAAATAGATGCACTCTTTTTAGAGATTGCCAAAAACTAAAGGTGGATTGGTCACACATGGCCGATACCCAATCCGTCAAATTGGTCTGGATCGGCGCCGATACCGATCCAAATTTCTGATACAGTCTTTGTACAATCAGGGCTGCATGCAACTACGCAAGTACACATTCACCTTTAAAAGCGATATGTGCAGCAATCCATTGCTGTGACTGTGCAAATGCGTACGTATATTGTGTGTATTTCCGCTTATATGACAAGAAATTATCATGCATTTTAACCTGTATATGCTATTTCGTACTTCATTAGCGGTATAGAGGTTAAAATGCATGGTAATTTCTTGAAATAAAAGCTCTTTATATAGCCTATGTTTACAAATAGAAATTCATTTTAAAGCAGGCTGAAATCCCAAGATCCCGACCTAAAATGCAGGAAATTTAGAGCAGCTTCCCATTGCCATTCCTCTGCTTTGGAGTTTTGGCTTCTTTATCTATTTAAGCATATGGGTTTTCTCCACTGTTTTCTGACCTTTTTTAGGTATTAGCGAATGAGACACTTCATGACACATCACTGACTTCCAAACATAAATACATTCTATTCCGATCTTTTTTGAAAATACACTACTAGCCTATTAATAATAATAATAATAATAATAATATTATTATTATTATTATTATCATTATTATTATTAATGATACGCCATGCAACAAGAAGCCCATGCCATTCACCCTTCTGCAGATCTCGTCTGTTTTGCGACATTAAAAGCCTTTGAGACTGATGTGGTACTAAATGCTGGGGAATTATTTCCTCTTTACTATGAAGTCTGGCATCTTAAACAATACCTTGCAGCCTGTAGGCTACTCCGCAGCCGTCAAAATGAACTGCTGAAACCATAATGTTTATTTTTAGGAAGAATAATTAAATCGTAATTAAAACAAAAGAGATACAGCACCCCCCCCCCCCCATTTTTTTCCTTCAGATCTACATAAATCTCACTATTAACCTTTAGTGTACTCAGTTGACGGAAATCAGTCATAGCGATGGAAAACTAACCCATGTGTCCCAGACTTGAGCGTTTAATACGCGAT
Source organism: Cyphomyrus plagiostoma (assembly GCA_019775915.2). Lineage (NCBI taxonomy): Eukaryota > Metazoa > Chordata > Actinopteri > Osteoglossiformes > Mormyridae > Cyphomyrus > Cyphomyrus plagiostoma. Next base: position 19,473,542 of record JABFEA020000067.1, read on the forward strand.
GATGCCTGATTTGTGGCCACCATTCTTCTACCTGTCACTGAATGCTATTGCATAAGAGCGAATCTCACTCTTGAGTTTGGTATTGGTATTGAGTTTGGTATTGATATTGGTGCAGTAGTATTGCACAGGTAGAAAGGAAGGAAAACATCTCACTCCGTTTAAAAATACGTCTGGCAACAATTATCGACAATCAAATTTGTTGCCGACTATTTTTATTGTCGATTTTTGTCGACAATGTCGAATAATCGTTGCACCCCCTAATGGTCAGGATAAATTACAGTGAAGAGCTACCACACGTTTAGTTCTCTCCACCATCATCACTAAAAGCAGGGTCTCTGTGTGTGCTGCACGTTACTCATATATATATATATATATATATATATATATATATATCAGAGAGAGCAAGAGCAAGTGAGCTACCCTGTGCCCCTCACCTCACACACAGACTGAAAGAAATCTCTCTTTTAGATTAAGAATAGCAAAAATGCAATCAGAAACAGAGCTGGTGAGATGAAATGTGAAAGGACTTTTAGGAAGCAATAATAAATAGGAAATCTATTTTCTTAATTGCTTCCATACTGAAAACAGAAGCCAGCCTTACTCTCACTGAGACTAACAAGCCTTCTTCCAAAAACACCTAGTGAATGCCAGAAGCTGCTGAGGAAAACCAGAGCCAAAACACTGCCAACAAATCCAAAATATGTAAGCATGCAAGAAGCAGCCCCTACAGAGAGGGAAAGCCATCCTCACATTCTCATGAGCAGAATTAATCCCCTGAACAATTAACAGGCTCAGGGAAGAAACGGGAATCCAAGTCATACAAATACTTCCCAAGTCAATGGCTAAGCCGCAATGTCACTTCATACTAAACTGCATCATGTAACCAGTCACACTGAAGAGCTTTGGATCATTTATGGGACACCCCTTTTTTAATCCCTTAACCGCAAACATTCTAGTTGGATTTTATTTTTTATATTTTTTTCGGGGGGCGGCAGGACGACTCCAGACCAGGGGTCTCAAACTATCGGCCCGCGAAACACTAATAAGGGCCACTACATGGTTTTATTTTACCATTTAACATGGCGCTCAAGGCAATCTTTACTTTGTACTAGGTACGAAATGATTACTGGGTTCACGGGAATATTCCCGATAGTTAGTACTTCCATTTAAAATTATCATTAAAAGAGTGGTTGATTATGGTGCATTAGAAAAAATTGTCCAGCATAAAACAAAGGTAGCAAGTCTCCCATACGCAAGCACGCAGGCACAGCTTGAAGGCAATTACAGAACCCTTGAGATTTTTCAGCAGCTTTAGAGGACTAATCCTGCGTTTGATTATCTCTCGGAGTCGAAAAATTGTCATGAAAATGTGTTGAAAACGTCACTTCTTGTCAGAAACACACCTTTCTGATAGAGAATCTTGCTATACAAGATTCCCATGTTATTTCAACATGGCATTACACAATCTATTTTATAAATTTTTCAATTTTTATTTTGTCAAAAATGGATTAATAGTTTAAGTAATTGCACGGGGCGGATTTAGAGAATGCATCATGACTGCAAATAGTATCCTAGCATGTTACTCCAAAAAAGAATGTTACTATGGATCCTCAACAACAACACATTAAACCTTACCGCACTAATCTTTTATTTGAAGAAGTCATTTTGTTAGTTGTTGGGGGGATGGATCACGAAAACAGGGCACAGCATTGTATTTATATTTTTCCAGGGCTCTCAAGTCTCATTAAAAGTCTGGAGCAAGGTTACATCTAGAGCTCGACCGATTTATCGGCAGGCCGATATTAGGCATTTTCCAAACTATCGGTATCGGCATTTATAATGGCCGATAAATGAATATTTCAAAAATAAAATAAAAACAGATTTAGATCGCTAAACACAGCGTTTCCCCGAAAATAGGACATCCTCCGAAAGTAAGGCACCCCCCTCGGAAAATAAGGCACCCCCCTCGGAAAATAAGGCACCCCCCTCGGAAAATAAGGCACCCACCTAGGGCTGATAAATCTCGCTCAAACGATGGAAGCCGTCTACCATGCTGCAGATATGCCATACTATCGGTACATCGCGGTAGGCTACTTCCTGTTTACAGTGTGCGCTGCGTGCGCGGTCTCTCTTGCGCCGCCCGTGCACACAGCACATTGAGCGGTGACGTCGCGAATGGGGAGAGAAGGCAGGAGGAGAGGATGAGCGGACAGCTTCAACAAGAGATAAGAATGAGAATGTGACACAGGAGGATCAGTATTAAATTGTGAACTGTGACATTGTAAATGTGGTCCCAGCGGGGATGTTGAAGTTGATGTTTCTGGTAGAGTCGGCGAAAGTTCTCTCTATGGACTTTGTTGACTGCACCTAAAATTACACTTATCATTAAACTATGTTGGTGATTGAATTTTATGATAAATATTATATTTA
>JABFEA020000067.1:19498605-19523238 GCA_019775915.2 Cyphomyrus plagiostoma
CTCGCGGAGTTATTTACACGGTTTGGCGAAATTTCTGTTTGGTCCCAAATGCGGGACGTCGGTGCCCAGGGGGTTAAACGAGGCCTGTGTTGCTGCATTGGCCTTCTTCGTAGGTTTGGTGAACAGAGACCGTCATCTTTGAAGCGTTGCTTTCAGCTCCTTTATCTTCTCCTTTCGTAGATTGCTACCTTCAGGAAAGTCCCGTGAAAAGGTGCTGTGGACCTTGGTGAAATGGCGCTCCGTGTTACATCTTTTACTGACTGACATGCTTGCACCGCAGATCAGACATACACAATTGTTGTTTACAGTACATTTGTGAAACAAAACTCTCTTCAACGCTTTTCCCACTCTTCATGAAAATAATACGTTTTCCCCTTACTGGTATGGCTACCTGCCACGGTCATGGTTGCTGCCCATCTCACATTATCACCCCTGACTCAAGCTTGACAGCAGCGCAACTGTTTGATTGACAACTAATGGGCAAATAATGATTTAGTGTAAGAAGGGGGTGGATATGATTGGATATACCGGTACATGCAAGTTGGTTTTCCAAGTGACTAATCAAATTTGACTGATCAGGTTGTCAAATGTATGTAGATTCGTTAACCCTTCGGCGAGCTACCTGGAAAGGGGTTGTGAGCTACTGGTAGCCTGCGAGCTACTTGTTGGAGACCCCTGGATTTTGGTATCAGATCACGCACCGGAAGATAAATAATGTGATTACGCTTAGGAAAGATTTATTACACTATCATATGTATGAAGTACAGGATGCAGTAAAATAAAATGAAATTCTTATTTTCGTATAAAGCATAAACAAGTCGTATATCTTCTGAAAGGCAAGGACCTAGGCCGATAATCCGTAATAGAACAAGCAAAATAATATTGAGTAAGGAAGTAAAATAAATACAAATAAAATCAAAGAATAGAGATAGATCTTTATTGCTTTTTCCGAGTTGCTTTTGCTTTTTCTTGAAGGGCCAAGCTATTAATTAGCTGGCTTTGGGCGAACCTTCCCACCAGAACGTGCCTCCTCAGGGATCCGTCCAACTTCCCAAATGACCAGTGGGCCATGGACATTTATATATTTCACGACTTGGATTTTCTAACATATTTTGTAGAAACTTTTTTCTTATTCCTAATACATCTGTTTCTGTTTATTAGAAGAACTAACCAATGCTATGCTATGACTCCATATAAAGAAGCTGTCATGGTTGTGTCAAGGTCAGCGCCCATCCATCCCTGCCCTTATGTCACTTTCCCACTTATGTCCTGTTCTCTCCTGTCTCTATACTAGACCCATGTGTGTTTTCCCTACTTTCCAGAGTGCTGCATAGCTGAATAGGCTGAGTGTGTGGTTCACATGCTGTAATTCTGTAGTTATGGGTTTGAGGCCTGCTTTCCCCTGTGTATTGGTTTTCCTTGTAATTATTAGTCCATTGCTTCCCTGTTTTGGTTCATCCTACTTGTATCTTGTTTAATTCTGTTTTGCCGGTGTTTGTGTTCCTAGTCCTTCCTAGTGTTAGTCCTCAGTGTTTGTCTATGCTCCCTAGTTCCTGTCTTTATAATTTACTCCTCCTGTTGTTATTGTGCAATTAATTAATTCATTGGATTGGCCTCACCTTCTCCTCGTTGACCCCAGTGTTCTGTATAGCCACACCTGTCCCTTGTTAGTCATTGTGTTCAGTGTATTTAAGTGCCTGCCTTTGTCATGCTCTATAGCAAGAAATATATTATATACATAAAAAAAAAAAAAAATAATAATCAGCCAGCCAACAAACTTTTTTTTTTTTTTTTTGTCGTCACCGAGGGATCATCTCTTCCCCCCCCCTCCCCCTGTGTAATGGTGGGCTGAGTGTGTGGTTCAGAACCTGGACCCTCTGGTCAAAAGTTCGAAGCTGGCTGGAGACCAGCCTCTCCTATTTCTCAATGGCTTTTTTGTTTCCTTAGTGTTTATTATGTTTACCTGATTTAGCTATACGCTGCCCATGCCCTGTTTAATTGTGCTTTGTCTGCTTATACCTTTGTTTTGAGTCCTTTCCAAGTGTTGTAAGCCATAATACTCTTAGATCTGTGCTTGTTAATTATGTTTCTGTGTATTCATGTGCCTGCTCTTACTTTGTTAGTCAGTCATTGTTCATGTTGCTGCATGTTTTTAGCTTTGGCCTCTTACCTTGTGTTACTTTTGTGGTTTCTCCTAGGGAGTGCTTGGTTTTTCTTGTTTTGGTAATGACCTCGAGGTCTCGTTTTGTAATTCCCACCCAGCTTATGCTCATTGTTTGTGGTGTTTCTAAGCAAAGGACTGATGATCCATCATTGGAGTGATGCAATCAGATTCCAGCCCCACAGCACTCCTTGTTGTGAGCTTAATATTTTTTACCTTGCTTATTTTCAAAGCTTACACAAGTATAACATGAGAACATTTTCCACTTCTACTGCTATATACAGTAGGGCTATTCAATTCAGGCCCTTGATTCCAAATCCAGGCCTTGTGTTCAGTTCTCCCAGCTAGCTAAATAATTTCTGATTGGTCAGAGGCTTCACACCTGAAGGAAGGCTGGAAAATCAGCAGGGGTCCACCCTTGAGGACTAGCTAGTCATTGAATAGCCCTGATATACAGGCTCAGTCAGCCACCCCTCAAACCAAATGGTGCTATTGGTAAATAACACAGGTCTAGATTTTTTTTTTTTTAGGTGCCAAGGTTTTTTGAATGGATTTAGAGTATCTTGTGGGTACTGAATTAAAAAATCTCATTACTTTTGCTGAACTGGGTCTAGTTTTTGAGATAATGGACATCCATGAAAATAATTCATTATCCCAGTATGACTTGTGTGTGATAAGAAATGCAATAGGTTTTGGGCTGTCTTTGATATATCTTTAATAGTCTCTTAGGTAATGAAATGAACGGAGAGTGGAGAGTCCGAAAATAAAATTAGTTAAGTTCATACGTGCATGTTTGCATGTTCATTTATTGTTACTGTGGTGGTGAATATTTACCCAGATCAAATCTGTCAAGTACTTTCAAAGGAAAGGCATCATGGGAACACCTGTCTGGTATTCAGCAAGAAATAGTTGATACTCGTGATTGGGCCATGAAAAAATGTAGTTTGGCCAGAAGAAGGGGATACATTCAGGCTTCACAAACGCAGTCAAAAGAAGATGCCCCTGGGTTTTTCACTTATTTTGACTTCACCAGGTCCACATATTTCACAATAGAGGGCCAGACTTCCAAATATCATTCGACAGCTGGCAAATTTTCGAGCCACCGATGGCCACAGAAAGGTAGAGGGAATCTTGAGGATGATGTTGCAGCTGTGAAGTCCTCTCTTCTAGCTGGTGCAAAGTGGAAAAGAAAATGTAGTGCTTTGAGCACTTTTTCCACCATCCACACTTCAAAACCAGTCTTAAGTTGTGAAGGGTATGTAGGCCACTTCGTACAATTACAGTGTCCCAGAAAATTGCTCACCACAGTGTGAATGTCATCATTGGATGTATAGGAGTGATGTCAGCTAACCGTTTGCAAAGCCCATAGCACTTCAGCTTTCAGTGTGTTGGTTGAGGAGAATGTATTGAAGACATTGCTTGTCGGGGGATCCAGAGACACTGCCAAAGTAGGGGTTGTACTTGCAGGACTGGCAAACAATTGAATGGGGATATAATTGTTTTCCGACTGTCAACAAAATCCTTGTGCTTATCTCCCCTGATATGCGAGTCAATGGCTTTAGAGCCCAATGTTGCCAGTTTGACCTTTTTTTACAAAGGTCGCATCACACTTCGTAGTGTTACGTACGTGTTGGTCATGAGCGGCGAAAGGAGGGAAGTCCAGTCGGGAAGACGGGGAGACAGGGTTTATTCCGTAGGACACACCAACACATTGAAACTTTAATGCCGCGTCAGCCGGAAGAGACGCAGACGCAGACCTAAATACACAGGACAGGCACAAGTCAAGTGTGCGGCAACGCCACACAGGTGAGAACAATTGGCGATCACAAGAGGTAACGAGGTGGGCGTGGCACACAGGAGGAGTGGATGGAGCTGGCATGCGACATAACCCCCCCCCAAAGGCGCGCACACCGGGCGCGCCCCAGGAGAGGCGACGGACGAGACGAACTGGGCTGACAGGACCTGGAAAAACAAAGCAGAACATCAACCAAGACCAGGGAACAAGACCGAAACACAAAACAAGCCCAACAACAAGAACCAGGATAGAACCCAACAGGGAACGCAGACAGACAAACCAGAAAGGGAGAGGCCGAGGAAACACCAAGGAACGGAACAAACGGGCCAGGAGGGAACGGAGGAACAAAAAGGCCGGGAGTGAACAGAGGGAGAAAAGGAGGCGGAACAAAAGGAGGAGGAGCAGGCAGGAGAGGCACAGAACGTCCACCAGGCGCCCGAAGGCACCCAGGCCGGCGATGGGCAGCGGTCGGAGGGACCGCAGGCAACGGGAAGGCAGGAGCCAGAGGGGGCCCTGCAGGGGCCAACGAGACGGGCCGAGGGGCCAGCGGAGGAGAGCCGGAGAGACCCCCGGCGCAGGCAGGCCCAAGGGGGAAGCCGCCGCCAGCGACGGCGGAGCCCGCAAAGGCGCCGTCCGACGCCCAGCCGGAGCAGGGGGGCTCGGAGGCGGCCGACGTGGAGCCGGAAGTGGGATGGAGGACCGGCCCCGAGGAACCAGAGGGGAACCCGGCGGCGATCGGCGACCAGGAGTCGGAGGACCCGCAGGCAGCCACTGGACAATGGCCAGGGGCCGCACCAGAGGGCGGGACGGGAGGAACCCGGACCCTCCGTAGGTGCCCCCTTCCCTTCCGGGACACGGAGAGGCGGGGACCTCGTTGGGCTCCCCCTCTCTGGGGCACTGCCGGTTGAGCCGGGTGTCCTCCTGGGTCCGGGGAATCCAGAAACCGGATCCCCGAGGGGTCCCACTTGAGCTCCTCCTCTTCCGCCATGAGGGGGGAGCGATGGTGTTGTCCTCCTCGGGGACATAGTGTCCTGGGCTGGACGGGTCCCGGGCTGCTGTGGCTGCAGCTTCGGGCTGAGTAGAAACAGGCGGGGCCGCGGGACGGGCAGGAACAAGCGGGCCATAACCCCCCCCAAAGGCGCGCACTCCGGGCGCATCCCAGGAGAGGTGTGGCGTGGCGGCTTCAGGCGTGGCAGCTGCAGGCGGAGGCATGGGCGTGGCAGCCTCGGGAGCTGCAGCAGCTGCGGGCTTGGCAGCGTCGGGGGCTGCGGGCTTGGCAGCGGCTGCGGCCTCGGGCGTGGCGGCCTCAGGCGATGCAGCAACTGTCGGCGGAGGCGCCTCGTAGCCCGCCTCAGGCAGCGCAAGCGGTGGCAGGTCCGGCACCGGCCGCTCGGGTACTGCCCCTTTAAAAGCCCTTGGGATCCGCGGGATAGTGGGCTAATCCACCTTCCGGCAATGCGCTCCGGCCAGAAGGGGTACCGCTCCAGCGGAGGTGGTTCGGTTTTCCCCCAGGAAACCGGGTAGCTCCCTCGCTCACCTCTATCCTCCTTGGCCGGGATCAGCGAGCAGGCTCCCAAAGAAATGCTCGCTGGAGCGGCGCACTCTGCCTGTTGTTTGCCGATCCTGTTCCGCAGCTGTTGGAGGAGCTTATGTGCCCGGGTGAGCGGATACTGCTGACCAGCCGGGCGTTCCCCTGATAAGAGGTCGGCACCCCGGCTGGCCAGCTCCAGGGCTGCAGGGTCCCACCGTACCTCAGGTTGGTACCGCCAGTGCACAAATTCCTGCAGCAGACCGAGCTGCTCCGTGTCTTTAGGGAGACGCGGCATTCTGTTACGTACGTGTTGGTCGTGAGCGGCGAAAGGAGGGAAGTCCAGTCGGGAAGACGGGGAGACAGGGTTTATTCCGTAGGACACACCAACACATTGAAACTTTAATGCCGTGTCTGCCGGAAGAGACGCAGACCTAAATACAAAGGACAGGCACAAGACACACTAGACAGCTCTAACATAACTGCCTTATGCTGTGCTTTATTCTATACACCCACTGATCTCACTGTAAGCTGTTTGCATTTCTACACTGATAATGTACAAACACACTGCACAGCTCTAATATAACTGCCTTATAATGTGCTTTATTGTATACACCCACTGTTCTCTCACTATAAGGGCTTTACATTTCTACACAAGTAGAAACACATTGCATAGATCTAGTTCAAAGTTGGACTATGTACAGCAAATTTTTCATTGTCTCGTGTTTCTCGCTTGTCATAGTGTGCATAAACCTGTTCTTAAAGACACTGATAAATTATGTTTCACCCTATTTCTGCATAAATCTTGAAATGACCAAGTTCAGCTTAATCTGCTCTTGATTCTATATGACTTGCCTGCTGTCTTAACACTTCCATACCCAATTATTATTATTTTAATGGTGATGGCGGTTTTTGTTCATGGTTCAACCTACAAAATATTATGCAAATTGTGGCTTTGAGTTGCTTCCGGCTAGTGCTAGAAAGCTGAAACATCATCCCACATCACTTAAATCTGTAGTTCTGGAACGTTTTGCCTTCTAATAAATTATGCCAGAGCTGCCTAACCCTGCTCCTGGAGATCAACCACCCCATCCAGGAGCAATGCTGGGCAACTCTGGTGTAAATAGTTCAGTTCGTTTAGAAACTCTTCTTACTGTTCAGGGAAGAGGCATATAGATATTCAATGAAAGTTTACATTTCACATACTTGTGGCTAGTGTAGTCTTTAAATTAAGAAGGAAAAGTCTTTTTCACGATAGTACCACGCCGCATTTGCGTATGCCAGTCCCTTAAACTCAGGCTGTCTGTGCGCGCGCACACACACACACACACACACACTTAGCATATTGTTTTTTTATTATTAATATTTAGTTTTCACACAGCTGCATAAAAAGGTCATCATTTCCCCAGTGTGGTTATATAGACATCCAACTGGATTAGAAGGATGTGATTGGGGGTCTAGCAATTAGCAATAAATTGAGGTTGAACCCACACTTGGTTGTTATTCAGAAGCAGGTTCGGTTCTGCCTGGGCCACACGTCAGGATTACGTGGCGCGAGTTGAAGTGCTGGATCCGCCAGCTGAGCCTATGCTTCCTGATACTCCCGTCATGGACATTTTCTTTAGAGTTCGGTTCAGCTGGGTGAGGGAAAAGACATTTTTTTTTTTTAATTCATTATAGATACTGAAGACATCAAATTTTAATACTGTTCAATGTATCTAAGCCTGAACACACAAGGTTATGTTTTGTTTGAAGAATAATGTTAGTAGATGCCTAATGCAAAACTACTTCAGTTGGGCTGTGGAAATGGTAACCACCAAGGTCCCAAAGTAAAATAATGTTCCTTGTGCTTTTCTTTAAACATTACCCTCAAGAACCTCAACTACTGGGTGACTACAGATGAAAGGACATTTAGCTTGATTATATAAACCTTTTCTCACCTCCTCAAATTTGTGAATCTGCCGAATAAAAAAGTCCCCATAACGACGGGCAACTTTGGTGTCCGCAATATGGATCATGTCCTGCAAGAGATAGCAGTTGAACTGTTTGTTCTCATCATTTGGTGATATGTGCTTATTATTCAGTCTTTTTGAAAGGGGTATTGCAGAGAATCATCAGTGGCCGGCAGATCAAGTGCCTACACTTACCTTATCGATATAGAAGTCAACCTCGGAGGCAGACTGGAACTCCCCATCCAGGGCCGAAATGCCACTGGTCCAGACCAGGTTCTTCATCTTATGCTTGAAGACCAGCAGCTGGATACGAAACTCCTGCTCAGACATATCCAGGAAGCCAGCAAGTTTGGCCACTGGCATAGTGGTGTACAACTTGAGAAAACTGGAACAGGGGTGGTGGGAGTAGGGGGCAGTGAGAGAAGCAGATAAGTATGGTTAAAGACCTGAGTCTGAGAACTGAAATCTGTGGTAACGTATAGACTGACACTTAGGCATAACTTTGATTGATTGATTGATTCATTCGACACTTTTGTCTAGAGCAACAAACATATGTGCAGCCAAGAAGTCAACTATGCACAAGAGTAAGCAAGATTGGAATAACACACATTTCAAGAAGAGCAAGAATCCAAAGAGAACTACTAAAATCAACAGAAGGTGCAAAAATAAAACACACACGTAACATGGAGTTTGCCTGAAGCAGTTCAGATAAATTTTATTACCAGACAAAAAAAATGCCATGCACCAAATGTGATATCGGCAATACCTGCGGATGGTAGACAGCTGAGCCTGCTGTTGCACCTCCTCTGCAAACACTTTGAGCTGTTGCTGGAAGGGTTCTTTGTGGTAGTTTGGGTGAACGTTTTCGTAGTTGGGCACCACAGGGGACAGGAATTTGGGACAGGCAAAGCTGAAGAGCTCTTCAAACACCTGGAGGTCTCTGGTGGTGGCAGTGACAAGAGCAGCCAACTGTCATCAGTCACACATTTACCACATGCACTCAATGTGGGTGGGATCATAAAGGATACAAGTAGCAAATTCAGTGTAGTGTATCGACTAAGATTTTGTTCACATAAAATGAAAAGTTGAGTAAAATAGGAGAAATAATGTTGAATTTTGTCATACTTAACCCTGCGACACACTGCTGAATGCTCCAACAGCAATACCTCTTTTACCAAGCCCAGGGTTTCAGGAGAAAAACCTTGTGACATGTAGTAATCAAATCACTCTGTTGCCCCCATCAGGGCCCCAGTGTCAGTGAGCTGCGCTCACCCTTTCTGCATGCGCAGCATCTTGTCCCCATACTTCTCACGCAGTTGAGTGTGGATGCTCTCGTCGATACGCATTGGGTACATGGTCAGAGCAATGGCCAGGAGGCCGTGCATCTGTTCATTCTGCTTGTTAATCTGTAGCAAACACAGCAGAGACAGCTTTTTAGCCACACTTGAGCGTTTGTGCACAAGCTAAACTGGGTCTTCCAATAGAAAGCTGCTTTCTAGAGGGTGATCGTCAAAATGTCTCCCTTCGACACCTTCTACCCTAAAGGTGCTGAAGGTCAAAACATTTCCAATAAGTGGAATAAATAGCAAAATTCTAGTGCCACCTTGGCTCAGCAGCCACGGATAACTGACCATCTCGTATTTGTAGGTGGACCTTTGGAACATATTCCTGGTCCTCTGGATGTAGAGTAGAATGTTGGCAAAGACGCGAATGGCATCCTGGTATCGGCGCATCATCAGGTAGGCAAAGCCAACATAGTAGTAGGTGGTGATCTGACACTCAGGCACACGAGAGTACATACTCTGTATCCAATAAGGAGAAAGGAAGATTAGCTGTTGCCTACACAGAAAGACAGACACAAACATGTGCCCACAGTGGGCCAACCTTAAATGAACAACACTGAAGCTGCAAACTGAACACACGTCCCGTCCCTCCAGCAATGCTTTATTTGCATTCACGAAAAATGCGACTAAAACAGGACAAGGACACCACACAGATAAATGTAGGCTTGTGATGGGGTCATTATGGAGAAGCCATACCTTCTTGTTCAGCTCAATGTTCTCCAACACCTTAATGGCCTGGTAATAGTCCCCCAGGAGTGAGTGCAGGCGCAGCAGACCCACCAGGCTGAAGTAGCCCAACATCTTGTACAGCGAATGCCGGCCATACTCGCCAGCCACACTCTCTGGATCCCCTGAAACACACCCAGTCAACAGAAACAGAAGTCAGGAAGGGGGCTTGACTCTCCATGATCTACTTCTTGAGGATCACTTAAAGCAACTTAAATGATAAACATAGTGAGGAGAGAAATGACTTTCTCCTCACTAACGAGCATGGAAGAGAAGGGCCTGAATGACCACCAAGTTATAAGTAACCTGTTCACCATTTCTTTCTAAAGTAACTCACTGTACTCAGATTCAGGTAGCACTTGCCCAAACCTCTTACCACCGCTGGTGTACACTTCTAGTTGACGGTTGATGTTGCTCTTGTCCACAAGGGAATGGAGCACATTTAGGACACTGTGGACATTCCAGATCTTCGGGTTGTTCCTCAGAAACTCAATCTCCTCCTCGGACTTCTTTGCAGTCTTACAACGATACTGACTGAAGGACTGGAACTGATAGATGAACTCGTCGATTATGTCCCATAGCCATTGATTGGGGAGCTCCAATGGGGCGGGACCATCTGCATCTATGAGATTTAAATGGCAGAAGACCTTCACTAAGTTACCCCATACCCTTCAAGTGAAATTAAGGCAGGAAAACCAATGAGCAAAAAAGGCATAGAATAATTATTTATCTACAGAGGCCACCCACAAAAGACAAGCAGAATAAAAAGTGCTATAAAAATTGCTTACTCAAAATGTAGTTGAAGAGGTTACAATAATTGTAGTATGACTCAAACCTCTGGTCAAGGGTTGGTCCACCCTGGAACCAAGGAGAAGAATAAAAGCACGTTCAAGGTAACCTAGCTGTAATGGAGCAAATTCATTCTTTAGTTGAGCTCAAAATAAATCAGAAGCAAGGTGAATGTATTAGAAGCAACATATCTAACAACTCAGTGTACAATGAATTCAGGCCATTTAATCTTTCTTACCTTGTACACCAAAAACAGAATTGATATATTCAGTAGTTATGGAAAGGGAATGGATATGCTGTGTAAATCCTATAGTTCTCAAGTGTGTGAAAGTTTACAAAGAATTCGGTGAGAACTAGATAATTTTATATTTTTAACAAGCACAATGCCAGAGGGGACTTACGCTGACTTTGGCATAGATGTGTCTGTAATATAGCTCCTTGTACAGGATTAAAAACACAGCATCTGTGAAGAGAGGGCGACAGATAGTGATAAAAACATCATTCTGTAAGACCATCTGTCTCTGGGGTTCTTTTTTTGAATTATGAGCCCAAAATGATGTTTTAGTCCTGGTTAGTTGGCACTGTGGGCCTGCAGGGTAAAGTCCCATTAATTCAATATTTTGATCACTCATTTCTGAAAAGGCCAAGGCTCACCATTGCCCACCAGAGACGCTATTGCTTCTGCCTCCGGCCAGGGTGACGTCTTGAAGAAACGATCTGTCAGCTTGTTCCAGCTATAGAAGGAAACAAAAGCTTAATGATCACCTGTTATGTTGGCTTTTTGTTTGCAAGTGGTGTTCATGCAGCAGCTTAGATCTATTCTCATCACTTGTGCCACTGTGTAATACTGGTACAGATAAGTCACAATGTACATCCATACTGACAAGGCCTGTAATGGTACTTAACCACAACCTAACAGCACCATCTCTCCTAAAATGAAATACTAATTTTCTGCCAAGCAGAGCAACAATTACCTGTTCTCATAGACATCTTGGATCTCGTATATCTTCTGCTCAATACTCTCACTGGACACTCGATTGGCTTGCAGTTCATACACCTTCTGATCAATCAGGTCAGAGATGGTCTTGTGGAAGTACTGCAGGAAGTTCTTGATGACCTCTGGAATGACGTGGTAAGTCTGCTGCTCATACTGACGTTCATAGGCAAGGTCTGCCTTTGGATCACCTATTAGGACAGAAGTAGGAGCATAAAACAGATTTACAATTACAAATGTGGAATGCTATGACTGTAAATCCTAAGCATTTGTCTGCATAGTAAATCTTTGAAAAGGTAGTGACATGCAGTCACAAAGTACTAAGAAAACAAAATGACTTAAATGTATTCATGCCGTTGGACGAGGTTTGGTGTGGTTTAAAATAGCTACCAACCTGTATGCAAATCGTAGTCGCTGGAATATGGGTACACGTCGTACTGTCAATAAAGGACAACCGAAACAATGGGTTAATTTCAATAGACTGCATACTGCCACCGATCACACCACATATAACCGCCTGAATGACCATTTACTGATGTTATTCGTCGTATAAAATGTTTCAAATTACATCAGACTCGGTAACAGAAACAGTTGAAATGAATGTGTATTCGATTATTAGAAGCAAGCCAGCCATCCAGGAACTACTTCTGTCATTAAACAATCATTAGCTATTAAGTGAACCCGATTAGGTAACAAAACATCAATTGAAAACAATATGTGTTTTATCTTGGCAGTTACAGAGGTTTTCTTTGGATCAATATCATGCACGGTCACATAATAGACAGCGAGTGTTTCCCGCTAAACTGAACCGGCGATTTCTAACTAGGCATAGAATTCAAAATTGTAACTATTTAAGTAACAAATTAGACAATGTGGATACTAACGTCTCCGTCGCCTTCCTCGTTCGGGTAGGACATGGTCTTAAATTCCGCGAACGCTCAATTATCAAGAAATTAAATGCAAAGCTACACCCGAGGACACGCGACTCTCAACAGCAGCGGAAGGGAAGAGATATCCCAGACGCACTTCCGGTATAGTATGGACTGAAAAGTGCATGACGGGATAGTGGCGTATTTTAATGAACGGTTTAGTCGTCTAGGTCCGCGGAGGCTAATGTTTTCCCTGCGAGTCGTACGACGTACCGAATAAACATATGTTAAATTAACCTGAATTCACAAGGGCTCCATCCAGATGAAGAAGTCAATATGTTTAACATTCAAAAAGCTTATGAACGCGCCTATACCACTCCGTGTACCTTGAATGCTGCACTTTGTTTTTGTTGACTCGAATATTATTGGACTATTTCTTCGTTTGAAAGATGTGTAGCTCATGGTAAGCCTGGCTGCACTTAGGCCTAGTTAACAGCCGCATGTCTTTAATACACTGTTTTTTTCACTTGTACGTCGTTTTGGGGGGGGAAAACGTCTGCTAAACAAAGTAAATAGTTTTCATTTTAATATTTTTATTTATCATTTTTTAATTGAATTTTTAAAACTAGCAGTGTAAAATTAAACTTTTCATGATTACCTTTCTGAGACCTAGCACTTACTGCCAATTCTTACAGACTATTCTATTCCATATAATTTAAAATTATTTGGTGTCATGACTAATGGGTAAAAATTAGATTATGCAGAATTAATGTATTTTTAATTAAGTGCTTTTCCCATAGGGATCAATAAAATTTTATTTGTGTAGAGACGAATGAAATTATTTTATTGTATTACCCAATGACAATAGATATGTCCTACCTCGTTTTGTGCCTGCCTAGTCTTTGTAAACGATATAACCCTGTTGTCTTTTATTATTATACGCTTTTAATGTTTCATTACGAAGTTTGCTAGGGAAGCAAGTATACACTGGTGTCGGTAAATGCAATACACATACTCACCAGCAGATGGAAGTAATTGCTTGGTTTTTCGTGAAGGAAGGCAAAAACTCTGGCTAATTCGGACATCTGTTACGTATTGTTTAGTTAACGCATTGTAGCTGAGCGTCTTCAACATTTACTGGTACATTCTACATTCTTATACCTTATACCGATTCCTTTATATATATATATATATATATGACAGAAACTCTTATTAAAAATAATGGATAGCTCTGATAAACTTCTGGTCAGATGACTAGAATTAAGGACTGAGTATGCGAAAGAGCTATGTGTGCAAGAGACAAATTATTAGGTGTAGTAGGTGATGAGGTTCTGCGTTTTTCAGCAGGTATTAACAATATATCCAAGTGGAAATATATTTGCCGTAATGAAATCCTTCTATGATAAGGAATGAACAAACCTTAATGAAAAATAACAACAAACTGCACGGATTAGTAATATAACTGTTAGTTAAGGAATGCTTATGATAAAGTTATGATCTTGAATTCTTCTAAACTATTGCCAGGTGGCTGCATATATTTAGTATGATGATAAACAAAAATTAATAAACATGCGCCATTACAGAAAATATCAAACGTACGCAGTTAATTGCATTCAATCTGGGTATGTGAATGATTCAAAGTGATTAATGTAATGCACGGACTTATGAACATGTACCGCTTTTTTGTCTTATCACGCATGCTTCGTCGTCCAACAAAAAATAAAAATAAACACAAACTTGAAAAGTATTAGAAATATAGATCTGCATTGAAATGGTTGAATCATGACCGCCTCCCCGTATATTCCTTTCGTTTCCCAACTGGCTTGAACGGAGTAGTACGCGGTTGATTGCTTGTTAACAGGCTAGGGATGGAGTGCATGGTGTCGACCTGGGATTTAACTGGGGATCTGTGCCCTTCGCTTAACAAATTAACACCACCAGTGTATCTCACATCTCAGAAGAATGTTTGACAGTGACTCACAAAACACTGGAAAGCAGTTTTTATTGATAAATTTTACGATTTCGTGTAACAACCTCAAAGTACTAGCGACCCTGTGCAATTGATAAATCCATAAAACAGAAGCGTTGGGATCATTAAAGGCTTCCTTGCGGTTTACAAAAACATTATAATTATCAATATAATTATAGTCTATTCCAAAATTTCATTGTTACAGTTTTGGAAAGAATTGTAAGTCGTAATAACATATAGGCTAATACACTTAATCATGTTACTAAATTTGAGTAATAAATAATAAAAAGAACGATTGAAAGAGTTTATCATGCATTGCCGAATACTAAAAAAATATTTAAGTGAGAGTGCGTGAGACTAAGCAAAGTTTTTCAGGGCTGAGTCGGAGTCTTAGCCGGGTGCACATAAATGTCTTGTTTCTTTTCTCGGTCATAGTCTTTCCCTCTTCTCTTTCCCTTGTCTCCCAGTCCGGGGCGCAGCCTGCCTATCATCCGTTCAGGGCTAAATCTGACAAGGTATCTGGATCAGAAAAGAAAAGGATTACCTGTGCTGGATGGGGAAAAAGTTTCAAAAGGGGTGAAATAAAGGAATACCCTTTGTGTTTTTGTTGGCTACCAGCAGCTGAAAGATTCCTTCAAAACTTACCTACCTACCTACACGGCTCAGCCTGCATCCGATAAGAGATCTGGTCTGACAAATACGAAATAGGGAGGGGGTGTGGAGAAAAAGAAGACTGGGAAGAAAAGGAGACAAGTGGGAGGAAAAAGGTCAGTAAAGTCAAACCAGGAATATTGACGTATCACATTGAGACGGGTCAGAGGGAAGAGGCACTTTTCAAAGGTTGAGAAAGGAGAGAGCTTGTCACACAAGACACGCTCCTTAAACCAAAAATCAGCAGACCGTAACGGTAAGGCTGTGGAAAA
The DNA here is from genome assembly GCA_019775915.2 of Cyphomyrus plagiostoma. Taxonomy (NCBI): domain Eukaryota; kingdom Metazoa; phylum Chordata; class Actinopteri; order Osteoglossiformes; family Mormyridae; genus Cyphomyrus; species Cyphomyrus plagiostoma. The sequence continues at coordinate 19,513,655 of JABFEA020000067.1, forward strand.
GTGGGACGTATTCCCGAACGGCAGTAAAGAACCTCTGAAAAGAAGTGAAGAAGCAGCCCAGTCCTAGAAGAGATCCCTGAACTGTGGATTGTGCTGTGCATGGGGTGTGAGCCGACCGTCAGGATGCGCTCCCCGTCTCTCCTGGCTCTGCTGTTCTTAATCTACGCTGGACAAGCACAGAAGTTTTCTGCACTTACGGTGAGAACTCACGCACCAAGAAAGCCTCTATGTCCCGCTTCGTCAGAACTCTTTTATTGCTTATATTCCGCGGGTGACATCCGTACAGCCGAGCGCAGTTGTACAGAGAAGAAAGTAGCATACTATATACTGTATAGTGCGCGATCAAAAAGATTTTTTGATGTATCTCAGGCCGAGAAAAACATTAACGAGTTTTTTGTTGTTTCTGATGTTGCCAGTTTATTATAATAACTCGTATGCAACCTTCAGATAGGGTTATAATGCAATGAACGAAATTAAGTTTGGTACAATACGGATACTTTTAGCAATGTCGGATAATGTATTGCCTTAGGACAGCTAAAATATTGTCAAGCAGCTGTCAACAAAATGGAAAGTTTTGGTTATTAAATTGAACTTCCAGAGCTTCGGTATGAATATTTTTCCCAGGATTCTTGTGAAAAGGAGTAATGTTCTGGAGAAAATACAGTTTATGAATTTATATCGTGAAAGAGACGCATTCCACAGAACAACCCTGGAATCTAAAGGTATCATTACAAATAACAGTTTTATTTTGACTGGTAATAATTTAATATTTTGAGGCTTTTATCTGTAATATAGGCTTTATATGAAGAAGTAAGGATTGCACTTCTATGTGCCACTACATTATATAATGCTGTAAAAGACGGTCAGTATCGTGGTATCACATACTAGTACAATTAAATAAACAAGCGGTAAGCCTAGATGTGACAGTTTGAGTGTGTGTGTGCATGTGGCATGTGTGTGGTGGAACTGCACGTTTGGACTCACTTTCACCCAGCTGATATTCTGCTACTTAGGTAATACAATTGAAGGTCTACCCTCCCCAGGGCACTCAGTGCAGTGAGATACATGAATGCATCACACAAAACACAAATACTAGGGAAAACTGCAGAAATATACCAATAAGAAATGACAAGTTTCAATGTCAACTGTGTCCATGGGTAATGGTAAAGGGAATAAATGACAGGTCTAATCTGATTCATTCTCTGGGTGCAGCGTGTCCTGTTCGCACAGGGACCCTGTCCCACAGGATCTTGCAGTCTTGGGTCAACTTCAATGCTCGTTCCATCGGCTCAGTGCTCTACGGAGTCCAACTATGCATTGATAAGCTGCATCCAAAGCAGGCCATTTTCTTGGAACCTGGGATGGAGGCCTTACACAGTGGAAGAGAGAAGGGCTCGCGGCTCAGCTGGGGAGTTGCTGATACTTATACTGTTCTATAGCTGTAAGAAGCAAAACTTATTCATTCGTACAGCTTATTAAAAAACAGGCCATTTTGGACCCTTGGACCCTAAGTTTGTGGCACTAGTTTTGTGCCATGTGGAGGGGGGTGGGTGGGCAAGGGGGGGGGGTTAGGAATGTGCAGTGTCGCGGCCCTGCCTATGTGATTTAGCGGCCGGCGTGACAGCCCCCACCCACTCATATTTACGGGCGGTGTTAAAAATGCCACCACGTCTGAATAAGAACAAACAGCCGTGGGTTGTTAACCCGGGGCGGGTCAGAGGTCGGCACAGCGTTGGACCGTCAGCATCGGGCTCCCCGGAACATCCTTTCGGTAGGGTGGCATTGTGCCGCTCTCTGTCACACGCTTACAGCTGACACGGGCCGCGTTGATCTACTCGAGCTCTCTGCCAATTAATCCAATGCTGGAGGAGCAATTCATTTGTGTGGTGCCCTTTTTCACAGTCGCTGGAATGTGGGTTTCTTCGTTCCAGGGGGATGGGGTTAGTGCCAGGGCTATGGAGGACCGGCTCTCTGATCCTCGCTGGCTCACTGGCTGATAACCGGATGTCATGTTCAGCTGAGCTGTGGGTGTAATTTCCACCCCTCATTCATACTCATCCTATTCTGTGTCATCTTTCTTCCACTAGCAGTGTGTGGTACTTGCTTTTCCTCTTTTAAAGCCCCCAAGCTCCCAGAGTCCCTCTTGGTACTGATCACGAGACAGTTGAGACAGTTTGGTGAATGGCGCAGCAAGGCCAGCGGACGTGCCGGTCAATGGGATAAAGGGACTGTCCCACGGTGCGGTGGACAGGGCCATGACAGTGAGCCGCAGAGGCAAGGCGGGACAGCAAGAACGGGATTGGGAGACAGAGGCTCGGTTTGGACAGGGAGCTGTACACGGGGCAGATGGATGGCACTGTAATTTGAAGAGGGATTGTGAATGGCAGCAGATGGTGGGAGTTGGGGGGGGGGGGCAAGCCGGACACTGAGAGACTGAGATGCATCATGAATGGGGGGTGGGGATGAAGGACCATCATGTGTGGAGAAATTAGCATGCAGCCTTATGAAAGAGAGTAAGAGACATAAGGAGAGGAACATAAAGGAGACATAAAGGAGTTAAACAGGAAATGGGGGGGGGGGTAGACAGAACCACTGTCTTATTGGGGGGTTCATCTGATGGGTAGGTCTAACTATTCTGAGTACATTCTCACTGAGAAATAACGATCAGTTTATTAGTGCAACAAGCTTTTTTCTCCCCGCCAAGTCAGAACGAATAGCACGATTGTGACAGATGCAGCCTCCCTGTGTCATGACCTGTCACTTTAAAAATGTCGCTTTTGAAATGCTGCTTCCTCAGGCAGCTCAAGAATTTAGGAGCAAAGCTGCTTCTCAGAGCATTTTTTTCTCTCTAAGGAAAGTCGGTGGCAAGGTATGAGACTAATCAGAAATAAAGAAAAAAATCAAAAGATTGGCTCTTTTTTTCTGTCAAAAAAATCTCCCTTGAGGATCACAAGCTGGCTGCAGTGGCTCTGCTCAGGCATTAAAGCGTGTGCACCTGCGCAACATGGGGGGAAAAAAAGAGCCTTTTTTCACATGAATGCCAGTTGCCTTTCACAGAAACTTTTTTAAACATCTTTCACAGCAATTAAATGCCTTTCTCTTTGATTAAGTTAATAGGCTGGTTAAAACCTGTCACTTTCTTCCCCTTCCACCATGCTGGAGGCTAATGAATCCCAGTAAATCCCACCGCCAGTGCAGGAAACACCCGCCGGGGTGATTGAACACGTTTGTGACGGCGCTCAGCCAGGGCCTCCATTGACCCTCAGGGCCGCAGTGTGAAGGGCCTCTCTTGGGCCGCGGGGAACCGCTTGCTCTGTCCAGCCGCCTTCAATAATGCCTGAATGTGTTCCCAGTTGGGGTGCCCCCCACCCCTAGCGAAGAGACCATTCAGTTCCCACAATACTGGGGATTTGGGCCACGGTAATGAGATTTGATTTGTATGCTGCAAAGTCTTTTTTTAAAAATCACTTTTCTCCTGCCTTTCCTCTCTTTTTTGTGTCTGCATTTAACTCTGGTTTAACTGATGCTTCTCAAGTTGACACCAAACACGGGCAACCTTCTGGACACCTACATGGGAACAGAGGTTCTTTCTGCGATCCGTGTCGGTCCCTTGTCTGTTGCTGGTTCTGCCCTCCTGTGAGAGCGTCAGGGACATTGGAGAGCATTTAAAGTAAGATGTCACGGGTGCTTCCCTCAGTAGCCCTTCAGCACGGCAGCTTGCCATGGTAATCAGGAAGACTCATTAATTACACGAGGCTGTCTGCTTTTGCTTCTTCCTCTGTTTCGTTGATAACCACATCATTGCCTCCTCCTCCTTTCTCTCTTGCCTGTAAGATGGTCACTCACCATGGGGAGTCAGGAACAAATAAATGGGCATTTGTTGATTGCTTTGACCATTTCATCCCTTATTCCTTCCTCTTTTCCATATTCCCTCATTGTCCACTTTGTGACACTTGTCAACTTTTTTTGCTTCCCATTGTTTTCTTTTGAAGCCAGAATTTTCCTTTCTCTCCTAATTCTCCCCCTTTCCTCCCTCTCTCTCTTTCTCTACTCACCACCCCCAGTGCAATGGGCAGCCTCCCTGCATTGCTTGGCCTGCGGGCAGCAGATTGGCCAGGGTGGATGGATAGGCACGCCAGTCATTATCCGGGCTGATCTTGGCCCACTTCTTCAGGACCGGTGACGGCTCTTTCAAACCATGGCCCCAGTACCGGGAGGGAGCCGTCAAGGGAAGGGCTGGCAGACCTAGGCGGGTCACAGCTGTGGAGGGTGCTGTCACCATGGCGACTGGGAGGGGTGACTGATCCAAGACGAGATCCAACCAGAACCGTCAGAGCCAATTCATAACCAAGTGAAAGAGGATTTGAATGGAACTGGGCACATGTGCTGAGGTCAGGGGTATGGACCTCTGATACTATGGATTACATAGATAATGCAATGATCTTCTTGCCCATAGATCTATCCATCCATCCATCCATCCATCCTTTTAGTTAACTTTTCATCCATTTGGGGGTCGTGGTGTTTTTCAAATGATTTAAATAGGAATAACACTGGCAGCATCCTCATTTCCAAAAAGTGGAGGAAGAGGAGGCAGAAGGGGCTGCACTGGGTTTCTGTCATACACCATCAGCCTCCCCTTTTTCAAGGATAGGAGGAGGTGCGAAGGCGAGAGGGAGGCTGGTGGGGCTGCAGCGGGTCCCTGTCAAACACTGTCAGCCGTCTGTTTTTTCAAGTTTCCTCATTAAAGCTCTTCAAGTCCGACATCAGATCAGGTTGAAAGAGGGAGAAGAAAGGAGCGTATAAATAAGAAGGTCATTCATTCCTCCAGTCCAAACACTTTCTTTGGTGGCTCGCCCTTCCTATGTGTTGAAACCAGTCCCCCTTAGATTTACGATAAAAGATGACAGGAGAGGTTGTCTCTTGGCCGAGGGCTCCAGCATGATCCAGCAGCTCTCATCCAGGTGCGGAGAGGCTGTATATTTCCCCTCCCCCCATCCCCACCTACTCATTTTGGTCCTGACCTGCCACAGTAATTGTTATTGAGCCCACATGGATTTGAAAAATAGAGCTAATTGGCCCCAGTGCTGACCCCCAGTGAGATGATGTGACTCAGGAGTAAGGTGCATTGTATTTATGCGTCATACACTGGTTTGTGGAAAGAGGCATAGGTGGGCTCCTGTATGCCCCTGTCTCTGTGGGTGTACGTGTGTTTGCAGTATGGTGAAAAATTTCAGCCGGATCACCAAGCTTCAGTGAAAGAAACTTTTTGTATTCTACAAAGCACCGTATCAGATCAGTGTACTTTGTTAAGTTGAATTCAATTCATCTTCATTATTATTACACAATGCCAGCCGTAGAGCGGAGGATATGTTTGTGTAAACTCCAAGAGGCAGAGCAAGAAGGGGCAGACAATGAAAAACTGTTTGTGTGTTTTATATAGCGATCAAACCTGAATGGGTCCAGATTAAGCTGAGCGACATCTGTTGTTACATATAGACGGTTAGTGTTGCATTTTTTTAAAATCTCTCTGTCTGTTGGGATGCAGTGTGCTGAGATTTATGGGCTGATCCCTCATTTTCAAGGCAGCCACGTGTGGCCGGGTTTTGAGGCATGGGTCGGGCATTGCTTCACCTGTTGCCTGCTGTCCCAGCCTAGTGCCTGTTCTCCTTTGGAGGGCATAACTGTCAAATTGACACAAGTGACTCAGAGGATTCCCCCCCCCCCCGGACAGCAGTCAGGTGAGGGCAGGATGAATAGTTCTGCAGGTGTGAGCTTGGTCGGCTAACATATGGTGGTGTCACGCGGGCCCCTCGTGGCAAGACGCGGCAGGGAGCTTCTCATGGGGGCTTACCTGGGAGGGGGCATGCATATGTGTCTGAGTGTGCAGGAATAACTGTTTGATTGTACATATCTGGGTAAGTTGTGTTTGAGGGTCTGTTCACAAATATTGACAATTGAGAATGCATTCAAATTAAACCATGTAAATATGTATCTGTTTGGGGAGCTGTTTATTAATGTGTGCTGATGGTCTGTGAAATGAAATGGAATGGAATGGAATGAAATGAAACGAAAATATGCTTTATTTACCATTTGAAAAAGTACATTGAAATACTTCTTTTTGCATATCCCATCTTCCTTTGAGACATACACACACATATAGAGTTGAGAGCAAAGTTTATGGTCTGAGCACAGGGTCAGGGCATTTATCCAGTGCCCCTGGGGTATTTCGGGAAGTTAAGGGCCTTGATTTCGCCACTATATACAGAGTTCACAGAAAGTCTTGGGACACTTGCTTAATTCTGTAAAAATGTCGCAAATCTATAGGTTTCATAACAAAAGTAAATCGACCAGCAATATTTAATATTTCTGCACATATCTTCCACACAGACTGACTCATCCAGTTCTGTTCTTGCCATTTTGCAGTTGTAGTTACTGGCTCCTAATGGGATACTAAACACAAATGTTTGGTGTTTTAATTAAAAAGCACCCAATGGGCATTTTAACTCTGAACAGCTCTTTTAGAAGCATAGTTTGGGTTTCATTTAATTGCTACTTGAACTGAGTGTGGGGAAGTTGGTGGCGCAGAAGGCACTGCTATCGTTTGGCAACCAGAGGGTTGCTGGTTCAAGCCCTGCTTACTCCTAACCTCATCAAAGTGTCCTTGAGCAAGACACTGAACCCCAAATTGCTCCCGGTGTGCAGGTTGGCACCTTGCATTGCAGCCTCCGCCACGGGTGTGTGGATGGGTGAATGTGAGGCATAAATTGTAAAGCGCTTTGTAGAAAAGCGCTATATAAATGCAGTCTGTTTACTTAAAACTACTGATTGTCTCTAATAATCTATATATTTTTATTAAAAAATGAATAAAGCTATGATTTTTGTTATAGAACCAATGAATTTGCAATATTTTTACTGAATTATTAAGCAAGATTCGTGAAACTTTCTATATGTATTGTATGTATCTGTGTGTGTAAAAGTACGGCTTTTGTCCAATCCCCTTTCTCTACTGTTGCTCAAAGCATGTATCAATGTGCTTAAAAAATAAGTTCAGCAATGAATTAAGTAAATGTAACAAGCTTTCAGACATCTTTCAAGTCTCTTATTTTGAAAAGTGTTCTAGGCTTTTCAGGGAGTGTGTTCATGACCTGAACATGTGGCTACATTGGAATCATTTTTGTTTGTTCTAAATGTTGTGTAAATGACAAGCCTTTACTGGATCCACACATGCCCCAGATACACCCTGCATGTTTATTATAGAGCGTTTTCCAATCATGCACAGTCCTATCATGCCCCGAGGGCCATTTTTTGTATATCCAATCATTTTCTTTTCTATTCTTCTTTGTACCTCTTTGTCCACCACCACCCAATCTTTCATATTTCTTCTTTTTGCCAGTTCCTTCGCGTGGACCAGGACAGAGAGTGCAACATGGAGTGTTCCGGAGCAGCGCGGAAGCCCCTCTGTGCCTCAGATGGACGCACGTTCATGTCGCGCTGCGAGTTCCTCCGTGCCAAATGCCGTGACCCTCAGCTGGAGGTCATCCGGGGACCCTGCAAAGGTCAGTGCAGCGTACTGTCTGGACTTTTGGGGATTGGAGCTATGACCTGGGGGTCATTTTCAAGGTAACTGATGTTTTAACTCACCCACAGAGAGTTTTGGCTTGGTGCTGATTCTCTGTTTTCACTTTTACATTGATACCTGTAAGCCCGAGGCTCTGAGTGCAGCTCCGGGCCTCGGTAACGCGGCGTCTGCAGTGCCCCTCTGCAGCGTCATGCCTATGATATGTCAACTTGGCCTTTTCCTTCCCAACATTTCCACAGAAAGGAATAGTCATAGCTGATGAATGCAGCCCTGGGAAACAGAAGGACATTTTACACAGAGTATGGGAAACTCTGCCTTGCTAATAAATGTGTGAAAGACATTTTGAAAGTAGAAAAAAGTATTATTAGAGATGTTTCGCTACGAAGCACTGAGTTGCTCCATCTGTAACCCCACAGTCACTCGAGGAAGGAAAAGTCTTGAGCAGGAACATATCTGAGATTTCTTATGTTTTTTTGTGTTTATTGCTTTGTTAATAGTCTCATATAGTGAACAGTTTATTGGGACCCTGTAGATATGATTTTTCACTCAATCTGATTCCTGCATTTAAAACAGTTCCCTCACTTCCCAGCTGTTCTGTAGGCCTTTGGGTTTCCATGAGAGCACTTATTACCATAAATATTACCCAGGATACAGTGATACACAGAGAGAGAACAGCACCCAGTGACTATTCCTGAAACAGTATCACTGGGAGTCATTGTCATGAGCCCATCAGACAAGTACCAGTCTCCCACCCACCCCCCTCCCACACACACGCATACATACACACACACCACCGTTTGCTCATTTGAAATTCCCAGGCTGTTTTGAGTCACCTTTGAGGCTCATCCCATTTCAGCATTTACAGAATGTGCCTTTTGGGCATTCTGTGGGCAGATTTTAACTGTATTATTGTTTTTTATTTTAGTCTAGTTTAACTTACAGGGCATTTAGCCAATTAAATCTAATTTAGATGTAGTTGACGAAATCTACGGTACATGCAGTAAATGAAACTAATAGGTTTAGTCTAATATATCATTTTCACATTTCTTTGAAAATTGTACTAAATTTTCTGTGTACGCGCACAAATTGGTCTATCCTCTACAGATTCCTGAGGAAATATCTGTAAAGCTCTTCTTATGGCATTTGGTTTAAGTCAGAACATGTGGTCTTTAAAGACTCAATAATGAAATAAAATATAAAAGCAGTAGTCTCATAAAAATACTTGCATATGAAGCATCTTCAATCATATTATAAGAAAAGCACCAGTGCATGGAACTTGAATAATAAAAACTCAAATGTCCTCTCTCAAAAAGTGTCAGACTAGTGAAAACCAACTGGGTTGTGCTTATTTCTACACCCAGTTCATGACAGTGTACTTTTGAAACACATTAAAAGAAAAAGAAATATTTTTTCCTTTCATTTAATGGAGTTATTTTTAAAGTTATTTTTATGTTTATGTATGCTATTGGTGTTTTCCCCCGTTATTGCTGTTCCACATGGCTTGCACAGAGTTCTCTTTCACGTTAAATATGAAATGTACCCATATGGTGGCATGTTTTTTCCTACCTAACGCTGACTGTGGCACAGACTGGGTTTGGGCGGTATCTAATTTTTCATAGTCCATCATACCATCCAGACATTATACTGCGGTATATGGTATTTTGAGAGTATGTTCAAAACCTGCACTATTCTGGTACTTTTAAAAATTGCCCCACAATGTTATTTGTCGAATGGCAAAGGTTTCAGAATACCATGGTATAATATATTACTGAATTACCACTCAAATTTAGCACATACACAATGGCACAAGAGGTTTCATAGAACTGCATGGTTTCTACTTGTCCACTGGATGTATGGTTTACAGTTAGATCAACATTATCGAATCTTATACTACGGGACCGTTGAATGCTTGAATCTGATTGGCTGACGAACGTTCTGAGGTGTGCAATTATTTTCAGGGAAACGCACGGCGAACGTAGTTCCAGGCAGCTCTCTTGACCGCATT
>JABFEA020000067.1:19536373-19547831 GCA_019775915.2 Cyphomyrus plagiostoma
TTGGCTAGCGGAAAATGAGAATCAGTGGGATCCCACGGCCCAGTGGTGTGGGGGATGGGCGGGGGGGGGCAGTAGGGGCACTGCACGTATGAGAGTGCTGTGGCCATTCAGACTGGAAATTAGACACTATTCATTGTCATTGTTTTACAAGTAAAAAATAAAGGATAAGGCAGTAATAAATGTAGCAGTAATCATTACAAGACGTCAACTAGTGAGCCTTTCATACAGGACAGTTTAAATAACTCCCCATTCCGCTAGCTGGGATGTTTTTTCCATGAACCTGCTAAAGCTGCTGTGTTCTGAAAAGGTCCCAGAAGCCAAATTCTTAAACCTTCCGTACTTGTCCAAAATGCGAGCTACGGCGGGGAGAATCCCACCCCCCCCCCCGTGTGGTGTGAGAGCCAGCCGGAGATGCCGCTCGCGTCCTCATGGCCGTCGGGCGCGACTTTTCGCTGCAAACAGGTGGGCTGCTTTACTGGCGGCAGGCCAGGTGGAGACGCTGCAGGCCAACGCGGTTTATGTAAGAGTCAGAGGGGCGGCATTTTATAACCTGACAGAAATGATCCTGAGATCTGGGCTTCTGTTTACGCCAGTGCTGGCCGCCACCTGTTTGAGCAGCGGAGAAAGCGCACCATGCAATTATCCCCATGGCTGGGGGACCCAAGAGAGCCATAAAACAGCAACAAAAAAGAACTTGGGAGAAATTCTTGTGTGCAGGCACGTTTAGTCTGTCGTTTGCCTGAGGAGGACGAGGGTCTGGTGGAATCCCTTTGGGGTCTATAGCCCTCAGCTCTTTGAGTAAAACCTGCCTTCTTAACTGTATGCCCAAGAACCCAGTTATTATCATTAGAGCCCCTGCAATTCATTTTGTCTAGGTCATGCTTCCTGAGAATCAGCCAATGCTGGGAATGACATAACATTATATATACGGGCTAAAAATACAGTTAATTGGTAGATTTCAAATCTTTGTTATTGTTCATCACTGCCCTTTTACTGATGCCCCAAAGCACCCCCCACCCCAGTCCATGGTTTAGATATCACTCAGGATCTCATCACCCACGTGCTGCTCCTGTCCTGTTCTGGAAGCCCAGCTTTCACTCTACTACACACTCTTTCCTGTCTTTTTTTTTTCCAGCTTCTTACATAAGGAATTCTGATGTTAATATTCAGAATCACAGTATTTCATGTCCTTAAGCCACACAGATCCGACTTTGGAGATGGGAGCTGTCACCCCACCAGCAGCAATGTGTAATCGGAGCCTTTGGGATGATTGGCAGGTGTTGGGGAGGCTGGCTTTTTACAACAGGGAGTAAAGCACACTTAAAGTGCGACAAGCTCCTCGTGTTTTTATCTTCCGCCATGCCGCCGCCTGTCCATGCAGCATCTGTTATTTTACTTCCAGCCTTCGGGATTAGGGACCACCTATCGAGGTGCTCAGGACGGCTTCCCCCTGGTGTGGCGTGTCAGCTGATCCGTGGGTCGATAGCCCAGTCACACCCTTGCAGCAATGCGAACTAGAGAGATTTGGCCCACCTGTAAAGATTCCGCTGGCCTCTTTCAGGATGCCCTGGAGAGAAGAAGACAGAGTTTCTCACCAGCGTCCTGGACGCCCTGTCGACCGATATGGTGCACGCTGTTACCGACCCAGCTTCTGCGGCCAGGTACTGCCAATGCCTGAGCCACGAGGCACGTCTTATTGGAAAGCAAAGCTCAATGAGTAAAGCGCAATAACCTGACTGAAACATAGGAAGCATACTGTATGTCATAGCTTGACCCTGCCAATTAACTCCCAAATCTTACAGCACAAATTGCAGTATGGAAATGTGTATATTACATTATGCATTCATGGCACGATGACCTGACACTGTTTTGTGTGTGGAGTATTTATCCACTTCTTATGACTCGGTCCCTAAGTCCTTCACAAAGTGTAGCGATTCACAGCCATCCTCCACTGACCACTGGCTTGACAGGATGCTGGAGCCCGACCCCAGCCACACACTGGAGGAGAGGGTTGTGCACTGGTATTTCAGTCAGCTGGACAGGAATGCTAGCGGTGACATCGGCAAGAAGGAGATCAAGCCCTTCAAGCGCTTCCTCCGCAAGAAGTCCAAACCCAAGAAGTGTGTCAAGAAGTTTGTGGAGTACTGCGACATCAGCAACGACAAGTCCCTCTCCCTGCAGGAGCTAATGGGATGCCTGGGCGTTACGAAGGAGGATGGTGAGCATCAGTGGGATGGGAAACAGCGGCTAGCTACAGCAATCGCACAACAAGCCTGCAAAATACACGGAATGTGTGTTTGGAAGCGTCACTGACGTTCACAATCAATAACCACTTACAGGTTAAAACGTTAAAACATCTATTTTTTTTTCTGCACACCAATTCCGCCTAATACTTGGTAGTACTTTGCACTTGCATACACCCTTTAAATGATGTTGAACTTACGAACATTTCAAGTTACAAACGGCTGTTTGGAAGGTAACTCATTCATAAGTAGAGTTTTTTTCAGTTTGCATTTATGTTTGGTTAATATTCCCCAAATAATGAAAGACTTGATATCAGATAGAAGACAGAATCTTTATTTGGTGCCACTTTACAATAAGGCTACCCATATAAAGAGTTTATAATCTGGTTATGAGTTTATAATCTGGTTATTAATTAGGTTGTAACACTTTGTAAATTATTAATAGACAATTTTAAACAAGTTATAACACAGTTTTCTTTTTATTAATGACTTACTACCTTTTATGAGTGGCAAAAGGGAGCCTTATTGTAAAGTGATACCCTTTATTCTTATTAACAACAATGATGATGATGATGATGATTATAAGCTGCCATGAATGTCTATTCTTTAATTTCCCTAGGAGCAAAGGCAAGTGAAAGCACGATTTCCAATAAACAGGTGAACAGTTACTTTTCTTGTTGATTTTCCCTGACTGATCCCTGAAGACTGATCAAGAGTCATATCACCATGTTTAGAGAACAGAAATTTATTTTTCTCAGCATCATCTGATCTGGCACCACAGTGACACTGCATTTTGCACAAATATACAGACCCAATGTCACATGACCCTGGCATTCACATGAAAGGTTGTTTTAATGTTCTGGGAGCATGTGCATAGAAAGGGCACTCATGGCTATGGGGATATGATGTAATGCAAGTATGCCATTTCTAAATCTTTGTTCCATTCTGTGTTTCAGAACCCGGTAAAGAAGCAAGGCTAGAGTGAAACAGGGCACACCAAATAGGAAGGCCAGAGATTCTCCCCCACCAAACGGCAATGGAAACCATAGTATTTGCACTTTGTACTTTAAAATGTAAATTCACTTTGTAGAGATGAGGTATTTAAACAGACTGCTGAATCTGTGAATGACTTAGTTAGCTTTTTTATGTCTTTAAAGAAATAATTTAACACATACAATGTATGTGTCCTTCATGTCTAAAGGTATACAAGTTGTACAAGTTTTCATGTATTTTTGTTGCATTTCATGTTTTTGTTTTTTAATTGTTGGTATTTTATAGCTGATCTACGGATAGTTTGTTAAAGCAAATAATTAGAGCCTTTGTATCTTGTATGTACTGAACTAGTGACCAAACATTTTCAGAGCTCTGTAAAGTAGTTTTTAAGTATCTTAAACCAGAATTGTTGCAAAATAAATGTTCTTCAAATGGATCTACATAACTAGTAATAAATAACTGTTTTTTTTTTCTTTTACATTTTTTGTGTATATAAACATTTTATTTTTATCTCGGAAGAATTGCTAACACAAAAATTACAAGAAAATGCTGAGGGTCCATAAACTGAGCTGTTTCTTTATGACTGATTTTCTCTCTTTGTATTTTACTTATTATTTCTTTTACTGTCCCTTTAAGGCTCTTTTTTCCCTTTCTTTTTTATAAATTTAGCATTTTTCTCTGACCTGTGTAACACACTGTCTGAAGATTAAGATATTAGTCATGCCTAGCAAAGGTTTTGTAACCTGTCAGTCAGACATGATGCCAGTAGCCCCCCCGGCCATATTTTATACGATCACAGCAAAGCGGACTCAGTGGTAATTTGTCTTTAGTATTTGGCTCCTAATTCCCTTGGAAGAATGAAGACAGATGGATGGTTGAACATCGTGTGTCTTGGAGGGTTTTGGGGCATGGCTGTGGGCGGGGCTTGGTGAGACAGGGATGGTGGGCGGGGCTGGGGGGGGGGGCAGACAGGTACAGGCTGATTCCCTGTGTCCGGCTCGGCTGTGGTGGTCTCCCTCAACAGTGGCATTTTTGGTATTCTCCCCGTGGGGGGCAAGCTCTCCCCTGGACAGGACAGCGAGACTACTCCAGGTTTACATGATCTCTCTGTCCTTCTCTGGGGAACTTTTCAGCATAGATTTTGTGAGCTTTTTTGTAGATTAATACAAGTGGCTCTTCATTGACCCAGGATGCACTAAAAGAGAAAGACAGGGTTATGATTGTTAACTGGCGTGCAGTGCACCAGACAGTAAGAACTCTTGTAAGCTACAACCAGGTCTACTCAGACATTTACTTATTATTAGGTTTAGTCATTGTGATATAGTTTCTTTGACAACAAGAAAAATATATTGTTTACATAAATTTCATAAAAATGAAATCAAATCCAGTGAAAAAATCCTGCAACAATGTAAACAGTAATTAATAAAATTGTATATATTTGAAATATATTCTGGGAAGCAGACTTACATAAAAAACACAGACTTACTCACTCACCATGACCCTGTCGTAGATAAGCAATGATGGAGCATGTTGACACTGCTAAGATTAAAGTTACTATGTTTGGTCTGAAAGGTACCGTATTTCCCTTTACTTACCACATTACCGGAATTATTCTTGAACATGTTACTGCTTATAAATGCTTAGGCTTTTGGACAGTTCATTGTCCTTTTCTCACCATATCACCATGTTGCAGTCTAAGATAAAGGCAAAAGGCTTTTTATATGGTCCTCTTTTACCTTTGCTGCCAAATGTATGATTGTTCAGATGACCATACTTCCCTTGATTATGGGGACACAATGGCTGGCAAAGGAACACTTAGGAAACTTGATGTAATCTGTCATTCTGTAATCTGTTTTATTACAAATGCCTTCTGTATACTTTAGTCAAACGGCCCTCTTTGCAGACTCATTGTAACATTCATTGGTTTACGCTAAAACTTTTCTTAGCTAATTACCTCTTTACCTAACTCAGTTATTACAGATCAATTTCCTTGTCTTTCTCTTATATTAAAATAGAGCCTCCTAATTATAGCACTTTCAGTCTGCTGCTGGCAATGACTGGAATTCATTACAGAATTCATTGAAATTGGATAAATCTATATCTGTCAAGGCCTTAAGATTCTTACTTATCAACATTTTTAATGATGCTTGTAAATGTTCTCATTATGATTAATCATTCTGTTATGGGTTTTTATTATTATTATTATCTAATTTTTGCTATAAGTGAACAGATCAAGCAATCAGAGCAATGAATACAAACCACACAATATAATCTTTAGATATGGAATATGGCCATCCAAACAGCATTACTACACTTACCTGCCTGGACCATCAAATGCATCATTTTATTACGATATGATAGAATTAAGGACAATGCATAAAAAGCTAAATCTGTGACCAGTAGGAAGTATGTTGTGAAGTCAACTAATTCTAAAAACTTTTTTGTCATGCTGTGTTACGCTTATAGCTGTTCATATTGGAAAAATAAAGTAAAAAAAAATATTGATACACCACACAGCAAAGTGAATTAAAGAGTGAGCATATACAGGTATGGAGGAAATGTTTCAACTGTCTTTATTGGGCATTTTATACTAAACAACCGCTTGGCAAGTTCTAACAATGCAATGGGTGGAGGAATAAAAACACTTTTGCAGTTTTGACACAAAAAACACAGAGTAACCAAAGCATGCTGTCCCCCCTGTCCCTCCCAGTTCACAAGAGTTGCTGAAAGACTCTGAACTGGTCTCACCTGAGCATGTTTGGTCTTAACGAGCCTGAACTCGGGTGTGTGTGGGTTTTGGCATTCCTATAGGTGGCCTGGCACACTGCCTAGCAAAAGTACTCAACACAATGCACCAGAAACAATAGCGCCGCTTCACAATTAGAGGGCTTTGTCTGCCAAACAGGCATGTCCTCCCGAAAAGGAGTCTGCAGTTATTTACCAATAAAGTCATTTGGTTTGAGAGCTGGCTGACTGAGCCTGTATATACCATTTGAAGTGGAAATGTTTTCTTTTGTATTTGCGTGAGCTTTTAAAACAAGCAAGGTGAAAAATACTAAGCAACAACAAGGAATGGTGCATGGCTGGCATCAGACCATATTGACTGATTACCAGGCCTTTTACCTAGAAATGCCACAAGTGATGAACTGCAGCTGCCCATGATTTAGTCACTGTTAGGGTTTAAATGGGGTTAGCTGGATATGTGTGGCTGACAAAAGCTGGTCTGAGATTTTTGTAGGGTAGAAAGAGGGCATTATATTCACCTACAGTAGTAGATGCTTAGCTTCTTTAATATCTGGTTGTTTTGCTGTCATAATGTCATAATCCATTTAAAGCTTCAAAATCTCTTGGTCAGTGAAACCCTGCTCTTGTGCCTTTGAGTTGGGCCTCTGGCCCAGTACATTCGTCATGGTGACCAGCCCTAAGGAAGACCAAGGCCGAAGCAGCAGCAGTAGCTCTCTTCTAACGCTTCTATATACTTCTCTAGTCAAGAGCATCCTGAGATATTCAGCCCTCCAGCCTAGATTTGCATCTACCTGCTCCCCATATATGATTTCTAATTTGAAGATCTCCATAACAAACATTTTCATACTGGATACACACAGACATTTAAGAACGAAATACGGTAGGCTCTTTTTTCGTTATGTATCCCTCCAGGCCTCCTTCCAACAGGGAATTAAGTTCTATTAAAAACAGTGCATCTACGGGCTCTTGGCATTGCAGGCCTATGCACCTGGATCTCCTAATGGCAGCCTTTGCAATCTTTCCCCCCCGAGCACAGAGATGCCATTGAGCGACATTCACTGGGCCTAGTTGTGTGCTAATAGCTGAAAGGCCCAGCACTTTACACCCCAGGGCCCATGCACAAAATTTACTGTCCAAAGTCCTCACACTTTTAATGGCCACTTGCCTTCCAGTGCCTCTGTGCTCTGGGTAAACATCACTTGAATGGTGAGGTGCCGGGAAATTTTATTTTGTTTTTAAGGTAGCCCTCAAGCAGTCAGGACATGCCGTGTCTTTACATTCACTGTCTTAATTAAGAGGCAGCGTTTTTTGGGAGAAGTCTGTTAAGGGTGAGTGGACTTTACAGTGAATGCAGGGTGAATGCAATGTGTACAGGACCTCTTTTCTGGTTCATTGCTGGCGTGAAAAAAATCTAAGCTAGACTCAGTAATTAAAATCAGCTGAAGTTGTCGATTTGACTTATTAAACATTAAAATCTATATCTTTTCAGACTGCAGGCCAAAAAACGGAATTCCTGTTTCCGTAAAAGAGTCATGCACCAATGGGGTCTTCATTACACGGCTCGGCACTGAGTCGCTCTTTGTTCTGTTAGCGCAGTCTGGTACGAATGGAATCTTTTTTTCTTTTTTTTTTTGCATAAGTCTGGTAAAGATGGAATCTTGGTTCAGTTACACATGTCTGGTACTGAGGTGCCCTTTGTTCTAGTACACAAGCCTTGCCCAGACTGAATATTGTTTTTATTACCATGCAGGTAACACGGTGGCTCAGGACACTGATTTGTAACTCTGAAGGTTTCTGGTTATGCTGAGGTACAGTTCAGAAACGTTCTCTTGTGAAATAAAAGTGAAAGTGTAAGCTGTTTTTGGCAAAGCAGCACTTAAGTAGCAAATTAATGACAAGAACACCAAGGCTATGCTGCCTGAAACTCAGGCTGTCTGATTCGGATGTATAGGCCTGTTGAAGTTGTATGTCCATCCCGAAATGTCCCTCTAGCATCAGGATTAGGCATGAAATTGTGGATTAGCAGGCTGGTCTGAGTTTGACAGGGCTGGAGAAAATATTTAATTCAGCAGTAATGCAACTTCGGAGTAAAGAGGGACTCTCAGCTTGTAAAAATCATGCGGCTTCTTTATTTATGACTTCCACTGAAGCCAGTAGGTGCCAAAAACACAATCTGGACCCCCGTCAGAATTTCCCAGGGTAATAAATAGTGCCTTGTTTAATCATAAGAGGGACAAATATTTTTAAAAAGGGCAACAAAGAAACTGACAAATGCAAGACAATTAGAACAAAATAAAATTTCTGTTGACATAGAGAATGATAGAGACTCCCTCTGCTGAACCGCTTCCTTGTTTGAAGCCTGAGAAATCACTGTGGTTAGTGGGATTTGCTTCATTTTCCTCATATAAAATCCGTCTTCAGCACGACTGGTAGCTGCATAGTATCTTGGAGGTTATTAATAAAATAAGGGGTCAGATAAATCTGTCCGCTGTCTAATAATGCCCACACCAACTGAAAAACGTACAAGTACATCTTTCAGGAGGTAAAGTGCAAGGTTCATTGTATTACTGTAACCAGGCATCCCAATTACAATAAAACTGAGATTAGTCATCAGTCTTTTTCTGTGCTGTTGCTGACAGGATTTAATTGATGTTAGGTGGTGTTAGCCCCATGACCCTGCATAGGACAAGGAGGTATGGAAAATGGGTGGATGGTATTACCAGACTTTTATACCAGTTGTTACATAAAGAGGATTATCTACAGATCCTTACCATTTTGTGCCAATACATGTATTAACGGAAAATGCATATTATGCAGGTATGGCACCATACTAAAGACAGAGATGTTCATAAGTCACAAAATTAGAGTCTAAATCAAGTCTTAACTATCTAACTTAGAGTTTGAGTCAAGTGACCACTATGGTTCCAGTTTGAAGTCACAATTTCTCCAAAAAGTTAATGCATATTTGTTTTTTTCCCTATTAGTAACTGGTGCAGCTAAATGGGAATCAATCACCTGAACACTTAAAAAATAGCTTGTCTCATAGTTCCTTAGGCTTATACATACATTTTCAAAGTAATCACTATTTCAAATGCCTTTGAAGCAATAAACTTGGAAGAACCTAAGCACATTTCTAATGTAGATTTCAAAACTAATACTTTCTCAAAAATAACATTATGATGAAGACATCCATTGAACAGAACAGGTAAACTTTAAGTAGTGTGAACAGTTACAAACACAGCCTGAGAGGGTACACACTTGGCAACAACAATCAGCTATGTACAAGCCAGACCAAACCCTGTCGGACTCCGCCTACAGCTACGTTAATTTGATGTGACTGGCTAATGGATGAGTATAACCAACACGCCTTTTTGTTGTGCAGCTAAAGTAAATGCATGTCAAAGTAAATTGTGATTTTCATATTTACACATTATTCAAGATCAAAAACTCTGTTTAATGGGAAAAATGGATTTGTCTCTCAGTTTCTGTGTGTGCAATTAAATAAATGTCTATGCAAGTAACTCCATGCTAAAAAGTTAAATGTAAATGGGCAGTTATGCTGCTCTTTTAGTTATGGCAGAGCAGTCAGTGATATTACTGTTCAATCGAATGATTTGCTGGTTTCATTAAAAACCAGAAAATAACACATTAATAACACATTAGTATCACATTAGTATCAAATATTTGTGTGTGATGGAACGCAGAATAATTTAGGACATGACACTTTGCGCTATATGAGGGGCACAATAAAGAGGTGCAGGTACTTTATAAGTTGCAAGAAAATACAACTTAATTTGGAAGGGTATGTCAGAAACGAGAAGGTGTTTTTGGAACATATCTGCTAAATTATTAGATTTATGTCACTGTATGACAACATAATGCATGTATAGTTTACGACACCGGCCAAGCAAGCCTATTTCTAAGTGATACCTTCTAATGTAAAATAAAACTCAGAATATCTCAGGTATTGTCAGATGGGGTCAATAATTTGTACTAGTGGAAAAATTGACAAAGTATGTTGTTTGTTGCTATTGCTTGACATCATGGTACTCCAGCTCCAGGTCCTATATTATATGTTTAACATCTTTATGGTTTGCTGAGAAATGTACATTCAATGCTTTGCATGTATAGAAAGAGTCTTATTGTTCACAAGTTGCTAGGAACGAGTCAGAGTCGAGTCCAAGTCAAAAAAGTAAAAAGCTGTAAGTCGAGTCAGAAATCAGTATGAGTGATTCAAGTATGACTCGAGTCTGAATCACAAGCTTGAGTCCCCATCACTGACTGAAAAGTACTGGATTATTGAATGATATTACTAGTGATTTTTCTCATTTAGAAATTCATTTTCGAATAGTAAAGTTGTGCAAGGTCACAGAGACTGTATACCGCATTAGAAATGCATATTGTAAACCTGAGATTAGAGTAAGGATTCTTCATTACTCAACAGTTTCACTAAAAACCTTTCAGATAAAAGGAGTTTGCTATACACATCAGTCGCCCAATTTTATACTTTCGGTTTTCGTTCTGCCTGCAAATTCCCCACAAAAAATGGAAACCCTGGTAGCCTTCTCATCCTCCAGTGTGGACAAACAATATTCAGTTTCATTCTCAAATTTTTGAAGGGATTAAAACTGCAGGGAGTGGGCGGCCTGTCGTTTCATCTCACTCACACAATGTCTACCTTTTGGCGCCTCAGCTGCTCGTGTAGCCTCGTCTGGCTGGCTCGCAGGATGACCTGGGCCTTCACTTGGGGGGGGGGGGAGATTAACGGGGTGACTTCTCCACTGGAATGTTCCGCTGACAGGCAAGGGCCTCACTGTCCACAGCTGCCCATCCCACGCACACACAGCAAAGAGCATCCACCTTATGAGAGCAACACTATGCTAATTGACTCAGGACAATTGGACCAAACTGTACTGCTGATAGAAGCCTCAGCATTCCTACAAAACACATATTTGACTCGTGTCGTTAGAGGATTCATGCATCATTCTGACAACCGGAAACAAATCCACTGAACCACTAGGGACAGGTTATTAAAAGACACAGCACATGCTACACCTGCTATTAACATTCACAATGCTCTTTATATGTAAATAATGCAGGAACATTCAATTCCCTACTTGACAGTATTTTTATTATCTGTCAGGGAGGTAGTTACCTCCTGAATGCTCTATGTTTGACAAGTTCATCAGAGACAAGAGGGGGGGGGTCCATATAGAAATAGCTGAGAATGGAAACTGTAAATCCAATAAGCCTCTTACACTGCAACAACTCTCCCTGTAATAATGGTACAGTTACACTGCATTGTCTGCCTAATCCTTCTGTCTGGCAGGCATGTGCGTGGAGTGGGGGGGGGGGGGGGGACCCAAAGGAAAGGCAGGTTTAGACGTCACGTAGAAGCCCCCCCGGCGGAGAACCCCCGTAAAGGACGTGCGCAAAGCACACTGGCGGGCCCCGGCAAAGGACGTGAGGGCTTTGGG
>JABFEA020000067.1:19555411-19577297 GCA_019775915.2 Cyphomyrus plagiostoma
CTTTAAATCAGAGCTAGATAAGATTTTAACAACTCTGAGCTATTAATTAAGTTCTCCCCAAACGAGCTTGATGGGCCAAATGGCCTCCTCTTGTTTGTAAATTTATGTTCTTATGTGACATTCATATAACATGAAAAATATAATGTTTATGGGACTGTCATTCACAATTTGGTTACTGACAAACACTGAGGGATTAGCTTTTTGCAAACATGTTCAGCTCGGCGAGGCGCTTCAACAAGAGGGAACGTGAGCAACCACAATCCCAAGTGTCAATCTAGCGTAATAAAAAAGGCCCTGGTTGTAAATCAGGGGCACATTTCAGCCTTGTGTTTATTTTGAATAATTCTGAGGGACTGAGAGACTTTTTCTACTGATTTGCCCTTGAGTCGACAAGCTTTCACACACCGGCAGTGTGTTCCTGTCAGGCACCGCAGTGCACGTTGCCTGCCATCGCAGATGCCAAAGAGGAGAAACAATGTAGAGATGAACACTTGGCCTTACAGAAACAACAGGCCTGGGGATCTATTGCAGCGCTTCCCCATTGCGAAAAAATGGGCTGGTTTAGGACTCTTATACAACAAGTGACAGCACATCAGTGGAAGCCTTGTTCTGGACAGAATGCATACTTTCTGCTTGGACACATCCAGAATGCTGCCCCACTGACGAAAATGAAAAATAAACATTTTTACAACGCAGCTAATTCAGTGCTTCACACACCCACACACATACATATTAGTAATGGACCCGGTAAACAAAGAGAATGTCTCTCTCTCTATATTGGTTACTGTGCGCCAGTTAAAGCAATTTGTCTGACAGGATTGATTGACTTCGAGCATGTTGCTGTGGAAACTGTTGCCTTTAATTATTAAAGCTAACATTTACACTGCAAACATACAAGACGTTAATCCACAGGTCGTCTCTTGTGAGCTCCATTTTGTTTAGCCAAAACTGATACTTATTCAGGTTTACAAAGAAAATATTTAGATTGTGGTATTTGTACAAAATGTAACCATTAAAAATGCAGTAGTATTTAAAAAAAATTCAGTCCAGTACATCTGTTTACTCAAAGCAGGGCCTTGTCCTTTTCATTAAGGGCCACGTTCACCATGGTTTGCTACTCAGACTGCATTTTCAGACCTCTTATAAAATGAAAATGGTACTTGACAGGAAGGAGACATTGGATTGACAGAATGTATTATCCATCAACAGAAAACAGATTACAAAAGCATTAAAATAAAGAAATTTATGTTCAAAAGATACTTGCTTTGCAAATAAAAAAAATTTGCCAGAATCTCTGCCTAGTAAAATTATTTGTGTATTTTACAAACTGAAATGGAAAACTTGAAAAGTATATAATTTATATACAGTATGTATATGTTGATTTATTAGATACATGGAACAGAAAAACACGTCCATTTCATTAAAGAGATCTAGAAAATCATGATAATTTCAGTAATAATGACAGTATATGACCCTCACGACTGACTGTTATTCCCGCTGCCAAACAAGTTAATTAAGCATTGAGCTGAGTGAAAACAATCAGGGGTTAGTGTTACTTTTCAGAAGGTGCAACATCACTGGCAGTGTCGCATTGCAGTGTGGGGAGGGATTATACTGATGCACAGGTCTCGATTGCCTCCTATATGACTCCTTATTAGTGATACCTGTAAGTTAGGCACATGCAGGTGATTTGGTACATTCGACACAACAGGCGCCGCATTGGACTTGCGGCTTTGCAGAACAGCTTCTCCTGGCAAAGGTCATGGCATAAATATGCTAAAACAAATTCATCCGAGGCATGGGCATAATTATGCCACTCAGCGCAGGAAATATGTAGATATGTGACAGCTTTCCATGGAGCCCTGGTTAACAGAGAAATACAGAAACGTAAGGCACCCATTCACGTAGATTAATTAATGAGGTTTCTTTCACTTTTTAGTGATTGTCGGATGAACTGCAAGAGGGTTGGCGGGTATTCATGCCCCCCGCCTATTCATGCCCCCCGCCTCTAAGAATCCACTGTCCTCTACACAACAAAGATATGAAAAGAAAATGACACATGAGGAAATCCAGGCCATAATGTATTAACTACAAATGCAAAACGCACAGTTCACAACCAGAATGACACATGTGTTTACTGTCTGCCTTAGTAAGTGTTTATTTACAACACATCTTAATTTTCTTTTTACCATGGAAAGCAAAATATTATAGTGTAATGGCTCTGCTTTATAATATACCTGGTATCCCACCTGCATTATAAATTATACATTATTGTTTTGGGTGAAAACTTTTTATAATTGAAGCGAATAAATTAAATAGTAAATTGCTGAAGATTAAGTATTAATCAAAGCAACTATATATAAACCCTGTCCATATTTCTATTTTAAAGCACGTAGAAAAATGTATTTCAGTGTTTCATTCTACAGCCCTTTAATCAATAACTATTAAATTTCAAAGGCTTTCTTTCTGCGATGTTTGAAAGTGAAAAAAAATAAAACTAAGCACGTAGAGCACATCTTTGCACAGCAAAGTGGAGTGGCTTTATATTTAATTCCAACAAACATTATTACTTTCCAAGGTATCTGTCCCCGGTGGTCAGTTCCTGCAGAACTGGACAATTTTCAGGCTACCCCTGCTCCAGTCATCAAACACACCTGGTAGGGCCTGAGTTGCCACGACGATCGCGGCTAAAGGGATTGACGGTTTGACAGGGCTTGGCCATCACCGCGTCTCCGAATTCCAACCACCTCCTTCTGAAAGGATCACTTACATAGCCTGGTATCCTGTGGCACAAGACTGCATTCATCCCGCTCCTGGAAGGATTCATTGAATTTTAGGTTTTATTTATTTACGCGTTAAGTTTTTTTTTTCACTTCTGCTGGCAAAATTGTACATTTTGACATTTGTCTAAGCATATCACACTTTCTTTTAATTTATTTCTTATTGGAATTTGGCAATACTCATAGCTTTCAACATTTTCATCAGTGATTGAGAGGAATAAGTACATTCAAGTCTGCTCTGCCTCACTGTGTAGGAAGAATTGTTATTACTTTACTATCATTTACAATTTTTCAAATGTATTGTGCGATCAGTATCAAACTCTTACAGTTTCATTAAAAGTCAGGGATTACAAAAACATTATAACAAGCACCGTAAAAAGAGAGACAATAGTCAAAATATACTACCATATCAGCCTTTGTCTTAAGAATGTGATCGATAATCCTCTTGACAGATCAATCATGAATCCCTTTTTTGGGGAAAGTATGTAGGTTGCATAATTAACCCCATTCTTGGTTTTACTGGCATCCATGGTTTTCAGCTCTCTGCTCTTACAGGATGTGGGAAGTACAATAGCTGCACTTGTTTAAAAGGTGCCCCAAACACTGATAGGAATGCTTGGCTGCTGTTGTTCCATAAAAAAGGGAGAGAAAAGCAAAAAAGGAATAAAGGAGGAAGTGACAGAGAGGTATAGCGTCAAATTAATCCTTTGACTTTCAGCCCACATTTTGTTACAGTTCTC
Source organism: Cyphomyrus plagiostoma (assembly GCA_019775915.2). Taxonomy (NCBI): domain Eukaryota; kingdom Metazoa; phylum Chordata; class Actinopteri; order Osteoglossiformes; family Mormyridae; genus Cyphomyrus; species Cyphomyrus plagiostoma. The sequence continues at coordinate 19,558,932 of JABFEA020000067.1, forward strand.
ATGAGATGAAGGTCATTTTCTGAACTCTCGGCAACTTCAAACTAAAATCACATCAATCTTATTGTCAAACGTGTCACTGAGAAAGCATTCATTTCATTAATCTGTGTCTATGCAGGCCAAACGTTGACAATATCTCTGTCAATACAAAGAGGAGATTGTGGAGGTGATTTATTCTTAAGAAGAATTAGGCACAAACTGATTAAATAACAGCATTTTTTTTTGCAGTGAAACGGTGTAGTTTTGTGATGTTAGACTCACATTTGCTTTCCAGCTTAAAACTGAACCCAGGTTTTGAACAAGTATTAGCAGTTAATTTAAAAAAGACCTGTCTCTTAGCAACTCCACTGATCCAAAAATACAAAAATAATCATCACCTGACCTTTTGCTGAATTAACTCATATCTGTGTATTGAACATAATAAGCCAAATTACACATTTTAGAAGAGTCACTTCCTTGCTTATTCAACAGAATTCCTCCTGAGCAAACATTTATCTTCATAAGTTTTTTTTAACAGATGCTAAGTGAAATATGACACTTTCTTAAGAAAACAATGTTACGCACGTTCACCTTGTTGCTCAGATAATATCATTGACAGATGCTTCTTTTTAAAAGAAATTAAGTAATCATTACGCCGGTGCCCCTCAATATTAGAAACACATTTTGGCATCCATTTATTATTATGTCTTTTTAAATAAGCAAAAACATAGCATATCTGCCTCCATTCTGCTTCTTGGCAGGGTGACAGCATCTCTGACGGGTGCAAATTGTCACGCGACATTCCCATGGCGTTTATGCCCTATCAGCCCTGCAAACCTGCAGCTATGGTACAGTCATACTGTGATAGTCAGCTGCAGGGCTGTACCACTGGAGGAAGCCCGAGGGGACACTACATTTTGCAGCAGCCTCTAGAACTCTAGTTTATATAGCTCAGATGCATTTTAAAGGCAGAGTGATTTTTTTTCCCTGCTATTTGAGAAGAACTGATAGGACTTTGTCGGGGTGGTGGCTTTAACTGCAAGCCGAATCTCAGATTAGTCAGAATGTTATGAGATGTATGTCCTCTGGCCAGGATCTCTGCGGTGAATGTGGGAGAGATGCTATCAAAGCACCAACAGTAGAGTCCTTCCTGTTCAATGTATGTGGATATGGCATATTTATTATCTTTTGTGCAGGCTGGATATCTTGCTTACCCCTCTGAACAGTTCCTTCTAGCAAGCTATCTACCCTTCTTTACGTTTGATTACCTGCAGAGCTTCCAACAAATGACTGATATGGCTCTTTAATCTATGACTGCTAAGTGTTGACCTCACTCACACTGTGCTCATGACAATAGCCATTGACAGAAGGACAGTTACCAGTGTCGACCCTTGACCTTTCACACATTTCATACTTTTGGGTTCAAAGCAATGAAAGAAGCTTGTACCCACACGAGAACTCCTTGTGCACTAACAAAACCAGGGTCAGTCAGCGTTCACAAGTCAACTGCAGAAAACGTTTTCACCAAATTAACCGCTCTCACTGATAAGCTAAAAAGCTGATTCTTCATTTTTTAAACTCTAATGCTTTATATGGAAAGTTCTCATATGTCTTGCCCTTAATTGGAATAAAAAAGATTTCTCTGTACTCTTTCTGAAATATTAACTAACCAGTTAACCAAGAAAATAGCAAAAACAAGTATATGGAAAAGCAATTGTATATGGTCAGGAAACATAAATTCTGGATTTGTTTAGCTAGATGACTATTTCTTTGATTTACAGTATATAGATGTTAGAATTTGGTTTATTTGGTTTTCATTTCTACACATTGTATTGCTTTTGCTTGCAGGTACCCAGCTATGCTAAATGCTGTAGCAACTGTGCACACGCCCTTTTACTAATGTCACTGAAAGTGATCCCAACCCTTCCCATGTCCCCTGTATCCACCACCCCCCACTCTTCTCATGGCACCAGTTTTATTCCACAGTGCCTAGCTTCAGTGGAGGCCAAGGAAAATGGGGCTTCACTAACACTCGTAAGACAAAGAGCTTTTAATGAATGACTGATCTGGACCAATCACAGTGCTTTGTTTTCCCGCTAGCTGAAAGCACTTACTTTTTACTGGTTTTGACATCAATAAAAAAGGACAAAGTCAGTCAACACCAATGGAATAAACTCAGATGAGTGTTATCTATCATTGGGGCAAGGCCACTTGCACCAGACTAATTTTCTTGTGGTTAGAGCAGCGGTTGATTGTGGTTAAACCACACCTCAAAGTACCGCCTGCTACTGGGGGGGAGGGGAGTCAATTAATCCTGTAGGGTACAAGTACCTCCAGGCAAGCTCCACAGCCATGCGCAGACACACGCATACACTCCACTACATCTGCAGCTGCAACCTGGGTGGCTGAGGAGAGATAGTAAGAAAGAGGGAAAGAGGAATGCCCTTATGTGGGCATCTCTTTGCTTTTGAACTGCTCCATTTCTTCGTCTGGCTGCGCTGCCTTGAGGGCTCACACAACCAGAGTTTACATTTCCAGCCAGTTTCATTCCTAGAAAAAGGGGCAGTGGCTGGTCTACTCAGCCTGTCATAACAATGCACTTTCCGCCATTCCAGCTCCATTTTTACTTAACGTCTCCTATGTGACATCAGCACCACAACAGCTAAAGGGTTAGACATATACAGATCCCCAAAGTAAGAGGACATCTACATGTCAGTTAACTTTATACTATATTTGAATAGCTAAATTACCCCCATCCTTGTACAGATAGCCATGCTACTTGAGATGTCAGGTTAACAGGTTTTAACTTTTATAAACATTCCTTTGAGACATTCTCATGTTGGCAGGAGATCTCTGAGTTTTGAAGAAAAGGTACATAAAGGTACATAAAACATTATTCGATGTAAAATGACTGTTTCGGTATGAAAGGAGGCAGTTAAATTACAAAACAAAATCAGCTACTGAATGGTTAGAGAAGCTTTCAAAGGGTTGATCTGTCGCTGTCCTGAGCAAACTGGTCAGAGACAGCAATCTTGGCGGGATCCTGTGAGGTGACAGAAGGTTATGGTGGCCTCAGCACACAGAAGCGCTGCTCAGCAGGCCCTTCTTGCCGTAACAGCATAGACCTCCCTTGTCAGAGGTCGTTACCAGCTGCTCTCATGTCTACCGCGGCTTCTCAGGCTCCCTCTCCATGAGCGACTGTTTGTTTTGTTTCTCGTTTTATTTTCATCGCTTGGCTCCGGGTGCGGGGGCAGCGGCCCCAGCACTCACCCGCGTTAGCCATCACCTGTCTACTATCAGCACCTGTATCAGAACCCGCTTAGCTCCTGATGCCTTCAATAAATCAATTCATACATTACAATCTGGGGCCTTATGCTAATTTAAAGAGCCAGATGAGTGTGCTTATTGAAAGGTCAACACTTCAACCATCCCTGATGAACTAACTGCTTACAGTCGCCTATCGCAAACCTCGTCACCAAAAGCCTTATTCAAGGTGATGGTTCCTACAGAAACTCCCTCAACCTTCAATAGGTTGTCAGCTGCTTTGGAACAGCAGATTACCTCACAAGGTTGCTGACTCATTTCAGTAATTCTACTGTTTACCCGCGACTGAGCCACAGGGAACATGCGGGAAACAGTACGAGTGTCTGTGTGTGTGATGACATGGTTCTCGACCTATGACACTGGACTGACAGGGACCCGAGCAGGAACTGACCGGCGTCCAACAGAGATCTGGCACGCTCAGGTGAGCTGCATGAATGATGTAATGCCAACTGCAGAGGAGTTACTGGAGAGAAGAGGGAGGAAACCAAGCACAGAGAGCTCAGTGAGGCCCCGGACGCGATCCTGCATAGGCGACGATGGAGACAGCCTGCTTTGGTAATGGCTGCCTGCCCGGTGTTTACTTTGTGCCCTGCTGGGACTAAATTCCAGGGCACTAAACTCAGATTCGCTGGCAAGGAACAGCTGTGAAATATCACCACTCGGGTTCCAATATTTTCTTTGCTGTTGTTGTTTTTCTATCAGGCTTACGGATTTTTCTTCCCTTTTCTCCCAAGCAGGTTTTCATATAGCGAGGTTAGTGAGGTATTTATCGAAGACCACGAGCCAGTCCTGAGTCATACATGTCGATGAGGCGAACCTGATTTTGCAAGTGGATAAACGTGTTATGGAAAACATGCGCATACGTGTGAGAAGGTCACTCTTTGCACATATGTATACCTGCACAAACTTCTAACTACAGGCTGGTCTTTGGTCTGGCAAGCCAGCATGTATGAAGTGAGCCCAAATATCACTGAAATGATTTCCTAAGTACCTCCTTTCTGCTCATTGTTCCCTGCAAAGAGGGCTGCGTCCACTCACTTATTGTGACTAACCCTTACGACGTTCCTCTGCTTTTGTTAGAAGAGCTCCTTTATTTCCACTGTTTATGGTTCTGCTGAGGTGCAGTTCTGTGTGGTCTTCTGTTTACCAAAACACACGCAAACACCTCTCATTGTGCAGATCCCTATACCCGCCTCATCCTTCTGGAATCTAGTTCATGGCTCCATCGCTGGTTCCACTCATATCAGTTCCCGACCACAGACACTGCTTTTGTGACAACACAGGCGACGTGGGCAGAATAGAGTACCGCACCTGAATTTTACAACAGTACATAAATCAAAGTTCAATAAGGATAGATTTACATTTTAATGGTATTTTTATTGCTGAGATTAAACAGGAGATGATTTAATATAAACATTTTGGTAGGATCTTGTCCCATCTAGGAATTTAACCAACATTCCTGGAGCCCATCATTCTAATTGCTTATTATTATTGAACACTTTTTATTGCCTGCTTTTAATTGGACCCCTGATGTTTTTTCCAATCCAAGTCCATTTTCTTACCATCAAAGTTTATGAAATCTTCCTGATTAAAGGAATTCCTGCTAATAAGGTTCAAAAGTACAACAGTACAGCCGTGCCAAGAGTATGAAACTTCACATAGCAAATTACCTTCACCACTACACCACCCACTGTCTATTTTCTCAAGAGGGAACCCCGTCCAAAACGGGCTAGGCCACCCTAATGGGGACTTGGTCACTGGTGGCCCACAGAGGAACCCTCAGCCAATGACAGCTGTATTTGTGTTGTCATCTAAATCCTTTTCGCTCAGCTACCTTGGGCCTTGGTGAATTTGCAGCTCCTCACAGTGAAAAAGGGGATCTCATTGGTTATTAGCAGTTGATCATCATTTAATTTGTTGTTTATCATTGCCCCTGTATGGAATGAGAACAACAAGAATGACATGATTGTACTGATGATTCTAAAGTTTTGTTGTTTATCTTCATCTTCATATATCTATACTTTAAGAAGCTGAATAATAAAAACAGTATGTATACTTTTTAATTAATATTCTTTAAATTCATTGTTGAATTAATATTTTATACCCTGGATAAAAAATCATGCATGTTTTATTTTAACCAATTAAAATTGTATTATACTACCACAAACTTAATTACAGTGGCCATGCTATATATTGGAACACAAGAAACTCCACAAGACGTTCCTGCCAGGTTTAGTTTTAATGAACGGTTTGGGATTTTCGTCCATTCAGGCATGTAGGAACAGGAGAAGAATGATGATGCTTATGATTTGTGTTCATGCTTTTGTAGATCAAGATCAGGATCACACATTTTTTGTGACGGCCATTTCATCATACAGGGGGGTCACATGTCCAGACAGAGGGTCATTGTCATGGGGACTCGATCAGAAGCCGGGACCCACTGCCTCACTTCCGGCTTCCAGCTTTAGAGATGGCACAGTCCCTGGGATTTATGGGAGGTCACTGTGTGCATGTTCCTTGTTGGGCTCCTCACCTGTAGCCTGCAGATATTTTTGGCCCATTGCCTCATCCCAGTTTGACGAATGTCATCCTGGCATGGACCACTGGCATTTAATGGTTCTCAGCTATAGCAGAAGTCTTTGCAGGTGTTCAAGACCCACAAGTAAGTTTGAAAACAGGGCGTCATATTAATTTCCCACACCTGTTTCAGCTCCTTCCATTTATCTTCATCTCTATCTTCCTTTTATCTCCACTGGATGGAAATGAGGAATGACACTGAAAAAAAATTCCTTATGGACATATCCAGTTTGGCTTACATTATCTTATTTATCCACGTCTTGCCTGTCGGTTCCTTGTCAATGGTGTACAAGAAGTGTTATGTCAATTTTTCAATCTGTTGAGTGAAAATAAACAGCACGCACTGCCTTCAAACACCTGATTTAAATTACACCACTGAACAGTAACAGAGGCAATTTGTTGGCATAAGACTTAAATCCTTGGCTTTATTTTTTTTATCTTGTCATTGAAGCTTGAGATAGACCATTCCCATTTGGTGTGCATACTGATTTCACATGTGGGATGTAAGCTGAGTCAGTTCTATACATTATTTTAAATCCATTCTTATGTGTATGTGTTTATATCTGCATGGTTGTGTGCGTGTTTACATTTGACCGTGTGACCATTATGAAGCAGACTTGGGAAGCAAACTCAGTCGAGTGATTCAAAAGAAATCTCTGTGTCAAGTTCAAAGCTGCCCTCCATCAACCCGCCCACAATAAATTAGGGACAAAAGCAAAACAGTCATAGCCAGAACAGGCTGACTGAAACATGTACAGTGCAGGCTTACTCCATCCAAGATGAGGATATTATGGTATGTGATCCCCGAAGTGTCACATGTTACAGCTCAATTCCATGTGATATTTATCAAGCGCAAACTCCTGTCACAGAATATTTACTCTTTCAACTTCTCCTCTCCGCCGGCGATACTCGGGAGGATTTGTGTTTGGAAGACATGGAAATATTTATTGTGTGGATAATCTGACTTTGCTTTTTTCTGTCTGTATTTTATCGATAAATATTTTTAAATCCAACCAGGATTTTACCAATGCTGAACCTCTTCTGCCAGAACAGAAATGCCTGACCTTTTTGAAAAGCAATAAAATGGCCGGTATTACTCAGTGAGTCATCACACTTTGTATGGCTGACAATAGGATATCACAGCTTCATTTTACACATAACGACTTTGTTGTTTTTGGGTGTAAGTGGTCTTTTACTGACGCAGAATCCTGCAGATTTGTTTACTTTCCATGGTTCTGAAACCTGAGATCCTAAAATACCATTTAAGCATGTTCTGGATGCTGTGCTGTACGATTCCCACTGGCAGTCATTCAGCCTGGGCAATGGATCGCAGCACGTCTGAAGGTAGTGACCCAAAACCAGGGCAGTGTTTCACAGGTACACAGAGCCTGCTTGTGACACGTAACACAAATGACTCATTTAATTCTCTTCTGTAGCCCATCAGCAAGGGATTGAACTGGTTATTGCTATTTGTGCATAGAACCAGTATAACATATTCCTTTGTAATGGACGCTAACCCCGATGGCTATGGATGACTCAAATTCCACTGTTCCTTGTACAATTACAAGATATAAGTTTAGACTGCAAATAAATTAAAAACAGCTAAGGTGTTCTAAATACACAATCTGCAACCAATGTCCATAGCTGTATGTTTTACTGCACTAGTCCAGATCAAGTGTTTTTTAATGGTACAGCAGTCAGGTACATGCAGCACAGGGACTGAACCAGCAATATTCAAGACTGAATGACTTTACCTTATCACCAGAGTACCCAGTCTTACTGGGGAATACTGATGGTCTTCTAAGTCACTCCCAGTGCCTGTACCTCCCTTTCCATTGTTATTAAATTATTTGTGAAGGTTTTTACATCTGACCCTTTTTGATAAAATTGTTACAAGTATAGCCTTAGCGAACCAGCAGCAAAATTTGCATAATCTATGGTCATGTAGCCACTACAACTGAAGAGGCAGTGCCATTGATTTTGAGCTTACTTTCACTGCGCGGAGTTTTCCTGTGGCACCAGGCAGCACTCATGCTGGGTGGCTGATTTACAGTTTGCAAGTTAAAGCTAACAAACAGGCTCGTCGTCAGCAGGAAGGGATAATGCACAGCGTTTCTGCAGCCTGCCACTGTTTTCAACGTTTCTACATTTTTTTCCTTGAGAAAAGATATGGACTGCAGGAGGCGCCGTGCGATAAATTGGGCCGGTATGTAGCCTGACAGCTTTATGTTGGATTTGGATTTGGCCTCATTCTGAGGTAAAAGGTGCCATTCAGACACTGGCGCCACTGCGCTCGTTATCTTTAGGGCCTTCTTCTCATTTTTAATGTGTTAAGCAGAATATAAATACCTTTAATAGGATCACTAACGTCTCACTCATAAAGAGCATTCTTGGCTCCCTATGGGTTTTTTTTTAATAAGATTATGCCTGTATGTTTTCTCGAAGATATATATTTACAATGTCTGTGTGTGTGTGTGTGTGTGGGGAGGGGTTATGAAAAGATTACATTGTTGGGACCAAATTGTACCAAAACCTGTGATTTTAATGGGGACCATTTTTCAGGTCCCGACAAAAATCATCAAAAACCTAAAAACATTTCTTTGGTTACTTATAGTTAAGGTTAGGGCTGGGTAGGTGTTAAGGTTGTCATTGCTGGGATTAGGGCTCTTCCCATAGAAATTAATAGACAGTACCCACAAAGATAGAAATACAAGCATATGTATATATGTGTGTGTGTGTCTGTAAACCAGCAAGAAACTTCCAGATCAGGGCCAGTCCAAAATATTCCCATCCATTCTTCGTCAATTGATTTACTTTAATATCTACCTTTCTCAGAAGTCTTTTATCTTTATTAGAGAAAGTTATCAGTGGACAGAGAGCAATCTGTCACATACTAACAACACCCTTATTGCTATGATTAGCTTTGCATTACTGATAAATAACATCACCCACTCTAACTGGATGTAATTATGACATCAGAGTACCATTATGAATCTGTTAATATAAACATATGCTGCATTATAACAAGCATGACATATAACATGGTGGGGAGGGCTGAGACTCAAGCTGGCTTTGATCTGAGACATTTCTCTGTTTCCGAGAGGGATCCCACAGCAAGAGGTTCAAACACGGCACCACCATGGGAATCCCCCTCAGCATGTGATGGACAAGGCTAACCCACACGCATCCATGCATGCACATGCATGCAAAGATCTCAGTTCACAAGCAGGCAAACATGCGCGTACTCCAATAACGGTGGGGGAAGGGGGTGATAGGTATGTAGAGATGTCCACACACATGCACACACACACACATGTGCACGGATGCACAATCACGGACACACTGTGCAGGGGAATGGGCCCCTAGTGTTGCAAAACGCCTGACATGATATCAGATGCATCCCTCTGATGTAGATGGAAAGAAAGCATGCCAGTCACGTGAGCGCCTGGGGATGTATTCACTTTAGCAGCTTTATGCGTCCAGCCCCGCATATGACAACATAAGCTGATATTTACCCTGGAAGCCCCGGTGCATCCTGTTTGCCTCCTTGTTTTGCTTTGCCCCCCCCCCTGTGTGCCCAGGAAAACTATGTTATTATTTATGTTGCTATTTTGCCTCAGTGGAATTTTTTTTTTCAGGGTCACTCTTAACCAAACCCTCCAGACACAATAAACATGCTTTGCCGGTCGCCTCGTGTTTGCTGTTTTGTTTAGCCCTGTTGTGTGTGTTGGAAAGGCCACAGAAGCGGACAGAGTAGGCGTCGGGAGGGGAATGAAAAATGCCGATGCAGGCGACAGATAAGGGTAGAGAATTAAGTAGGAACACATACCTGCAGTTGTTTTGCCATGGTGGGTGTCGTGCACGAGGGGACACGCTTCAGTCTTTGTGCTCTGAGTGTAAGGGATGGGCGCCGATGGTCGAGCAAACCTCATCGGTGCTCCTTTGCGGTCCCTCGACAGCACACGATGTCAGAGCTTGATTGCAGGGATTCCCGAGATTGGGCCACCACCCAGGCTGATGTCACTGCCAGAGGAAGCCCTTTGAAGTGGATGGGGGAGCGGGGAGCTTCAGGTATTACAATGTCGTGTTTGTGCATTTGTTGTGCATGAGCTGATGATGATGAAGATGATTGTGATGATGACATTCACTTTTTGTGAAAAGCCCTATACCAGTCTACATATCTTACATGGGGTTTGAGACCCCTCCGCTGCCCGAGGCCTCCTGTTCCAAACGCCTCTCTAAGATTTCAGCAGTAATGATTCAAGATGGGAGAAATGAACATTTGCGTCACTCCTACATCAGATACTGCCACATATTACTCTGATTAAACTTTACTATGTGATAGACAGTCACCTAGTTATGTGCTTGACTCCAGTTCATGGTGTGACCTGCCACCCTTCACTTTAGCCAGGATAAGATCTGGATTACGGCAGCCCTATATAGATTAACATCTACTAACCATTAGTTGACAGACATAAACAATCTGCTTTAGATTTTTTTACAAAACCCAGAGTACAGGGGTACCTCGGTTCTCAAACTTAATCCATTCCGGACTCCGGATCAAATCCTAAAAGTTCGAGTTCTGATCGAATTTTTCCCATAAGAAATAATGGAAAACCAATTCATTGGTTCCTGGCCCCCTAAAATTACACCTAAATATGTTTTTTAGCATTTAAACACAAGATGAACAGGATAAAACAAGAAGACCATTTTCTTCTTAATGGCTTCCAAGACGATAAACATCTTATCCCAACATTACCCCTGCCCTGCCCTGATCGTCCGCTCCTTCCGTGTGCCACGCCCCCTTGCTAACCTCACGTGGGATCCCCATGTGATCAGCTGTTTCTGGTTGTCATCATTAGTCCTCTGTATTAAATCCGCGTTTCAGTTTGTTTCCCCAGTCTGGTCATTGGGTGCGTTCGACTTGCTTACAGCGCTGGCATAAAGCAACGCGCTGTTTTATTTGGTTAATCGTCCAGTCTATGAAGAAGGCATTCAAGTAAGAATTGCATTGTAGCATGACTCATTTCCTGGCGCATTTGACGGTTCATGGTTCGACTTCTGATATTCAAATCGAGTTCTAGGTCAAACTGGTTTGTTCGACTTTCAAGAAATTCAAGTTCTAGTGAGTTCGAGAACCGAGGTACCACTGTATTTGTAAAAGCATATTAAGGCATCTGTGAGTCAATTATCACCAGTAATTAATGAGCACATAAGAATGTAAAAACGACATTGATCAGTCCTGAATGACGTAAAACTAGTACCCTAAAATACCAACAATAATTTATTTGTATGGTGTAGGGCCTCCTTTGACAACCAACACAGCATCAGTTTGTCTTGGGAATGACAGATACAGATCCTGCACAATGGTCAGAGGGATTTTGAGCCACTCATCTTACAGAACAGGGGCCAGATCATTGGTGATGCTGATGAAAGAAAATGTTTCCTGACTCGCTTCTAAGAAACACCCCAATGTCGCTAAATGATATTCAGATCTGGTGACTGTGCAGTCCATGAGAGATGTTCAGCTTCACTTTCATGTTCATCAAACTCCCCTGTCATCAGTCTTGCTGTGTATTGGTGCTTTATCGTCCTGATACGTGGCACCACTTTCACCTTGAGTAAATATCGTTCTCCAGAATGGTTCAGTAGTCCCTGGTAGTGACATGCTCATCTAGAATATGTAGTGGGCCCAGGGAATGCCATGATATTGCAGCCCACACCATCACTGATCCATCCCTGTGCTGCACTCTTAATACATAACAGTCTGAGCAGTAAGCCTCTTTGGGGCTTCTCCACACCATAACTCGCTCAGATGTGGGAAAGATAATGATTGTGAACTCATCAGAGACCCATACATGTTTAACATTGTCCACAGCCCAAGATTTGTGCTGTTGGTACCATTCAAACTGACATTTGGCATTGGCTCAAACGACCAAAGGTTTGGCTATAGCAACCTGACCATGAATATTGACCCTGTGGTGCAGTGTTGGTGAAAACCGGAGAGTCGAGGTGCACATTTAATTCTGCAGTGAGCTAGGCACCTGTGATTTTATGTGTTTGAATACAATCTGAGTTAGAACATCCCTTTCAGACAGCTTCCTGCAATATCCTTTGTGGTGGCACGCCTACATTACCTCTCAATACACCACATCCTGGTCACAGATGCACCAAAGTGATGCTCAACAACAATTTTGAGCTTTGATATGTCTCCCATTATGTTTTTTGAATTGCAATGTGCTATTGCTCTGCTAATTAAATCTTCACACTCTGCTCTTAGCAATAGAATGTGCAATCAGTGAAGACTGACCATCAGGCCACGCATATATATCTATGAAACCTCAAACACTATTTTGGTCAGTGCTTCAGTTTCATTGTCCAACCCTTGGCTACTGTATCTCAGGTCATCAAAGTAACTCCCAAATAATTTAATTCATATCACTGCTGGATCTTGACAACCTGAAGTATTCTACGTAATAATACGATACACACAGGCTTTGATTCACTCAATTCCTGAAATCTGCATGAGCTTTATCGTACTTTGCCTATATCTGACCACCAATGCGGACTTGGTTATTCGACTCGTCATTTGACTGGATTCTCGAAGGTTACGTGGTAGAGTCTAGCCCCCATCTAGTGGTAGAGACTTGCTACTACATCAAAGAATTGTTTATCAGAGCTAAAGTAACTGCTTTATCTGCTTTGTAAATGTTAATGTAACAGGCATGAGATAAAACGCATCGTCCTCTTATTATGTCTTCGTATTTCTTCTTACAATTAATGAACTACAAAAGGGGAACGGTCACCTTCAAATGAAGAGCGTAAGGTTGCATGGTATTTTTGCAAGCTCTGTCTTTCAATCTTTTCCTTGCAAGGTAGCTTATATTGCGGAGATGTGCTGAATTATTACAGATAGGTTTCACCTGAAAGCCACAACATTCAGAACCTGGTCTGAAACTTTAGATAATCAAAATAAAGGACAGAAATGGCATGTTATGTTTCAGTCTGTAACACTGTAGCTGCATTTTTTTCTGAGATTAAAACGAAATATTCTAAAGCTCTCTCAAAATCACATTTCACTTAAAACAAATTAACCCCCTACAAGAGCAATTTTAGAAGGATTATTGCCATGAGCTAATATATGTTTCACTGTAATTGAAATCATCCCGAAATCATAGGTCGTTCATTATTGGTAAAGCATAGTGACTAATGTGGGAGAAAAACACATGAAAACCGACCCCTTCACAGTCTAACAGCACCCGAAGACCCAGACGTCAGCTTTAAGTGTCGACATGTTGCTTTAATTTAAAATTGAACTAGTACTTCTGACGGCGATCTGCTTTTACGGCCAATCAGTCTGATACCCCCCAGATTGATTGATTACATCTTTAAATAAACACATTCGGAATGAATCTGATCCCTGATAACCTCATACCCTCAGTCTCGATCACTGCTGTAGAAAGTTCCATCCTCGAAGCAATATACTGAAGACCCTTTTATCGCATTACTTTCCTTTAAAATGATAAATATTTTAGGTAACACTTGACATAGCATTATGCTGCAACCTATGTTTTAATTGACCACAAACTAAATCTTATTTACACAATTATACCATGTTAATTCATCATTAAGTGAATCACGATGCATCTTTCAGCCGAGATAGTTACTAAATGTATTAGTTTTGCGTTTAATTATGCAAATCCCTTGGAACTAATGAAGGAACAAATAATGAATAACACAAGTGAAATTCTCGTCTCATGTTTGTTTATTATTAATGAATCGCGACGCATCTTTTATCTCAAGAAGTTTGTTCATGATTTGTATTTCAGCTGTAAATAAGGTATTACTAAGTATTTGTACCCCATCAACTAAAATGTGTTGCCATAATGGCCTTTGATATCTTCTATACATGAAACACTTGTGAGTATATATATATATATATATATATATAATTAGAGATCACTGCACTAATAGGAAAAATAGTGCCAATTTGTACCATTAATGTTACAATTACTAATTGTAACTGTGGCTGTACCCAAAAGGGTCTGCTAATTGTACCCTAACACCCTAACTGTAGATAAATGTACCTTCCTTTTAATTGAGAGAAATGGATGCTGAGGAACATTTTTGTACTATTGGTGGTACATTTATGTTGTGATGTATTTTTAAATGTTATTTTTGCTTCTAATATCTAATAATTATAAGGTGGTTAATTATATTTCACTCTTTGGTTATGGGAAGTGTTGAAAGATTGGAATAGAAAAGTCTTATTTATAAAGTAACCAAGTTACCCTGTCCCCTTCATTTACAATGGTGGTGATGTTTTTTGCAAGGGCAAAAAACCCATATAACAGTGACGTTATTTACATACCTGCCCCTTTCTTCAAAGCCCCGGTTGTGCAAACACCCGCAGTTGACTCTGTGGTCGTTAGCGATTATCAGCCGTTTACGTACCTGCGATAAATCTGAAACGGTTGCAGCTGTCTGGTGTTTGTGTGGGTCGGGGGGGGGGGGAGGGGTTTGAAGCCAGCCACATGGGCTTTGGGCTGGGGCTCCTGCACAGCGTCTGTGCCACCGGCCCCCTGCCTAGGTGGGAGGCTCCTGGACCAACATTCTGGAGCGGATCAGAGAGACGACATGATGGTGGAAGATCTTGGTGGTTAAAAGGGGTTGTGTGTGGCTCTGATGGCTAGAGAGCTGTTCTTGTGGTCAGAAGGTTGATTGCTCAAATCCCATGGTTGAGAGTGATTTTTCTGTTGGGTTCCTGAGCAAGGTCCTCAATTCCTGAAGTTCCAGGGACTGGCTGACCCTGCTTCTTCAGCTGTGCGTTGCTTTGGATAAACACATTTGATAAATTAATGTAAGTGATTGAAGAAGCTGGTGTGATGTTAAGGCCCAATGTATGTAAGGACCACACCGTGAGCCCAAGTTACCACTTGATCGATTGCCTCCCTGAGCTGGAACATTGGGTATTTATTTACCATTAGGATTAAGAGATCTTGCCTGGTAAATTATTCTGATTTATAAATTAGGTCTGAATCTATATCTAATCCCTGGTCAGTGGCACACCTACTACTCTGGCAGTGAGAAATGTCATTATCAATAGTGTGACATAAATGGCAATTTAAAGTGATATCAAATTTCATTTGAAAATATGCCTGATTATATACATTCTGACGACTGACACTGAATACACAACATCGATATAACAAAAAATAAAGAAAATTGTAATTGAATGTGAATAAATGGGAGCTTTTTCTTCTTCCTTAGTATCTGAATGGTCTGAAAAGTTAACGTAACTGACATCCATTTACCAAAGGCCTGTGTTTGATAACCATTTAATCACAGCAGGCAATCTGCGATCAGATTGGGCAGTTTGAAGGTTGTGGGAGGTACGGGCTGTATCCAGGATATGACTAAGAGACAGGCCCATTCTCTATGCCCAGTGTCAGTGCCCTGTTGGTGTTCCTGTCCTTTACCCACACGTTCCTCAGGCACCCCCTTCAAAGAAGGTCAGCACCTGTCTGGGACAGGAAACCGACAGACCTGAATGAGTCCCCAATCACATCACAGCAGCATCCGTGATACGGGTCCATCCGCCACCTGTATATCAGATATGCTCTTCCCTTCAGAACAAATGGTACTTTTTCCTGGGGTCACCTGCTGTTTCTCTGCTGCTCATTTTGTAATGGCCCCATGGCACAACAGTGCCTGCCTGTAAAAAGTTATTCTTGGAAATTGGCTGGACTTCAGTGATAACACTAAGGTCCAGGGTTTGATTCCAGTGTTGGCCATGCCGTGCCTTTTCTCTCAATGGTTTCACCGATTGGTAGAGGAGGCAGGGTGCGGAAGGTCATTTGCCCCCAGACCACGGCAGGGAACCTGCTGCAAAATTTACCAAGTGGGACTCAGCCCCTCTGCCGGTAAATTTTACAGATGATTATTGCAACAATTTATCAAGAACCCCCCCTCCCCAAGTCAGCAAATTTTACCAAAGGCCCCCCACTTTGTGCCCCCCTACTGAGACCCTCCTCCAGCCCTAGTCTCGCTCCACTGAAGCCTATTAAAAAATGTCATCAATAAACAAGACTTCAAACTTGGAGTGCTATGTGGCCTTCCGAGGTAGGACTCCGTGTCTGTGAGACGTTGTGCTGGTTTAAGTGCTGTAACCGGAAGAGTGATCTCACTGCTGGGCTGCTTCTGAACAAGTCCCATAGCTTGTAAATGCTATGCATCGATACTCGTACTTAGTGGTCATCAACACGTTAGCTGCAGGCTACTAGTAGCCCACAATGAGCCAATAAGTAGCCCACATAATATGTGTATTGTGTATTCATGTATATTTGACTTTTTCTGGCATGTTGAGTGCTGTACTGTCACAGCGTGCTGCAGACTGGACTTGAAAGGAGAGTTAATATTACTGTTATCACCCCTAGTAGTTCCCCAGATTATTTTTTTTTGTAAAAATAGCCTTCACTGTAAATAAGGTTGGAGACCCCTAACCAGTTTCCTGCATTTATGTACCATTATGCACTATGGGCCTGTCAATTGTTAGAAACATGCAAGAAGTCTTATGCTGAAACTAATCCAGAATAAATTACTAGAATGACAGGAGTATTATTTAGTATTGCAGTTACTGCAGTGTGTTGAAATTGCCCTACCCCTCCCTCAGGAGTCAGAATTCTTGTCTTAATGAAAGCTGAAGACACACAGGGTGACACAGTAGGCACCACTTTCATCTCATATATCTAGGTTGATTTCTGCCCCCTATCTTATACTCTGTGAACTATGAAATAAGACCGTCCCAGGGAAAGAGTCAAGAGGCATGCAATTTGCAGGCGGACTCTTGTTCCCCGGTCATTGCATGATGATTATAGTTTCAGCCAGAAGTGGGCAGTATCAACTCAAGTGAACAAAAATGTATGTATATTATTTTATTGCCAGTGTTTTCTGATGTTTTGAGTATATGCATTATAAGACTGTTACAGTCACAGTTACCATTAATACCATAATTAGAAACTGTATCTGGCTGTGAACTGTTATTGAAGCAACAGTTACAGGCTGTCGTTAGCATTTTAATTTAGGTGTTCGCGGTCGTGATCGTTTTCATTTGAATGAATTTGTGTTAGTAATTCAGTATTCACGAGGCTCCTGAATTTATTGTTCAAGACATTCCGTTATTCTCTTTTGAACCACAAGAGGTCGCCAAAATATCACGTCCAGTGAATTCATTCCTCTTTGGATTGCAGTAGAAAATCAAAATATCCACGGGAAATGCCTACAATACAAGGAGGACATAAAGAGGTTGGACAATGAAACTGAAACACTGGACAAAATAGTGTTTGAAGTTTTACACCTATATATGCACAGCATGGTGTCCAATCTTCACTGCACATTACACCAGTAAGAGCAGAGTGTAAAGGTCGAAGTAAAAGAACAAAAGCACAGCTGTATCAAAGTCATATGAAAGATCAGACATATCAAAGCTCAAAGGAGGACAAATTATCGATACACATCTCATTGGCACATCTGTGAGCAGGGCAGCAAGTATCCACAGTATCTAGGGTAATGCCAGCATACCAGCCTTAAGGATGGGCACATTCAACAGGAGTAACTGTGATGGGCACATTCAACAGGAGTAACTGTGATGGGCACATTCAACAGGAGTAACTGTGGATGCCAGAGGAAGCTGTCTGAAAGGAATGTCTCGGTACTAACCCGGACTGTAAAAAACATTTGAAAAAACATTAAAAAACATAAAACCACAGCTGCCCATTGCAGAATTAAATGTGCACCTCAAATCTCCTGTTTCCACTAAAATTGTTTGTCCAGAGCTCCACAGGGCCAATATTCATGGTTGGGCTGCTATAGCCAAACCTTTGGTCACTCGTGCCAATACCAAACGTCATTTCAATGGTGCCAGATCTTAGCCTGTGGAAAACATGAACTATGTATTGTTCTCTGAGTCCACCTTCATTCCTTAAACCAACTAATTGTTCTAGATGGGCACATCACTGCCAAGGACTACTGAACCACTCTGAAGGACCATAAGAACATAAGAAATTTACAAACGAGAGGTTAAGTCCATTAAGCTTGATTGGGGAGAACTTAACTAATAGCATGTTCACCCAGTGGTTCAAACATTGTTTCCTGAAGGTGGCGCTCTGGGTCAGGATGATAATGCACCAACACACACAGCATGAATGTGAGAAACGGGTTTGATAAACATGAAAGTGAAATTGAACATTTCCCATGGCCTGCACTGTCACCATATCTGAATATCATTGAGCCACATCGGGGTGTTTTGGAGGAGAGAATCACGGAACATTTTCCTTCATCAGCATCACTAGTGACCTGGCCACTGTTCTGCAAGAGGAATGGCTTAAAATCCCTCTGGCCACTGAACAGGACAAATTGATGCTGTATTGGACACTAAAGGAGACCTTAGTCTACACCATACTAATAAATTATTATGGTTTAAAACCAGGT
>JABFEA020000067.1:19607240-19619133 GCA_019775915.2 Cyphomyrus plagiostoma
ATGTTCTACCAATGGTCATGAAAATAAAGAAGACACATTGAATGAGGTGTGTCCAAACTTTTGGCCTGTACTGTATACTGTGTGTGTGTATATATATATATATACACACACACACACACACACAGTTAATTTTGATATGGTCAAAAAAACTTTTCCCATGTAAATCAGGTGTAAATTAGTTGTGGGCTAAATTAAGAAATAATCACATTTAATAGTGATGCTCACATACTAGTGGGGGTGGCAGTGTTCAATCGTCGCTTTGGGCTGAACTGAACCATACAATCAGGTAAGCTCTTATCTCAGAAAAGATAGTACTCAGTCCAGTGGAAATATGTCATTTAGATAAATACCTCTCATAAGAAATATTTTACCCTTTCTGATTTATATCTTTAAAACAAAGTCCAAAAAAGATGAAAGCTGTTGTTACAGGTTGACTCACATCATTTCTCCAAAGAAAATATTTTTGAAAGGCTTAGCTGGATCTAAACGTCTGCTTACAGTCATCTCAGGATATTTTGAAATCCGATCACTGACATCTTAACTTTGTCTGAATTAAATTAATCTCAAGGTAAAATTTCATTCTTCCCATTAATCAACTATCTCTTTTTTATTTTTTCCCCAATATTTGTAAAAGATCTAAAATACTTCAAGCAGTTATAACTATTTAAATAAAGTGTATAACTTTATAAAATTTTTCTCCGACAGTGAAACTTCTGCTGCATTACTTGTAATATAACTTATACTAATAAGTGCACATCATTTATTTAGGTGGCTCCATGAGTACGTTTGCTTCACCGCTGGGGTCTAAATTCTGTCCCCACTCTGTTTGAGGAGCTCTCATGTTGTATGCATTTCCTCTGGGTACATGGGCTCCTCCTGTAATCCAAAGACCTGCAGTTCACTGGCATCCCTTCCAGGGTGCACCCCGACTTCCTAACCCTCTGCTGTCAGAGATAAGTTCCAGGCGCCCTGTTACCCTGACCATAAATGGATGGATAGATGGATGGATAGAGGGATGGATGGATGAATTGGCCACAGTGTGTGATTGTGTGTTGATATGGGCTGTGATGGACTGGCATCATATCCAGGTTGTTCCCCAGCCTTGTGCTCTGTGGTAGCTGGGATTGGCTCCAGGACCCCTTGTGACCCTGTGCTGGATTACTAGTTGGATAGAAATAGTTTATGTGAAGGACCGGCAGAAATGCTAGTTGTATTTTATTCTCATTTAAACTGTATAATTTAAATAATAATCGATGTATTGGACTGTTACTTCATGCCCATTACACCTGTATTGGGAAACAGGTGTTGGAGTCTTGAGTTCATACCCCAGCATTCATTTACAACTAATTAATAAAAGAGACCAGAGGAATGATGTAATTACTTGGGCAACAGCCAAACAAAGCTAACAGACACAGGCCTCAAAGGCAGCACTTTTGAAGTAAGCGCCCCTGTCGTACAGTTCCCAGTTAGACTGGTTTTAAGGTGTCAGTCTCATAGGGATGGGACAGGACACATTTACAGAAGCGAAAGCATGGGGAGACAAACTGCTTAACTAGTCTTAGAGGACTGTATGCAGCATAGTTATTTCCTTCAAGAAAATTTAATCATTTTATTGTTATTAAGGCATTGTAAGGATACTGACTCATTCGCTTACGTAAAAGCCTCTGGTATTGTCGTTTTATTGTTAATATTTATTATGCATTAAACCATTGTATGGTAATAAAAAAAATGAGTTTCACTGAAAGAACAGGAAACAAATCAACAACTATACCGTCAGGGAAATGGAGTCAGGTGACCGATGTGTGGGTCATATCATGCTGACTCAATGTTATTAAACCGAGTTTACACAATCGTGTTAAATCGTGGGACGCGGCTCTCCTATCTCAGGAATGTCTAAGTCCTGTTCTGTGGCATTTCCAGATAAGAGGGAATCGGGTAGTGAGCACGTGTTAAACACTATCATCTCTATGCCTCCCTCCTTCCCATACTAACCCAGGATCTACGTTCTCATGTCCAAACCCACATCTGTACACACCCAACATCGTTACGGGGCGGGAACGCTTACATTGAGTCATGTGTGCTTTATGTTGGCTGTGGTTAAAAGGAATCAGGACATGCTCTATGGGAATAGGGTGATGGGCGGCCAGAACAGCAAGTGCGTTGGTTTTGTGCTCCCCCATACCTTGGTTTACCTGATAATGCGTTCAGATTGTGCTATTCCAACTTTCTGATCGCAGTTTTGACTCCTGATGCTGATAATTGCATTTATGCAAAAATAGCAATTGTAAACTTTATTAACTAAATCACTTGATTTAACAAGAAACACACGCCGCTAGACGATCGACGAAACACCTACACAGTAAACACTGTTTACTATGCACTTTAAAAACCGCAGCAGACGATAGACAATAACTAGAGGGGACCGAAATATTTTGTTTTGTTTCCGTTTTCAACTTGGTCCGTGACTGTTCAAGATACAAATGAAATATAATACATTATTTGTAATATATTATGACAACCTTGGGTTAAAAAAACTTTAATCTCAAAACGATTGTAAAAGGGATTACACTAAGGCTCCCTGGAAGAGGGAGCTCCCCCCCTTCCATGAGACCTTAGTGGTACACTCCAGACAGCGCCGTAGTCCTGCAGGCTGAGGAATTGTTAGTTGCTGGTTAGGTGAGGGCATGTGGGTTGGTGTGTTTCTACGGATTTGGAAGCGCTTATTGGGACGATTGCTAAATTTATATAGGTCATCTAGACACTCCTTGCAGATTAGTGTTCGGTGAGTACTCACGATCGTTCCCGATACTTCCAGATTTTGAGTCCGGATTGTGCATGTCATGTGTGCTGATTTCATTATTGCATTTCATTGAAATAATGCAACAATTCCACAGTTTTATGGTGAGTCCCCGAGGAGAGACTGGGGTCTTTCGTGTTGATGAGCTGTTTAGCCCGAGACAGGTGGACTCTCATCCGGCTATGCGGTGCTCTGTCTGCCTTTAAACCCTAATGTCTGGTCCACTAGCAAAAGAAGTTCTTTTCTGATGGGGTTATCGTATGTCTAAATAGGGGATGTCTGTCAAGATGTGGGATTTAGGTGTGCGTTTTCCTATCTTCTGCTTGTATTTCGTTTATCGCATATGCATCAGTTCCACCTGTATTGCAGTTCAAAGCTCTCGTCGTTTGATCAGTCCCATCACTTCAGATGAAAAGCATAATATCTGCCTGACGAGTTTACACATATACCAGTTATGGATAATTTACTGTCGTTGCTCAAGCGCTATGGCATAACTGACTTTTTGGTTTGGTGCTTTACCTACGAAATTCCTTTGTGCTTCTTTCTAAGTAAATACCGTGTAAGGAAGGCATTTTCCTCCTAATTTTGGTAGTCCTGGCGGAGCAACTCATTGCATGGGGGAGTAGCATCACAGAATTCAGTAAGACCAGTTATACCCCTGAAATAAAAACTAATTTGATGTTATCCTGGATCATACGTCAATGGAGTTGCTAAAGTATATTGGTATGTAAGATGGACTGGACTGCCCATCTGACATGCCGGGCATTTTCCCGGTGGCCTGGTGGGTTTCTGGGGAAGCAAAAATTATCGCGGGGCTACCGAAAGTCCAGGGTTGTTTATTAACAATAACAACAACAACAACAATAATAATTATAATTACAATAATAGTAATAATAATAATAATAATTATTATTACTATTATTATTAGTGGTGGTAGTAGTAATAATAATAATAATAATAATAATAATAATAATGTATGTGTGTTTTTGTTTATTTAATCCCAGTCCAGCAACCAAACCCAAACACAGACAGTAGAGGTAATAGTACATACAGCAGTCATATAGTTTTGATTACTTTACATACTTTCTCACTGAAGAAACTTTGTCAGTTTTTGTCAGTGAGGTAAAGGAAATATTTGGAACTCACCACCTAAAACTGGATAGCAGGTGGGCCAGCAGGTGGTTATATGGTTAAACAATCTGGGCTACTGACCGGAAGACTACTGGTCTGTGGCTCGCGAAGGGCAGTGCCCTGATAGCAATGAGAAACGCGCTATGCTGCTGAGGGGGGAACTATGTAATTCCGTAAGTATGCCACTTTGCCGGGGTAAGGGTGCCTGCCGGTGTAACGATGACGGCCAAAGCCCCCTCCTCGTCTTCACAAATTTGTGGGCAGACATGCTGTTTACAGAAGGGGCTTCTCTCCCCCCCCCCATTCTGCTCCAGTAGTTAAAAACAAAGGCAAACATGACCCCAAGCTTTCAGCAAAGATTTGCCACCCCCTCCCTCCCTCCGTAAAGCCTCTTAAACGCTTTAAGTCTTCCTCACTTGGCCGCTTGAATTTACCTTGAATTCATCTTTCACACCAACATAATAAATCCTGATTCAGCAAGGTGGTGATTGGCGTGTGTGAGATTGCTGCTTTTTATTTTTGCTGATTTCCATCTTTATAGCTCTGTAATGATAGCTGCAGGACTTATGGACCTCGTAGCATGTAATTAGTGTCAGTCTGCTGGTCCCGGTTTTGGAATCTCCAGCGTGGTCTCACTGGAATGCCCGCAATCTGGAGGTGTTAGATGGACCGCTGGAGTTTCCGGTTCCTCCCAGGTCACACAGGTGGGCTTTTCCTGCAAATTCCTGGAGGTTTTGGAGTGGTTGTGATAACACAATAGGGCAATTACCGCATGGTGTGAGTGGTGGCAGTCGTGAAGAATAAAGTCATGCTGATTTAGTAGTTTTATCACCACTAAGACTGTCTTTATAACTACTTTATGAAACAACAGTTCAGGTGGATCAGTAGAAGAGGGGGCACAGTAGTTAAGAAATTTAGATTCTCATCTCACATGTCTGATGCATCTTGAGTCCAAAATTGCACTAGTTTAATGCTCTGATAAAATTTCTCGCTATAAACACTAGCTAAAAGCAATTTAAAATAAAACCTTCTGTTGAGCAACCACCAAATGATACCATACATTTGTCACCATCCTTTTGCTTAATAATTTATGTGGAAACCTGGATGTGCTGTTGTTATCTCCCTAGCAACCTTTCATGCAGCTGCTGTATGTTCATGTGGTGACATGTTGCTTGTTTTGGGTAAGTGTGCATTTACTAGCTGTAAAGTAAACGGTACATGCAGGTCTGCGAAAGGCCTCTGCTTTGCGAATGCAGGCCTTGCACGTGCAATTAACTGTACTGTACTCTCCGTCCAACACACATGCGACGAATTTCACACGGTAGTAATTCAGGTTTAGTTTTAAAGTCATCAAAAAAATGTGTGTGTGTGTGTGTGTGTGTGTATGGATGGGTGTAGGGGGTAAACAGTAAAAGTCATGCATAAAACTCGGGGGGCCCAAAGTGCATTTGTCACAGTGCTGCAGCCACCCATGATCAAGTGCACCTCTGAATCGGCCTGCCTCACAAAGTGGTCAGTGCATTCCTTCGCCGGATTTTCTGTGTAAAATTCCTCCACCTTTGTTCTGCAGTAGGCGTAGCTGAAGGTAGTCTGCAGCACGATCACCTCCCACAGCCTCGTTTTTCAGGTTCTTGCCCTTCTCCTGGCCTCCTGACTTGGGTGTTAATCCATTCTGCTCTTCTCTCTCTCTCTCTCTCTCTCTCTCTCTCTCCCTCTCTCCTCTCTCTCTCTCTCTCTCTCTCTCTCTCTCTCGCTCTCTCTCTGCACCCTCCCTCTTGGCACATGGAGCTACACCTTGAGCACCTTGGTTGTAGGGTGCCCATGTCAGTGCCCCAAGGGTGGTTTACACCCTCTTTCTG
This sequence comes from Cyphomyrus plagiostoma, assembly GCA_019775915.2. Taxonomy (NCBI): domain Eukaryota; kingdom Metazoa; phylum Chordata; class Actinopteri; order Osteoglossiformes; family Mormyridae; genus Cyphomyrus; species Cyphomyrus plagiostoma. The sequence goes on from JABFEA020000067.1 coordinate 19,613,028, forward strand.
TGCCCATTTGTGACCAGCGATCCAATAGTTCAAGGTACAACTGTAGTCTCTTGGTTTTATATTGTTGCAGATCATTTTAAAATGTAAACTTTTATAGCAATTTACATTTTAATTAACTACTTAGAAGTAGGTATCTTTATCAATAGGATTCATGCTGTTCAAACAGTTCAATTATGGATACTTTGGTAACATTTCTAGGGTAATTATCTTTTCTTCCTTTGCGCCCAATTGAAATTTTTGCATAAATTAGGATGGTCTTTGCTTCAAGAGGATCAGATCTGTAATTTACATTAAGCTTATGAGTGGTAGAGGCTGCAGCTCTATGGTTCCTGCCAGAAATGTAATTACAGGCTGGACCATCTCAATCAGCGTGATCACTGAGGTGTAACTATAGTGTGGGATAAATGGTCTATAGCATCTCGCTGAGAGGAAATTCCTGAAATTAGTCCTTTAATGAGCTTGGCATCCCTACGGCAGTTTCAAGGGAGCACATTCAGTCACACACAAGCGGGCTTCTCCTTTCTGGTGACAGGGTGGAGAAATAAAATAGCAGGAAAACATGGTTTTGTCAGAGCAACTGCCGTGTGTGTCTCAGCTTACTGTGAGGCCGCACAAGTCTGTGCAGGCCCAAGTGAGGCGGGAGATTCCCCACACTTTCAGCTTGTTTTGGGCGCGCTATGTGCTTCCTGCCAGAAAGTGTCCCTCGCTCGTCTTTCGGCCATTTTTGCCATTTTGCAATTGGGGTCGTACTCATGGGGAATGTTGACAATGCACTACTCTTGCAGAGTGGCCTCGCTTGCCACGCAGGGGCTGGCATTGTGTGACGAGTGATTGATGGTCTCTCTGTGCGTCTCTCTCTCTCTCTCTCTCTCTCTCTTTCTCAGAGGATAGCTATATGCTAGGGTGCTCACCCAGCCTAGCCTGACTCCTAACTGTCACTTCCCTAGACATGTCCCCAGAGCCACGGCTGAAGGCACCTGTGGCGTGTTTGTGAACTCTCATCTTGAGGATTTCCAAGAAGCTGCGTCAGCTTGCCTGCCTCCATGATTGCTTCTTTCCTTTCCGAGGGCATCAATATTTCATAAGAGTTGTGTCACTTCTCTGCAGTTTAACAGTATACCATCAGTGCCCTGCCTCTACATTTACCCCTCATTACTGGATCTGTACTAATATGAAGAGATGTAAATTAGTGTGCTTGCATGGACCTGTTACTTGTATTTGTGGTATGGTATGTTGTGGTCTCGGTACTGCCAGGTTTTGATATTGGGGAAGAACTCAAGCAGAATGCAGGATGATGGCCATTGTGTCATACTATTAACAGAACACTTTGCAGGAACCTTCCCAGGGAGCACACCTTGTACTCAGAACCCTCCCAGGTCTGTCAAACTGACCTTGCTTAAATCCCAGTGAACCTAGTAGTCTTAAGTCACCAGCCTGTCCTCAGAACACAGACTGATTTTGCATTCAGTTTAGGATGTCAGGATGCATGAATAAATTATTAAGGTGCAACAATCTGTCAGAATCGATTTTTTTTTTGTAGGTAAACTACTCCTACTTTGAGGTTCATATGCAGCAGGTAGACTTACAAAGCAGCAGTGCCGACATGCAAATATCCAAAATATGGCTCATTAATATTTATAATGGAAGCTGTACTTGATGAACTTTGAGCTGCAGAGCTTTTGGGAAACTGGCACCTGTTTTGTAGTGCAGAGTGCTTTCTTTAATGATTAAAATGATCTTGGCGCTACAGTACTTTTGGGAAACGTCTCTGTTTTGCAGCACAACAAAGTCATTCTTTTTGCGAGCTAAGGTAGCAGGAAGCATTGAAGTAGCTAAATAGCTAGCTAAGTAAAAATTAGCTTTAGAGATGCACAACATAATGGTTAACATGTTAGCATTGGCTGATATTCGTTAAAGATCAAGATATCAGCATCTGTCCAATATGTTTATCTTTGCCGATATTGCCAGATGATATTTAAACTTAATTATTATTCAAAGTTAATTGCAACGGAGCTAAAGACACAAGTACAAAAATAACAGAGATGATTGCATTGTGTGTTCACCCATTTTCTGTAGTGGCGGATGAGGCATGCTGTGAGCTCATTCATGACTTAAAAGACGTCTCAAAGTATCGGCCCATGACATGTTTATAATTCAGTTTTCAATATGGCTCACATATTGATGTTTGGCTTATCACAGAATAAAAAAAAATGATGTAACATCATTCCGTTAATCTGTTTTGGCCACCAATGAGAGAGCACTTTCTTTAATGTCATTGACAGTTTTGCACTGGTGTGTTCTCTCTGTTTAATAATAACAATAAAAGGGAATGTACAGCGATTGTGCTATATTTGTGTTCTGTTTAATAGTGTGTAATTTTGTTTCCATGGTTACATTTGTCTTTTTCTTCAGTGAAGTTGTAACTAATTTAGGTTATCAAAGTAATCTAATAATTGATTAACTGAATCAAATCATGAAAGAAATCAAAGATTTCCAATGTATTGAATTGTTGCTTCAGTAATTGCAATTGAATTGCCAGAAATATACATCTGTAGCGTTCCTTGTGTAAAAATTCAAATTTTAAGACTTCCACTTGAAATGCAAAATAAACTTATTAAAGACACCAATAAGACAACTCTTGGAAAATTATTTTACTTGTAAATTGTTATGGCTATTATAATAAAATAATAAATTATAGCTATGACTGTTTGCTGCTATTTTTGGGGCAAAAAAAATGTGCAAGTATTTTTGTATGAGGAAGGGATGGGCTGGGGGAGGCGAGAGAGCCAAAATCCCCCCTGCTCTTTATAGTGTGAGCACCATGCTCTACTGTATTTATAAGGTCTTTGCATTTCACATTCTTTTAATGACAGTAATAAAAAAGCAACGTTCTCCAGCCAGTAATTAACCTTCCCTTTCTTTGATTAACAAGGTATTAAATCCATGGCACACTGTTGGTTTGCCTGTGTTTTTGGGTGTATGTCCCCCCCGGATGGTTTTTCTGGAGTGTAGGTGTCTGTGGAAGCAATAGTCTCCCCCCCCCCCCATAAATCCCTGTGTAAATAGTCTCAAGGCCATGGATTTTAATAAGAGATTTGCCACCATGTCGCCCCTTAAGGAATTTGCATGTCATTGGCAAGTGTTAATGAACACTAATTAGGTTAATTACAAACCCTCATTTGTGCAGTTTGCAGCCTTGCATTTTGGCTCAGGCTAAGGGTGTGATGTTATGAGAACCATATGATTTTAAGTTCTCTGCAGAGGGCTGCTTGTACTGGGCATAGGAAAGTGGTGAATTGGAAACATGATGCCTGTTGTTACTGGGAAAGGGCAGCAGGTGATCTGTTGTTTTTATAAAACATGATTCAGAGCTTTCATTGATATATCACTTAATTTACTTTGTAAATAGTGGCTTCACCTCATGAACAAAACAGTCCTGTCTTTCTTTTAATACTGCAAATTGGGTCGTTGCCTGATCTCCCTCTAGAAGGCGGGGGCCTGGATATCTATGCTTGGGAGGAGCAGTGGAGAGGACATGGGGCAAAATAAGGACTGTTATGTTAACCATGAGATTCAGGATGCTGGTATGGTCAGGTGACAGTCTGCTTTAGGGGGCTTGTGTGTGTCCTGCTGTGGGGTGAAACAATCAGAAGAGAGCTGGGCACCTGAAGACGGCTGGGGCAGAGCCGGGCACCCAGGACAGTATCAGGTCCCTGAAGACGGGGCAGAGCACCCAGTGCCAGGTGCCCGAAGACGGCCAAGACAATGCCAGACAGCTTATCACTCTATCATAGATTTAGATGCGGCCATGATTTTCCTACCAAGCTCTGTCAGCATAAGAACAGAATACGCTGCCCTGCAGTGATAACTAACCATCCAATATCACATGGGCGATGGGTCATGTGACACACGAGGTCCAGCAGAGCCCTGTCGTGTGGCTGTGCTGCATGTAAACAGTTTTTGTTTCATGTTCTTTGCATGAAAACACTTCTGAGGTTTAATTGCGATGTTTCAGTGAGAGCTTAGCCTCATTGGCGACACTCTGCTGATGCTGATCTCAAGGGGCAGCTATGCGTAGGGGCTGGCTGAGGGCTATCTGTCAGAGGGCGTGAGGAATGTGCTCTCTGCCTGCTGTTTGTTCATGCCTGGATGCCCCCCCCCCCCCCAACACTTCTCACAGTTTAGTGTTTAGGCCAAATGGAATCCTGTCAATGTTTAACCTCTGCAGCGAAAGTTAGACTTGAACCAGTTATCATCTCCTGGCTTTTTCCCCAGCCAGGGAACATGAAGGAGATTCAGCCGCCAACTGACTGCCGTGGTGGCAGAGTGTCAGGCTGATGTTAATCAGAGATGGAGTAAAGAGCACTTTGTACCCTGATTTACCAACAGCTAAGCAAAATGTGTATCACCCGTGCTGCATACCTGCATGATGATGGTGCGATAAGGCCTGCGCTACGATCGTGACGTATTTTTATTCTGTCTATGGATGCCTGTTTCAGTCTCCCTTTCTTTTTTTTCAGACAGGAGAAGAAAGGAGGGACACTTCTGACTGAGGAGTGAATAAGTAGGAGCGTCAGCGAGACAACCGACTGCGGGGAGTATTGGACCCCAACACGTGAAAGATGTCCACCCCGGCCAAGCCGGAGAGGACTGTGTGCATCCTGCTGCCCAACAAGGAGCAGCTGGAGGTCACCGTGGGGGTGAGTGACTTGCGTTCATTCTCAGTACGTCTCAGAACCAGCTCCCTTGACTTCTGTTTGCTTGGGTGATCAAGAATCATAGATATGTAACAGCTTCAGATGTATAGATGTATGGAATTAATATACCATAAATAGAAGGAATGGCTGACACAAAAAATATAGTTGAATAGTTGAAATATAGTTGAATAAAGTCTTAGGCAGTCAAAGATAATGATGTTTAAATGATCTTCATGTTGGTGTAAAACCGGCTTTATTTCTGTCAAAGTGTGTCAGCTTAGCCATTTGAAACCTCTACAAAAATCGCCCTCCTGTTTGCTGCACCAGTCCAATACACAACCTTATTTTTTTACCTGACCACTAGCACACCTCGTATGGCTAATGAATCCATCATTGACTACTTTAAAAATAATTAATATTAAACTGGCGATGAAATTTAACATATAAATGGTTTGGCTGGGATGCCCATGAGGACGGGTTTGGGAACAAAATGGCGTTCATCTAACCATCCAACAAGATATCAGTCATTTTTTGGTGAAAAGAATTCCTGTTAGTTTTTATTGTGTTAATGCTAATTTGCATATCTTGGAATGTTAAATGTGTTTTTGTTTCTGAGCAAATACACACGTAATCCTCAGAAAAAATGCTTTTAACATTTCCTTTGACTGCTGAAGACTTCTGCACAGTACTGTACAAATATATTAAATACAGCATTGTGAGGTTGACCATGCTGTCAGGTGGTCTAGGGGACAGTCCAGAGATGGGAGTGTATTGTAAAATCTCAGCAAAGGTGATTCATTTAGGTTATTATTAGCAAAACTAACGTTAAGGAGAGTTTCAAAGGGAGTGTGCGTTCTGAATCGAGAGGAATTTCTTATTGCAGTCATTAACTGGAAATATCTGTTCCTTGTGTCATGGAAGATGACTGCGTACGCCACGTTCCTGGAGGCGTAACTGTAAGATGCAGCCGGGTGGCCTGCGGTCCCCGTAATGGCAGTATAGGGTTTTACGATGAAACGCAGTCACATTTATGTTCCTTTCTGTGGGAACATTCTGAGAAGTGGACGTCAAAGGAGCCGATTAGCCACAGTTTCCGGCGCTGAGACCTTTCCAAGTTATTTTTTGCTTTTGTGGGTGTGCTAATGTGCTAATTCATTCAGGGCCTGCCTGTCTAGTTTATGAATGTTTGGGCATGCCTGTGTCTATTTAGATGGTTCTTTATGTGGCCAAACCCAGATATGCTTTGATCTCTGCTGACGTGGATTATTAGGTCATTGTAGAAGATGTCCATCAGCTGAGGGCATTTCCTCTTGTCCCTCGTTTATGAATGTTTGTGCCGTGGGGGGGGGGGGGGGGGGGGGGGGGGGGGGGGGGGGGGGGGGGGGGGGGGGGGGGGGGGGGGGGGGGGG
>JABFEA020000067.1:19619396-19640246 GCA_019775915.2 Cyphomyrus plagiostoma
CAAACCCTATAACTGATTCTGTAACATTCGTCATGGAGCTGAACTTCACACTTCACCCTGTTTCATGTTGGAAACCATGTCGCTCTGCAAACCTATATCATCCCTGACAAAAATGTCTTGTCCATCCATCTACCAGCCACCTATCCAAATTAGGTTTGCAGGGTAATACTACCCTTGATCCTTATCATTGAACTTTAACCTAATTATTTAATATTTGGCATTGTTCCAGTTCTAACCAAAAACAAAAATCATCACCTGCCAGTAATTGAATTATTTTTTCTTTTCTTACTATGACAGGTTTGTCAGTTAAGGTGTGTAGGCTGACGTCAAATCCAGTCGGTCAGACATTTAGTCAGACTAACGCTCAGTGTCCATTCACTCACGCAAACAAAAAAAAAACTCTTGAAGTCCTTCCCTTACTCAGAAAATACCCAGAAAATACCAGCTTGACACGACCGCCAAAGAATGGAACGATAGCTGAGGAACGGGCCAATCATACAAAAAAAAAAGTAAACGCTTCTGGCGAAATCTTTTGCTAAGTTTTTCCCTTTTTCACATTTCTTGCTCTCCCTCTGCAGTCATTTCTCTTTTCTACGTCGCCCTCGTAATCCCGCTACGCTCATCTCTTTAAACAACGCTGCTCTTGTTTTTGCTGCTTGTTTGCCAGTACTCACTCTGGCCCAGATTCCGGCAATATTAACTTAATTAAGACTGGAATGCACTCTTGCATTCCTCCACCTCGGGAAGACATTGAAGGGCAGAGAGAAAGATGGAGGGGGGGGCAAGGGAGGAGGGGGCGGTAGGAGAAGAGGCTGTAGGAGAGGGTGGAAGATGGAGAGATGGAATACAACAAAATTAGCAGGCAGGGTCCATGGGTGGGAGGGAGGCAAAAGATGGATGATGATGGGGATTGATGGATGAGGGAGGAAGAGAGGAGTGGGAGGAGAACGGCCAATCAGTGCTGAAGGGGGGTGTTGGGGATTTGGAAAGGGTCTGTCACACAGGTCCTGGTGCACACCGTTTAGTTAAGTGCTGACAGGGGCTTGGTGTGTGTCATCACTCGCTTTTATTCCTCTTTTCCTTGGCATGTTCATCCAGAGCGGCCATGCAGACGTCGTATTTAAACATCCAAAACACTGCTGAAGTGTAATTTAGGCTCTTTTCACCTAACCTACGTAAAACTCTGCACACCTGACAGTGAACAGAGTGCAGAGAAAGCGCTCCGATGTGTAACGCGCTGTTGACTGGGTATTTCATGTTGGGACCTGCACCGAAGAGCGACCCAACAAAGCCGGGGGGGGGTTTGTCTTTCCACAAATTAATCCCATTGTATGTCTTCACGCATGATTACATTACTCTGACTGTTCCGGTTTCTGTCTGAATGGATTTTTTTGAGTCCTTTTTTGTGGTTTCATTTTTGTTTTGCACAGACAATGAGCATATATTTGTGGACTTGGATGAAAAAGTGAACAAGTACTTCCCCAAAGAATGGAGGCAAGACTCTGCAAAGGTGAGGGGGTCTGGACTCCACCTGCGGTGTTATCCAACCCATGGCTGAAGCTACATTTGATAGCTACTAAGGCTACCAAGTACTAAAGAACTACTCTCCCCTGTTGCCGGCCACATTGCCATCTTTTCCTGAGACATTTCAGCCTATACTTGTTTTGTTGCCATTTCAAAGACGTAGTAAACATGATTTATTGGTGGATGTCTAGGTCTAACAGCTACAGATGCTAAAATCGACATCCACACTAACATTCTTTACACATGTGGATAGTTACCACGTAAAAATGGAGAGGGGAGAGGACCCAGCCTTGGGGCGGTACCCTGCTATTTTGGACTTTTAATAGTTAAGGCGCTCTTTAACTGCAAGGAAAACACCATGTTCGGTCATACTGTGGGTCTGGCAGTGTAAACTGTGGACTGAAACGCTGAGGTTCCAAAGCCCTCACATATAAACAGCATCAAAGAAGGTGTGTGTCAGCGCTGTGCTCTCCCTACAGGGGGCGCCGAGACGAGCTCTGCCCCTGGTGTTCTGCCTCAAGGTGCAGTACTACGTGGAGAATGGCCGGCTCATCTGGTGAGTGTGTTAACCTACCATACCCCCCCACCCCTTGCAAAAGTAACTGAGACCAGCAATTATCTCTTTTCTGTGGTCGCTGAGTGGGCACTTTTATTAAAGGAGAATTTCACAGCTTAAAATTCGGCATTTTGTTCTGTTTCTTTTGGCTAAAGCTAGTCAGGTTAAGCGTGTTAAGTTCATTAAATAACTGCAAGGTGCCATTTTTGATTAAACTGCAAACCTTTGGTAACAAATCAAAGACTTTGGGTCTTATCTTCCCTGCAAAGTCCAGCTATTCACATACAGCATTGTCGTCCCTCAGTGATCGGAAGGCACGACGCCTGTACTACTCAGACATCCGTGAGCGGGTGCTACGCTCTGAGTGCCGCCAGCAGGAGGCGTTGTATTTCGAGCTGGCGGGCTACGCCCTGCAGGCCGACCTTCCGGACCACCCGCAGCATAACAGGCCCCGGGAAGGAGGTGCAGCCTACTTCCAGCCTAAGGACTACTTCCCTCCCTGGGTAATGGCGAGAGTGGGGGGTAGTGTAACCTAGCTGTAACCTAAATCATGTAGTTGGAATGTCTGCATTGACTGACTTACCGTTTCTCACGTCCACCATGACGCACCTTTTCACGCAATCCTGACTGGCTGACCTCCCACCCGCGCTGCCACAGATCCTGGCGAAGCGCGGTGTCGATTACCTCCTCCGGCACGGGCCCAAGCTGCACCGTGAGCTGCGGGGCATGGCGTCCCGTGACGCCACTCTGCTCTTCATCCGCGAGTCCTGCCGCCTCGAGGACGTGCCCGTCACTTTCTACAGGCTGCAGAAGGTGAGGGTTCACACGGAGACTGGGCTGGTGGGGCCCGGGGTGAAAGGCTAGCGTGACCCCTCTGATAGCGGAGTGTGTAATTAGCCGTAACCTTGGGGGCAGCTTGATGGGTGTCAGGCAGCCGTCTGGCCTGCAGTGCCTGCAGATCCTTATCAAGCATCAAGCCACCTGATTCAGGATAGTCACCTTCATCCCCATGGATTTATAACCCGCTCTGCTTTGTTTGGTAAAATCAAAGGCTACGATGCACCTTGTTCTGGTAGAGCCTCTTTAATCTCTTACATGGTGCCTTATCAGTGCAGCACATTAAATGATTCAAGGCCTTTCAGGTTCATCAGACTCCATAGGCCCTTTGAGCTCTGAATATCCCTGATGTTTAGCAGATCGGGCTCAGAAATGTGAAATATTTAAAGACCCCGCTATTAAGAGAGGTTTTAATGTTTACCTCCCTGCTTTATTCTACAGGACAAGAAGGAGGAGAGGGGTTCGGCTCTGCTGGGCCTGACCCTGCGAGGAATGCAGATTTATCAGGTAAGCCATCGCGCTCCTGTTTTCTCTCAGGGAGGCGGGTGTCACCAGCTTTCCAATGGCAGGGAGGCACGGGAATGCGGTGGCCATTAAGATCGGAGCTCCCTGTTTTTAAACTGTCAGTCAATAGCCATCAGCGTGGATTAGTGGTGGTGGTGGGGGGGGTCACAGCTTTGGCCATGCAGAACCAAAAACCCCACTGGCTTGTGGGATTGCTCATACCTCCTGGCGACACCGGAGCCAAGCCTCTGACCTGTCCGCCGGTTATATATTTGCTGGATAAACACACTTAGACTTCTCGCCCCGAGCAGCCTGTCAGCACATGCCACTCTGAACTTCTGTACTCTTGACTTTAACTGTGACTCCCACATTCTCCTTCGAATGGGTCAGTTTTGAGAATATCCAAGATAAAATAAAATGGCTGTTTCCTGGATTCCCTGTGACTTGTCTTATACACCCTGGTAACCGTCACGCTTGATTAATTTGTGCCCTTTTATTTAGTCTGAACTTATGATCTAACTGCTTTGAAAGAAGAGAACATTTTTAATTTATTCCAGAACAGCTGTGATGATGTGGTAATTAATTCTAATTATGATGTAATAGTCCGCACCTCACCCCTTAACCACTCCTTACCTCTGGTCCTCTGGTTAGGTACATGGAAATAGCTTTCCAGTTCTCATTTTTCTGTTTTTTTAGTACATATGAGCATGTAATGGACATGTAACGTGCCTGAAGAACCTGCCAGCGGGAACTGTCCTCATGGTTCCATTAATGGCTGACGTGCTCAGTCCTGCACACTGTGCTGACCCACCCTCGCCTTTCCCTCTCTACACCCTCAGGAGGCGAACAACGTGCGGCAGCTTATCTACGACTTCCCCTGGTTCAACGTGGGGCGCCTCACCTTCCTGGTGTGTTCTTCTGAAAATTCCGGAGCCTTTTGTCCATGGAGATGCATTGTTCGGCCATTTTTACCTTAACTATAACTCTGAGCATAACGCAGATCTGTCGTGAAATCGGCCAACATTCTCTGAAGGGGTTTCAAAAGATACTTTACTCTCTGATGCCTCATTGTGCTGCGCTTAAATCTTATTAATCCGGCCAAGTAGTATGAGAAAAGGCTGGAAAGAGGGAGCTGTTTTACATACTGGGTAGCCGTGGTCCTTGTGCTAAGCTTGAGGGCTATGAGCGTGTTGCTCTCATCCCATCTGCAGGGGAAGAAGTTTGAAATCCAGCCGGACGGGCTGCCCTCTGCCAGGAAGCTGGTGTACTACACCGGCTCGCCTTTCCGCTCACGCCATCTGCTGCACCACCTGAGCAACAGCCACCGGCTCTACATGAACCTGCAGCCGGTGCTGAGGCACCTGCGGCAGCTGGAGGAGAGCGAGGGTCAGTAGGCCTTTCCATGCTTGTACGTTACGAGCAGAGGTGGAAATTTCAGGTCTAGAAAGTATAAATCCAGACCGTGATTCAGTTTCAACCACCCAGTTGAGCATAAAGAGTCACAGTCACAGAGTAACTCCACTGGTTGGTTGAAACAAAATCCTGGTCTGGATTTGTATTTTCTGTACCTGAAATTTCCACCTCTGGTTATGAGCATATCTGTGGATGAGGGAGCCCTGGAACGGATGATCTAAAACATTTTGAAAACTAAGAATCTAAGTCGCTGAATGTATGATTATGGCTTCCAAGTTTTTCTAAGTTTCCCTGCACCTTCTGACCCTCCCAGCAGAAAAGAAGCGGTACCGGGAGTCTTACATCAGCGATGACCTGGACCTGGACCCTGCGGGCAGCGACGGCAGCCCCGGCCTTTCACGCCGCTCCACCACCAGCTCGGGCATTGAGGTGGACACCCAGCAGCAGGGCTTGGCAGAGGGTCTCGCCAAACCCTTCGGCTCGGCCGCCAGCCACAACAGCTCCGACACCTCTGGCATCGACGCAGGCGGCAAGGCGCAGCCAGAGGAGAAGGAGGAAGGTCAGTGAGCTGTTAACATTGCTGACCCTGCTGATTTGCAACTGGTAAATCTGACATGCAGTAAGTCACTAGAAACTGGATGAATATTGTATAGACACAAACCAGAGCACAGTTGCTTAATAGGAAAATTTCTGTGTTTGTGTGTGGATTGTTTATATTACATTGTGGGGACCCCACAATGTAATAAAAACCTGTAAATGTTGATGTTGTGGGGACCATTTTCCAGGTCCCCACAACGGTCTGTGGATGCAATCAAAAAAGTAAAAATGAGTCTCGCATTTTGTTTGTTACTTATGGTTAACATTAGGGGTGGGTAGGGGTTAAGGTCGTTATGTTGGGATTAGTGTTTTCCCCCTAGAAATTAATGGAGGGTCCCCATAAATATATACAGTACCTCAGAACTCGAAATCAATCCGTTCAGAACTCCGGATTGAATCTTAAAAAGTTTGAGTTGCAATCGAACTTTCCCCATAAGAAATTATGGAAAACCAATTAATTGGTTCCTGGCCCCAAAAAATTACACCTGTTTTTTTTTTTTTTAAGCATTTAAACACAAAATGAACCAGATAAAACAAGAAGAACATATACTGTACTAAACACATCTAAGCACATTTATCAAAACAGTAATTTGTAAAGTAAGAAAATAAATGTATCCACACAATGTGTCCTGCCCCGATCATCCACTCCTTCCGTGCGCCATGCCCCTTCGTTAACCCCGTGTGGAATCTCTGTGTGATCAGCTGTTTCTGTTCTTGTCATTAGTCCTCTGTATTTAGTCCGCGTTTCAGTTTGTTTCCTCAGTCCAGTCATTGTATTGTCCATTGCGTTTTGCCTGCCTTGTCTGTAATTAAACCCTGTATTCACCGATATCCTGACGTCTGCGCCTTTGTTTCCGTTCCATCCCCATTTGGCACAATATTATTATAATTAAATGTATTAATGGTTTATTATTAATATTAAAATAATTAATAAATCTTTATATTTTTATGTATTTTATTATATATTAATAATTACTGGTAATGTCTATCATTGTCTAAATGTATTTTTGCTGTCTAAATATATGTATTCAGTGTAAACATGCATGGTGCTATCACAGAAAATGCGAGGCTGAGATTGAAGCGTTACCCTTTGTTTCCGCTGAGAGGCGTGCCGCGTGACTCATTTCCCTGTGCGTACAAGTTATCTTAGTTCGGCATTCACGGTTTGACTTCTGAGATTCAGACCGAGCTCTAGGTAATTTTTTTTTTTCGAACTGGTTGGTTTGACTTTTAAGAAATTTGAGTTCTAATGAGTTCGAGAACTGAGGTACTGCTGTAATTACAAACCTGTGTGTGTTTGTAAACCGCACTTAAAAACGTCTGAATGACTGACAAGAAAACTATTCAAACTGGAATGTCAATTGTCTTTGTGAATATTATGAAACAGTCTTGTGTCACTGGTGTTATGAACATTAAATTCTGCACGTTTGATGTTCCTGAAATTTAGGAGAGAGATCACGTAACCAGCAAAGGCTCTAAGTGTACTGTAGAACAGAAAGAAATGTGTCTTATACAGTTGAATTGGTTACGTGCAGAGCTTTGACTAGCATTCTGTTGCTTTTTTGAGTTTCTTGAATATTCTGTCCACTCACTTACCGATTCGTGTCCATTTCAGAGGTTGAGCTCAATGTAGACGAGCCCGAGGGGGTGTCTGTGGATGACCCTGAGGAGATACAGCGACTGGCCCAGCTGCTGAAGGGCGTATCCGTTGACTGCCCAGTCCTACCCTTTGAGACCGACCATGAAGGTGAGATGATAGAGGTAGACCCACGGCAGATGGGCACCTTTACATCTCCTCACTCTGGAATGTTATTGCGCACCTCGCTGCCATTAATAACAAGATTATTGCGTAACTAGGCGAATTAACTATTCTCAAACATAGAATGCATATTATTAATATGAGGCTCTGCTGCCCCCTTTCTGCAGATTGGTGAAACTCAATTAGCTTTGCTAAATGCTGAACTATGGTATTTACAAGTAATTACATGGGTATAATATCAGACATAGCAACTGAACTTACTCAGACACTGTCTTTGTTGTTAATAATAATAATTATTATTATTATTATTATTATTTAGGGGTATAACAATTCAAATATCGACATGTTATGGTTATATGATTTAATCGACACTTAACAAATGCCCATTCATATTATTAACCCATCAAAGAAATCTAGTTCCTGCGTTTTTAGATAGTAAGACAGATGTTTCTTGTGTGGATTTTTTTTGTTTCTGAGATGTATGAATTTTTCAACATATACTGTTGTTAAAATGAAAAGTAAAATGGATATTAAGTATTTTTCAATTCAAATTCTGCTAAAATCAACTTATATTTCACTGTTTTGAAAATATCAATCATGAACTACTGATTTAAATCATATTGTGACATAGTCACATTTCGGATATCACCAGATATTGAATCACTGTTGCAAAATGTGTGGCAAAATCAAACTCAAATTGTATCAAAATGTATACCTTTCTTCTTATTATTATTTATAATAATAATACTAATAATAAAAAGAATATTTGTTGCTTTAAGTTGCTGTAAAGTAGATCTCATGTCCTGGTGAGGATATAGACAGCAATAATCTAGGACTTTCTCTGCATAACCTACTACTATGATTTACTTACAGACGGCACAGTGAAGTCTGCTGACATGCCAGACTGTCAGGTGAAGCTGCGAAGCACAGACCCCCTGCAAGAGGTCAGTCACCAGGGAAAGAGATGATATGATTCTCCTAAACTGATCCCAGAATGGTTTCTCCAAAGCGTAGCCGTGTCTTGTGCAGGACTAGCAGGTCAGACAGTGATGGCAAGTCATTCATTTGTTGCGCAAAGATGGTGTAGCATCTGTGTTAATTATGCTTATATGCCCCTCTTTAATGAGCTGCTTAATTAAAATTCTAATTGTTTCTATGCATGTCTGCACGCCCCCACACTCAATCTCACCTTCACTTTCATTTTGCAGTGCAGTTAGCTTTTATTGCCTTCACGGTGGTTGCCTCGGTTCCCAAAATGTCTTCACATTACAAGCAAATGGAGCAAAACCAACGGCGATGGCAAAAGGCAAATGAAGACACAACTTACTTTGTTTTGTTTTTTAAGTCTTTTTCTTTTTTGCTGAACAATTTCAGGCCACTAAACCTGAAATTGATAACAGAGATTTTCCAGCCTGTACTGAGGGGACAAATGCTGTGCATGAAATAATGATATTGGAAGACCTGGAGGTGGGAATTCTGGGTCTTGGTCCAGGTGGCAGCAGGCCCAGCATGAATGTTTTCTGTCCTTACCATGACTGCCGCTGTGTCTCCCAGGTGCTGAAGCAGAAGGCTTGGGTCTCTGTTGACCGGCACAGCCATAGCCTGGATGACGTACGCCTGATCAAGCACCCTGTCCGCTTTACTTCTCATCTGCTTGATACCTCCCACAGCTTCACCTTCGGTCTGCCGAAGTCCCAGCTGGACTCCCCCGTGGGCCACAGCTACTACCCGGCCAAGAACTCTGGCAAACCCACATTCTATGGCCGAAGGTCCACAAACTGCCTGTCTCTGGACACATTAGGGGATGAGCAACTGCTGGAATTTATTCTGTGAGCACTAGAGGACGCTTTTGTAGCTTGGAGCCTGTCATTTTCACTACTGCACCAGGTGACAGCCTGGGACTGTTGTAGGTGTGACAGGGACACACTGTGAGGACGTGTGCGTGTGTTGTGGCTTTGAAAGGAAGCCGACCCTTGTTCATCAGACAAGCCACAATCACCATTGTGTTGTGATTGCAGGTGTTTCCACTTAGGACTGTAACCCAATGGACAAATCATACTGTGAAAGAGAGGCTTTGTTGTTGCCTAGATACAGCGGTTTAAACTCAAGTAACCTATAAATTTCGACATACAGGAGGAAGCTTGTGTTGTGTGAATTTTACCTGGATGGCTGGTCACCAAGTACCTCCCACAACACACTTTGTATTTATGTGTTTTTCAGTGTTTTTTCCATATTCTTCATATTCATATTCTTCATAATTGCATATATATTTTTTTATCTTGTCAACGAATTGATTGCTTTCAGTTTCCTACTAATATGAATCCCAGCATTAACAAATTTAAAAGCATTGCTTACTGGATGGAATTGCATTTGGTAATTGCAAGTTGTCAAGGTGGACCACACAAAACATTGCATGCAGGTGGCTACATAGAGATCCAGATCTGTTTGTGTGTGGTTCTGTTTGGTGCTTTCAAAGGTGTCAAAGGTTTTGATGGTTACCACTGCCTAACATTGTCTACTCATTCTGGGTGGTGTCACTGTTAATAAGTAATATTTGTAATAATGCAATAATGGGAAAATGATGCCTTGTTTCTTCAATAGGTCTACTTCATCTGTGCTCTTTCATTTAATGACAATATTGATAGACTGTCCCTTTGTCACTGTTAATCATTATGTCAGTATTGGAGATGTCGATAAAGATTTCAGTCTGTTTTCCTGTCATTGAGAAAGTGTGTTTAATACATTGATGCCACAGATGTCTGCTGGTCTCCCTAGAACAATCCATGCATGTTAAATTTCTTTTCCTGGAATTAATTCTTTCTTATTGTTTTTAATACCATAATAACATTATTTATTGATAACTGATTAAAGCATTCATTGTTGCAATGAATGATACCATCACCCTTGTGGATTATTGTTATTGCCAGTATTAAGTATGTTAACACTGACATTGACATGTAATATCTTCATTTTTTTATTACTGTTTTGTATTTTTTAATATTCTATTATAATCTAATATTAATCATTGTGCAAAGTTTGCACAATCTATATTAATGTGCTGTATACAAAATTTATATGTACAGACCTGAGGCCCCTTGCAGTTATTTTTTTCCAATTTCTCCTTAATTGGAAATCAAACATTTTTTATGGTACAGACAACAATCAGGTTTACTACATGTCCACCTCTTTTGTTTACATTTATGTTATTTTATATAGCTCTGTATCCTACAATGCAAACCTGGTGTTAACCCAGTGTACTGTAATACTGCCATGAAAGCATTCTTGCAGCTGGGGTGTTTGGATATTTCAACTCAACTCAAACTTTGTATCTTCTCCTTTCAGTGAAAGGCACCCAGATTTAGGAGCCGAATATAATAAATGACTATGGAAAGACTGTGTGTATGGGTGTTCATTGAAAATACACAACTTAACACTTCTTCCAGTGGCACCTATATGATAAAAAAAATTATGAGAAATACAGTACAATTGTATTGACTATCTACAGTATATAGATTTTTATATATAGAAAATTCAACAAAGTAGAATAAGTATTGATAGAATGATTAAGAATAATCATATCAGGTAATGATACTTTATTCATCCCCATGGGGAAAAATTCTTTTCACCTATTGCATCTTGATCTCCCTGACACACCGACAGGTGAGAGCAAGCTTTGGGGTCCCCTGCAGTGGCGTCCATGAAACTGGGGATTAAGGACCTCGTTCAAGCGCCCACTGACATGTGACTATTCTGCTGAGGCCGGGATCAAATCAGCGACGATTCATTCACAGGCACGGAGGTTACCCCGAGTATATTTAGGCCCAGTAAAAATAATTATTAGTTTATCATTCTTTCAATCAGAAACAAGTGATTAGGGAGGGCGATTTATTTTTTTTTATTATTTCTTAGAAAAAAGATAACGGAAGATAAGTTTTCAACATCAAAGGTAAACAAAAGGAACAGCAACAGATGTATGACATATGGGCTGATCTGCAAAATTAATATGAAAAGAAAATATTTTAAAAAAATGTTTTATTCAAAATTTGTGAACGCCGGCAGTGGAATTTACACAGGAAAATACACTTTTAAAAAATAAATAAAAAATCGATGCGGGCTAAATTCGCCACGCGGGCAGGGATGATAAACTAATATTTTTTTTTACTGGGCCTTATATTGTTTGTTATTGCTATTTGGTTACGACCGCTTCATAAACCAACAATGAAAAATGATACATCAGTATACAACTTATTTCGATTTATTCAGAGAGATAATTTCACTTATTGGGGTTATCACAATGATATACAGATCAGTTTAAGCGCTAGACCAGGGTTCTTCAACTCTGGACCTCGATTCTAAATCCAGGCCGTGTTTTCAGTTCTCGCAGGTAGTTGTTTAATAATTACTGATTCTGATTGGTCAGAGGCTTCGCACCTGACTGGGAGGTAAAGGAAGGCTGGAAAACCATCAGTGCTCGGACCTCCAGGATCGTGAGTTGAAGAACCCTGCGCTAGAGGAAACAAATATGATTGAGTGTAGTACCAGCTTCTTCATAAAGTGACATCAGTTCAGAGTATTTTATGCTCAAAACAACGCTTCATATGAATGTTAAACGCACTCGCGTAATAATCATGATTGACCCATCAAATACTCCGTACACGCCCCAAAACAAATACGTCACTACAAAGCGACAGGGCGCGTGCGCAATTCAGAGTGTCATGTGGAAAAGTGGGAAGCCGTCGTGTTAAATACCGGTGCGCGTGGAAAAGTGCACTATTGTTTTCTCTGTTGCCTCAGTACCGTGGTTGAAATGCCTTCTGTTTTAATTAATGCACTTTTGTCCAGCTGCTCGAACCCCGATTTAGTGTTAAACGCTGTTTGCTGGCCAAGTGACACATGGCCGGAGATAGAGCTTGTTGAAGAACTTGCTGTATTAATTGATGGAGTTCATAGTCTGCATTACAAGGAGTCAGACAGGCATAATATCGGAGCCAATAATCGTGACACCGGATGTCCAAGAGAGGCGGCGTTTCAGAAAAAAGTCGAGGATGTAGCATGGAAACACTGCGTGCCTCTCCTGTTTAAAATATCCAGCGAGCACGAGTCTGCCTGTAAACTCAGGGGTAAAAACAAGGATTTACTTAATGCTGTGTGTATGCTGTTGGGCGTTTGTGTTAAGATTTGTGACGAACAGCTGTTGGAAAAGTTGACAAACGTTACTTTGTCGGTACTGGAGCTGACAGAAGATGAAGCAGGCGAAGAAAGCTCCGAACAGAAAAAACTAAATAAAGACGTTGCAATTGAAGTCTTGGCTGTTCTAACACCTATTATTTCGTCTAACGAGCAGCTGACAGCGACGGTGCTGTCATCCGCTTTAATGTGCATCAAGGCGGGCTCCGATTCAGTTGCTTCGAAGATATTGGTTCGCGTTTTGATGACTTTGCTTAACACCTGTTGCCCTGTTGGGAGGAGAGCAGTCCTTTTGGGACGCATTCGGGGTGATCTGAGCTGCTGGCACGAAAATGACAGCACGCCAGCAGTGACAGCTCGTATCTTGCTGTGTCTAACTGCGCTTTCAGACCACCTGTTTCATTCCAGCAGCGGTTCTCCTGCTAATGTTGACACACACCACTCCCAGCAGTTTTGGAAGATCGTTCAAGCAGGATTGACGCACAGGGACAGCGTGTCGCGCAAACGAGCGTTGTATCTATTAAAGAGGGCTGTGGAGCTGTCTGATGAAGTGAACGTCGATTTTCAAAGTGATAATGCATGTCATGAAGGTAAGCCTGCCTTCAATAATAACACTGTGGAGCGTGGACTGTAGTGTACGTCATGTCGTAGTTGGTTTTAATACGAGTATTGGATGTTTGAATATTTTGCATTATCAGGTATATGGATTTGAGTCCACTTTTTTGCAGAACAGAGTTTATTTACATGGGTACCAAAGAAGAGCCAGCTTCTCAGGGAATTCTGGGAGGACTATGCCTTGATCATGGAGACCCTTGATGAAAACCAGGTACCGACATACATGATTCAAATATGATGTGTGAGAAGCCAGTTTTTTTTCTTTTCCTCAAAACATTAACACAGAAGTTTTGAGATGCATTGTTTAACTTTGATCTCATTATTTGACTTTGACTTTTATCCATAAATAATGTGACTCTGACTCACAGATTCACGTGGTTCGGCCTGTGCTCAATAGGATGGACACACTGATTGAGGCTACTGTGAATGACATGCAAGGTAGGTCTCTACATTGTGTGCTGGGTCCAGCCGTTTGAAGCTGCTGCATCCTTCTGATTTATCTTTGGTTCTCCCTTATCTCCTCCCACTCTCTGACCCCCTCTCTCAGGTCCAGCCCTGCTCCACCCCTCATGGCTGCTGTCTGTGTACCAGCGCATGTTCCATAGTGAGAACAAGACCGTTATGAGGGAGGGGGTGTGTCACCTGCTGGGTCTGCGGGTGCTACGATGCCCCGCCTTTGCTGTGGCTTTTTCACAGGTGCGTTAGTATTTATCTGACCACAGCTCAGCTGAATTGTCTGTTTACTATTGTCTGTGTGTTACTACAGTAGCAGGAGGCAGACATGTTAACAGCCAGAAGGTTGCATGCTTACATTTTCTGATGAACTGTGCTTTTGGTACCCATCAGAGAGGAATATAATTGAATTAAGAAAAGAAAAAAAAAACAACATAGTTGTCTGCTTCTTGAAATGTACACCAATCTGACCATGACCCTGTGATGGCTGGATAGATACTTGGCTGAATGGATGAAAGGAGAAAATTATATGTGGCATTGAGTAAAGCAGAGTATCATAGTCATGACACGTAGATGACAGTCCTTTAATTTCTTTAGCATACACTTGGCATGTAATACACAGTTATTGATATTAATTTTCACCTGTGATACTCGTTCTGGAAGGTTGTGTTGACATGGTATGAACATCACTTGTGTTGCATGGTTATGAGATTTCATTTTTGTGCTTGGACTCCTTGGAGCCTGCAGAAATGGTGAATACTGTATCTGTCTTGTGTGCTATGGTTTCAGTCTGTCGATTTAGATGTGGTTTTATTCAATGGCTATTACTAAGTCTGTCATATTCTGTCTTGTCCATGAACATGGCATTAGTGTGACTGAGTTAATTCTCCTCTTTGTCCCAGTTCACTGTTGGCCCCTTCTTGGATGTGCTGGCTGAGAGCTCGCTCTTCCACAGGTGAGACACTGTCAGTTCAGAGCGCAAAACATCCTCTTGGCCTAAAGTGAATCTCACTAAGAATCATTTTTCATTCTGTTGCCGATTAAACAGGAAAGTTTACATTTGTAGGTGTGCTTCATCTGAGTGAGTAGTATCCTTAAATGGGTCATATGTCTTTCATATTTATCTATACATATTGCACATTCATGTACACTCATTTATAGAAGGTATTTATTAAAATTTATGAATTTTTGAAAATGAAAATGCCACTTTTTTCATTCAGTGGAACTGAATCTAGTGAAGTTTCAAGTCCAGTAAAAAAAAAAAAAAAAAAAGACTCCATACTGAAGTGACAATAGAAATAACTATTTAGAAATAAATAGAAAATAACCTTGGTGTGTTGCAAATGAAAAGCATCATGATGGCCTGTTTGGGGGAGCAGGGTTAGGTAAACATGGAGTTGCCGAAGTGCGATCAGTTTAGTTTAGTGTTGGTTATCTGGTGTTACTGTTATCTAGTGCTGCCTTCCTGACTCAGGGATGTTTCTGGTTTGCTTCCTCTGCTAAGCGTTAAGTTGAGTTGCTTGTCGTATATTGTCCTTGGGGTGGGGTGGGGTGGGAGGCGGGATGTATAGCTTCACTGCCTGCTTACTTTGCTGATAGACTGATAAACTCACCCCCTACGCCCAGGTCTCCTGGGCAGAGCATCGGAGAATGTCCAGAGCTCGGGGCCAAGCTGCAAGACTTCATGGTCACCTTCATAGGCAGCCTACCACAGGAGAAGAGAAGTACGTGGCCTGCACTGAGGGCACTCAAGGGAAACTGGTAGTATAGTGGTTAAGGACTAAGATTGAATGCAGAAGGATGTTTGTTCATGTCCCTGAATAGTTCCAGCTGTTATACCCTTAGGAGAGGACTTTCCTGAGATCCAGCATGGAGACATTTGCAAGTTTTTTTTTTTAATGAGGAAAATTTGTTGATTATGTGGTTGAAATAGGACTAATCATATCACACATCATGCCTACCAATATTAATGTAACTTGGCAGCTGTATACTTTCTTTAGCGTTCTTTAATTGGGTTTGTGGCCTGTGCTGCTATGGATAGGCTCCCCCGCCCCCGCCGCTGTAACTGGAATAAGTGGTTGTAGGACAGATGGAATAATGCCCTGGGTGTGATGTCTGTGTTGCACGCGTGTGTTTCAGATGAGGTGTTGCTGCAGCTGGTCCAACGGCTGGGCTCTCGCCACTGGTGCGCAGTCCCTATCCTCTTCCTGTCCCAGGCCCTGTCCTGCCTGCTCCCCTGCCCAGCTCTTGGCCCCCCAGGCCTGCAGGCGCTCAGGTAATCTGACTGCTTGGGACTGTCCCATTGTAGACTGGGAGTAAATGAGCCAAAACCACTACATACGCCATCTATTCATTTATTTATGTTTGTATTATTTTCTTAATATCTTTTCATTATGAAACATTGTTTTTGTTTGCACTGTGTGTGCTTATTTGCATTTTTCTTTGTTTTGCACTGTATATTGGTTTTTCTGCATCTTGCATACCTCACCGCTGTATGCTCAGGGATCGGTAAACTTTATCTTATCTTACTATGTCAGGCTGTGCAGTATCCCTGAGTAGAATGCTGAATGTTTTATTGAAAGTTTAAATGCCCCAAGCTAAACTGGCAAATGCAGGCTTTGCCACAGAGATCTTCTTAGGGAAACTGGAAAATGTGTATTGTGGAAAAAATGCATAAACATTGTATTCAATTCTTTTACACCTGCTTTGCTGGTGCAGTTATTGTTATCATAGTGTACATTTCAGATTTGTGGAGAATATGCACGTAAATCAGTCAGTCATTATTCTAACAAGGAAATGTATTATGTAATTGAACATTTTCGGGGATGTTACAGGGAGGTGTTGCATTGCACCATGATAACTCACCAGGTGCTACTCAGAGGAGCTGCTCAGGACTTCTTGCTGCAAAGTGCCCTCTATCTGACAGATGTGGTAGGACACTTTATTTTTTCCTTTTGTGCAATTTGGCCTATTTCCCATCAAAATATTTTCAGACCACTGGAGCACTTCAAGGATGTTTTTTTTTTTTTTTCCGTTTTGTTAACATGAAATATATAGAAACAGATCGGTGTAAAGGTGAAATATGTACCATTGTCCTACTGTAATAACAGGGATTAAGCGCTGAGTCTCTCTGCACACTGCAGGGCACAGTGACGCTGGCTGATGTCCTCGGGTTCCTAGCGCACTTCCGTGCGGATGAGTCACTGTGCAGAGGCACGAAGCTCTGGGATCAGGTACGGAATGCTTGGTTAGGGGTCCAGACTGTCTGCTTGGCTGCATTTTGTGATTTTGCGTGTGTTGTGACGTGTGTAAGCTTTGCTTTCCCCCTGCAGTCAGGAGGCCTGTGGGTAGATTGCCTGGAGTGTGTGAATTTGTGTGCATGTGCGTGCGTGTGTTTGTGTGTGTGTGCGCGTGTGTGCGTGCATGTGTAGGTGTTCTGAGATGGACCTGCCTCCCATCCAGGGTGCACCCCTCCTGTATACCTTATCGTAGCTGACCGATGCAAACCCATATGTCTACTATATTTTTGATTCTGACTTTATTAGAGGTGAAATACTGCCTTGGGATAATTTCCAGGCCCTGCCTCCTACAACCCTGTACTGGAATAGTACTTTGAATAGATAGATGGATGGATGGATGGAACACACCTGGAGGGTATTCCACAAAGCAGATTTTTTTTCCTTAGCCAGACAAATTTTAGGATTGTCCAATAGGCATGTCAGTTCTCCTCCAACGGGACAATTTTCCTATTTGGAGTTATCCGGTTATCTGGGTATACTCTCGCTGGGTATACTTTCGCTTTGTGGGATACCCCCTCATGTCATTGACATACTGTAATTTGATTTGACTTTCTGTGTGTGCCTCTTTCAGGTGTGTGATTGGCTGCTGGAGAGTGAGGAGCATTTTAAACCTGATCCACACCTGAAGCTGGGGGCAGAGCTTTCGAGGAACTCGACCCTCCAGGGGGGGTCCCTGAGAGTCTTTGTGTGCTACCAGCTAGATTCTTTCCTCCGAGTCCCAGCCTGCGCAGGTGGGCCCATTAGCCAGACCCAACGAAAGCTTTGCAAGAGCGCTGCTATGTTGGATTTCTAAAGCTTGCTGGCTCCCTCCCTTCAGTTATCCATGACCCCTTTGCTGTAGACTCGACTGGGGGCTTACCCGATCCCTGGGAGGCAGAGCTCATGGCCCGGGCCCTGTTTCTCTGTGTGGATGTGGAGCAACGACGACCCAGCGGTGCATCACCTGGGGGGCTGGAAGAGTTGCTACGCCCCCTCCTGGACACCCTGAGTCGGCTTGGCCCCAACGTCTACCTGCCCTTGAGGAAGGCTGATAAAAGCCTCCAGCTGCTTTTGCGGCTGCTGCAGCTGCGGAAAACGCCTGGCAGCAGTGACCCTCAGGCACAGAAGGGTGTGTCACGTCACTGGCTCTACTATACAGCCTTTGTTTTACAGCCTCTAATGAGAATGCAAGGTTTGCTGAAACGAGTCCTTTAAGTGGCTCTTCTGTAGCTGTATCTCCTCCCCATTGGTCAGCCGCATTGCCTTTATTCAAATGCAATGATTTTTGCTGGTTTTGTGAGGTAATACTCAGTTAACTAGTCCAATCCATAACTAGTGGAGGATATTGTGTGTCTACTCTAACTGAGGAACATGTCTCTGTGAAAGTGGGGTTATACAATCCTTTGTTTGTGGTTTAATGTTGTTTTATTCATTTTTACCCACAGACGAAGTATCAGCAGCCATAGAGAGGCTTGTCCTGAGGGAGGCTGAGCCGATTCAGGAGTTCATCCTGCGCAGGCTGACTGGGGAGCTGCGTGAGGTGAGGGGGCCGCAACTGGCTTTGCAGTCTCTCATTACTGAACTTGCAAGGCACTTTCTCATTATTGAACTCCTTTTCATTTCAGCTGTTTATCCAAAGCAGCTTTTTTTTTTTTCTTTTTCACACACATACGCGCGCACGCGCGCACACACAAACACATCTATCTATTCCTATCTGAAATGGGGACCGTCCATTCATTTCTATGGGAAAAAGCCTAATAAATAATAAGAAAAAAAAAAACCGGCACCCTTCACCCCTACCCATCCCTAACCTTAACCATAAGTAAACAACTCAAATACAAGACTTTTGGCATTTTCACTTTTTTGATTGCGTTCACAGATTTTTATAAAACTGTGGTAATCCAATTGGAGACCTCAAAAGATGTCCCCTAAAGTAGGGAAATTTCAGGATTTACTACACTTTGGGGACAATTAGGTCTTCAAATGTGATCTATACACACACACACACACATACACATACACACACACACACACACAGAGGATCTCCTCTGAAGGTATATGTTGATCCTTCTCCTTACTGGGACCCTGTTATTAATATACTATTAGTTTGCCCACCCCAGGTACTTTTATTCTAGCTGCCAGCTGTTCCCCTTTTTTTTTTTTGCTTGTCTCTGTCCACTGTGGGACATGCTCTGTGAGTTTGCTCTTGTCCCATTGGTCTTCATCTATGGGATGTGCTCTGTGAGTGTGCTCTCAGCCGTTTGCTCTGAAGCTGTGGAATGTGACTTTGAGTTTTTTCTGTTCCCTATGCGTTTGATCTGTTGGACATACTTTGTGAGTTTGTTGCTCATGAGCTGTGTGAGTCTGCTCTCGTCCAATTGCTCTTTACTTGTGTGACTTGCTCTGTGAGTTTACTCCCTTCCCTTTACATCTTAGCCATGGGACATGCTCTGAGAGTTTGCGCTCTCCCCTTTGTTCATTAGCTGTGGGATGTGGAGCGCGCCAGCCTGTACCATTCCGTCCTGCGGGAGCTACTCCTGGCGTATGGCAGTGCTGGGTGGCACCACTCAAGTCATCTTGGGCGATTTGTCTCAGCGCTGACCAGATACTGTTTACGGGTGCTGGGAGAGCCACAAGACCAGGTACCTCTCTTGGAATTGTTTGGTTTAACCCCTGATTTAGCGTAGTACATCAGTGCTGAAAGGGTCTTATCTGCATTGGTTTTTTAACTGTTTTTTCACTCTTCATGTGCTTGAAATGTCAAAAAGTCTGCTAATTCACCATATAAAACAGCAGTATGACCTAATGCCAGATTGCTTGCAGTCATTAACAGCTTTCCTGCGAGGTGGCAGACTGACTCTTGAGTTTTTGTTATCTGCGTGAGTTTGCAGTTTTTATGGTGAGCAAAATGCTTACAGCCATTTTCTCGATATTGGATGAAGAGTGTAGTTTCTCAGACTGCTGCATTGCAAACTGTAAAATGGAAGTTGACAGGCAGTCTGAATGATTTTCATTTCAGCCTCCATGTTACAGAAATGAGGGGCTGTTGCCTTTGTGGTTTGTTTTCTTCAGAATCCTGTTCTGGGCGTCCAGGTAACCAGGGCAGTTGCCATGGCATCGCTGACTCTCTTGTGTGAGGTCGGGGAGAAACACAGGGCCAGCCTTCACCCTGAAGCTGTGCGTTCACTCTCCTTGGTGGCAACGCTGTTCTACTCCTCTTCCTCACCAGCGTTCCTGAACCACAGTCTGCAAAAGCCTGCAGTAGCACCTGACTGCCTGCAGGGGTCAGTGTAGCTATTCTTTTTTGTATCATTTTTTATAGTAACCATTTTACTTGAATGCTTGTGTATTCCAGCATGGCAGCAAATGAAAATATAATTTGAGACGTGTGACGGGTGCAGCGTGAGACGTGTGACGTGTTTACCACTTTTCACAGGGATTGTTAATATAAAGCCAGCATTCTATTGCAATGTCTCTGTTCCTCAGGAGCATGGAGGAGGGCCCTACTCTCCAGGGCTGGGGCTGTGTAGCAGCCCACTTTATGCGGGACCAGTGGGCCTGCCTGCGCTTCGTGCTGGGTTCCCTCACTCTGCTGGGCCCTCGGGAACTACCTCCTGCCTCAACATTGCTGGGAACTGCGGTTGAGGCTTTGGCCTTGTTGCCCAATGACCTGGTGGTACCCGTTTTAGACTGCATGATGTTACTGCTACCAGAGGTTGGTCACTTCCACATGGGGGAGAACATTCTTTTCTATTTTTCTTTTCTATGTTGTTTTTGGTAACGATAATTGTGTCTAAATTGCTGGTCAGGGAAGTTAAATCATTTAAAAAAATGTTGTGTAATTTTAAAATGAGTGGGCTTCATTTTTCGAGTATTGCACAAGCCACATTTTCAGTGTAATTAAGTTTTCTGTTAATTAAAACTGTATATTCTTCACTGTAGATCTACCAGATAAGGAAAAATATTTTTGCTTATGCGTATCACCTGTATACAGGTCTGCTCCAAAGTTTACATACCCTGGCAGAATTTGTGATATTTTGGCCATTTTTTAGAGAATATGAATGATAACACAATAACCTTTCTTTCACTCGTGGTTAGTGGTTGGGTGAAGCCATTTATTATCAAAC
>JABFEA020000067.1:19640477-19651711 GCA_019775915.2 Cyphomyrus plagiostoma
ATTCATATTCTCTAAAAAATGGCCAAAATATCACAAATTCTGCCAGGGTATGTAAACTTTTGAGCACAACTGTATGTGTCAAACGTTCTACTTCTCCACCAGGTGGCGCAAACTGAGGAATGCTTGTGCGTGGAGGCCGTACAGCTGGCCTGGAAAGTTGTGCTGGCTCTGAGCAATAACCCCCATGACTTCTGGCCCACTCTGGAGGGCTTTGTGCAATTTGCCTTCGGCCGCAGAGTCCTGGAGCTTGCGGAAGGCGAGGCGCCGAAGCTCACGGCCACTATTCAGCAGGTGACCGCAGCACGGCATACTGGGATTGCGTTGCACCATTTTAGTTGTCATGCTGAAGGGAAGGCGGAAAGCTTAATTTGACGGTAGCGTCGTCTGATTTGTACATATAGGTGGCCGCAGAGTTGATCACTCTGTCTCAGACCAAAACGGGAGTATTCAACGTGCTTATCCAGCACTGCTGCCGAACCTGGCTGCCCTCTGACCCAGGATGCCAAATCAGTGCCGATGCGGTGTTCTCCAGCACCTTGAGGCACCTGGACATCCTGACGGAGGCCTGTGTGTATGGGCCTGTGTTCAGGAGAGACCAGAGGTGAGGCTCCAAGGAGATGGGCACCTCCTGCTGGGCGGCTGAGCTGTACTGCAGCGATTCCCTTCTGTCATGGTAACATAATGCAGTAGATTTAAGACGGCAAACCAGTCGTGGGAAGATTTCAATTTAAAAATATGTGGGGAAAAAAAAAGCAGACATACTGTTGTGTGATGCCCTTTAGATCATCCATCCATCCATTTTCCAACCCGCTTATCCTACTGGGTTGTGGGGGGTCCGGAGCCTATCCCGGAAGCGATGGGCACGAGGCGCACTTTAGATCAGTGGTTCTCAACCTTTTCTGCACCATGATCCAATTTTTACTGTGCCAGTTCAGTCGCTGATACTATGCCATGTATAGGTTTAAATTAACCCTATGATCAGGTACGCAGTGCACTCTGCAATGCCAGTCAATGCCTATTGCACAAACCTGATTGGAGGTACTTGAGTGTTTACTAGTTTTGCACTTGTAGACATTTGTAGACCCAAGACCCGTTTACATTTGTACAGGTTGTACAGGTTAATTCTAAGACTAGGGCTGGGAAATCTGATCGTGGATCAGCATAGGAGCTTGTTCATTTTAAAACGCTTACATATCCAACTCTGCCTCGCAACTTGCCCATGGCTTGAGAATCGCTGCTTTAGATTGCTAATGGAGCAGATGCATTTTAATTGTGTGTCTCTCTGTCTTTTTTGTTATAAATCAGATTAATCCAGGAAGTGCAGACGTACGTGGAGCGGCTGGGAGACGCGTGTGCAGCCAACGCGATCATTAACAAGTACGGCTTTCGTGCAAAGACTCCCTGGCCCAGGTGTTTATGGGATACGGCAGAGTGAGCACCCCGGGACTGAGGAGTCGAGGCAGGCGCGGTGCTGTTCTGTTCGGCTCTATCCAAAGTGCCCTTTGGCGAGCACACACAAGACACGCGCCATAGCAGTGTTATTCGAAATAAATGAAAATGTCATTTGTTTTCACATCACCGGGAATAAACAAGGGGAAAGGAAGACAAAAAGCATATTTACAAAAGTGTAAATTTTGGGTACTTTAGTTTATTTGTCAGTCAGTATGCGTATCTTTGTTAAATACGGGCGTGGGTGGGGTGGCGAGATTCGAACCCTTGATGTAGTGAGCACTTCCCCTCCTATTCGCAGTGACAGCCGGGATGAGCAGCTCCCCCGCATGTGTGCCCTGGCGTTCCTGAGTCACCTGGACACCTCCCGCCCCA
This sequence comes from Cyphomyrus plagiostoma, assembly GCA_019775915.2. Classification (NCBI taxonomy): domain Eukaryota; kingdom Metazoa; phylum Chordata; class Actinopteri; order Osteoglossiformes; family Mormyridae; genus Cyphomyrus; species Cyphomyrus plagiostoma. The sequence continues at coordinate 19,642,302 of JABFEA020000067.1, forward strand.
CACATGCCCACCTGATGGAGACACTGGTGCTGCGGCTGTTGAGTAAGGTATGTGTGGGGGGGGCGCTTAGGGGCCCTTGGGGGCCATGAGCAGGTCCTGACGCTGAGTGCTGGTTGTGCAGCTGAGCAACTCGTTAGCCCAGTGCGACACCCCCTGCCATCCTTCACTGCTTCCATGTTGATTAGTTTTCACTTGCTCACCGTTGCCAGGGACTCTTGCTGACTCTTGCAGCATTTGTAAACAGGCACTCCATCCCATAATGATACATTGAGTACACCATCTCTGTTATTTCTGACGCTGCTTCGGAGGTGAAAAATCGAAATGGTATTAAATGTCAATAGTTCAAGTCATCCATAGTCAAACCCTGTATTGTAAAATGTGTCACGGATTAATAGTGTTTTTCCTCGTTTGTGTGTTCCAGGTTTTGAATCTGTCGCCTTTTTTGCGGTTAATAATGGTTTTATCTTTATTGTGTATTTTTTTAATGACTGTTTATATTTGCATTGAAAGTGGTTTTTTTTTTTTTTTTTTTTTTTTTTTGTTCCTTTGTCTGTTTCCCTTCCACTGTCCTTTGTAAAGGATGATGAGATATCGAAGTCGAAAACACGTTACTATGGAAACTCCCTGCAGCATCGAGTGAAGAACAGGGTGTGGCAGACAGTGATGGTCCTGCTGCCCAAGCTCAGAGTGGTAAATCGACACACATATTCCACTAACTAAGGCTGCAATGCTGAGACAGAGGGGTCAGGTCACACGCACACACACACACACACACACACACACACGCACACGCACTAAGGTGACTGAACACCCTCTAATCTAGTGGTTCCCAACCCAGTCCTCGGGGAACCCGGGCAGTCCACTTTTTTGCTCCATCCCAGCTCCCAGCCAATCAGAAACACCAAATACCTGGTACAGGTGTGCTGGGAGAGGAAGCAAAAACGTGAACTGTCTGGGGTTCCCCGAGGACTGGGTTGGGAAACACTGCTGTATTCTATATACCCATATACATGGACATTGTCTCAGGTCCTGTCCTCGACCTTTAATGTAGACAGACTGTCCTTTAGAGGCATCCCTGACTCTGTTCTGCCTGTGTGAGAGACATGTTCTGCTCTGCCGCAGGAGTTCATGGAGACTCTGCTGGTCCGTGTCTATGAGGCTGGCTTCTGCAGCAACCAGGCGTCGGTGAAATACCTCATCGAGTGGGTGATCATCCTCACCCTCCACTGGCACCCTGTTCTCGTGGACACCCTCTGGAGGTGCTTCGGTGTGGTGGTGAGCACCATTTTAGCAGAGTGTAAACCCGTTTGTTGTTAGATCATGTCCCAGGGGGACCTTGGTTCAGTTGAATTTTGTCAAGTAAGTGGTGGACCTTTATGAATGAATGAATCTTTGGAGTTACTTGGAGGGAAAAACCAATCTAAGCAACCAAACAATCAGGACGTTGTGAAATTCTGTATTGAAGCTAGCAGGCTTTCTGTGTGAGTGCAAGACTGAGCAGGTTATCATGAAGAATTCATTTTGTCTTTGAGAGAACGAGTTTAGTATAAAAACTTTTGCTTTTAGGACCAAGAGAAAACCAAGACAAGCATCTGTACTTTCCTGTCTGTGTTAGTTCACCTGGATGTCCTTCTGGCTAACGTTCCGGATAAGGTAGCCTCCATCGTCCTTTCTGCAATTTCACTGCATGCTGGTTATATCGCTTGTACCTTCTTGTAGCTTGACTTGTTCCCTCTCTCTTGTTCCTCTGTCTCACCTCTAATCATATTTGTTCCTCTCCCTGGATATTTACCCTCCCCTTCCTGTCTTCTCCATGTTGTTACCCCTGCTCTTCTCCCTTACCTCATTCCACCCCCTCCTCATGCCCCGCCCTACCGCTCCTACATTTGCTCCTCCTCAACCCCTGCTTCTCCTCACCACCCCCCCCAGGCCAGCAGGTGGCGCCGAGCTCTGGATGTAGCCCTTCAGTGCTGCTTTAGTCACAACTTCAGCGTGCGCCTCTATGCCCTCATAGCCCTGAAGAGGGTCTGGGGCCTGGAAGGCATGAGGGCCACTGCAGAAGGTGAAGCGCAGGGTGCCGAAGGGCTTGGGGGAGCGGCCTCTGTCGTCCCGGCCTGCCTGCAGCAAGCAGAGGCCATGCAGGGCACAGGGTGAGTGTTTGATTGGCTGGCAATGCAATTGGCTGTCTGAATGGTGTCTGACCATATGGCTATCGATGGGTGGATGGTGTGCTGTGGAGAGGACAAGTTGAGCTGATAGCTGACCTGATCTGTTTGTAATAAGGGGCCCGGCAGCCATTGATCAGTTTAGTGATTGGAGACATATTGTAAGGCATTGCACACTGAGCATGTTGAATGGTCAGATTGTTTTTAGAGTGTATAGTTCTGTTGTCTCAGGGCATCAGGGTTATAGGTTTCAGTCATACCCCATGTTTGGAGTAGGCATCTTCTCCATGGCTTTTGTGAGTTTTCTATATGCCTCCAGCTTTCTTCTGCTGCGGTCCAAAAGACTTGCTGTCAGCTGGAATGCCATCTCTGATTGCCTGTTGTGCATACGACTGAGTATGTCATGCCCTGAGAGAAGCTGGCATCCCCTGCCTCGGTGCCCTGTGCTGCCACCGATAGATAGATGGATGGATGGATGGATGGATGGATGGATGGATGGATAGATAGATAGATGGATTATTGGTGTGTCTGGGGCAAATTAAAGTTCTTAACCATTTATCTGCAGGAATGCTGGAAAGAACTGGACAAGAATCCAGGAACATTTCTTTTTTGGGATCTTCCATCCTCTTGTAGACTACAGCATGGAGGTGAGTCATAATAGCATCATCTTCACAATTATGCTAGTGTGCATTGATTAATTTGAAATTTAGGTGTGTGTCGCTTAACGTTTGTTATGTTCCGTCCAATAAGACATCAGGCGACTTAGATGCTATGCGAACATCATGTATACTGTGTATGAACCTATTCAGTATACTGGACCTAAACTGTAACATTTACTATCACTATCAAGTATTGTGGATATTATTACTTTGATACAGACACTCCTCATTTAACGGCCGAGTTCTATTCCTACGACTAGTTCCTTAAACAAATTGGTCAATAAGCATGGAGCCGGCCCTTACCAATATTTCAAACATCTTTAGATATTGTTTTAGTGTCAGCTTTGCAGCATTAACATAATTTTTATATTTATATTTGTTATATGTTTATACAATAGTACAGATATACAGCGAATACTGAATCGTTTTTCTTAATTCTGATTAATAACAAGGTCTAAAGGAAAGTGAATAGCTTAGTTTTAATTTGCATGACTCTTAGATATTACAGAATCTAAAATACAGTTGGCAAACATAAAAGATTAAAGGTATAAGAAAAGTGAAGGCTAGTGTAGTGAATACTGATTGTGGGAACGAGACTGAGAAAGATGTGAGATGAGATTCTTGACGCTGAGACACCATGTTGCTGTTTCCACGACCAAAGTTCTCGTACAATATTCAGTGCTGCCTGGTCAGAGAGCTGATCGTAAGTCGGGGCTGTCGTTAAACAGGTAGGTCATTGTGTGAGGACTACATGTATGTACTGTACTGTTATACAGCTGTCAGGGCAGTTGCTTTATTTACACCAGCTACACATGGTGCACTGTGGCCGCTTATGTCTGCTGCATCCTGTTAGCCGATAATGATTTTTCAACTCTGTTTTAACTTTATGGGACCTCGCATGTATAAGTGGTCAGATGTTGTGCAGATGGATGTTGACACATCTCAACTATATTCAGGAGATCAATAAGCCCCTTGTCGTCATTCAGTATTGGTGCAGAGGATGTGGAAGGGGTGGGTACATACAGGTGCACCTTGATAAGAGGCTAGAGTGCACTGTGAACACCTGTTCAAAAAGGTATTGGACTGCATCTACTTCCTGAGTAGACTCCTGTAATAATGCTACAAGAAGGGACTCGGACCAACTCAAAACGCTGATTATAAGAAGGCTGTCTCTATTCTGGGAATCCACCAAGGTTCAGTTGAAACAATCGTCCAAAGGAGAACACTGAAGATGTGTTCCCTACTTGACAATGCATTACACCCCCCACATCACATCCTAGTCAAGCAGAGAAATACATTCAGCAACAGACTCGCACAAGCTGCACTGCTCCAGCAAGCTCTATCTAATGTCTTTTCTTCCAGTGGCCATCAAATGCTACAATAAATTTCCCCCCGACCACCAGCCCTCAAGAATAGTATTGTGTTTAATGTTGTATTTAGTATTGTATTTTTGTCGCACACTTTATTTTGCACATTGTAATTTAGTATTGTATTGTGTATTTTGTTCAGTATTGTGTCTTTTGTATATGTACAGTGATGTCACTTTTTGTGTGTGCTGATGTAACTTTTGGAGTATCTTTCGGGATCAATAAACTACTACTACTACTGCTATATAACTGTACAGGATTCACTCCTGGCTTATTCCACCTTGTTTTAGACTATCTTCCACATCTTTCCGAGCCTGTCGGACTTGGCCAACGATGAATGGATTCCTGCCTGGAAGATTGAGACACTGGTGGAATTCCCCCAGAATTCTGTTCCATCCTTACAGAATTCCCGCCAGGACCTGAGCCAGCTGCAACCAGGCGACTGGGTCCAGCTGGATAAAGGTGCAGTACCCACTTCCAACTACTAGGTGGCATCCTACGTCTACTTTCAGTGTTTTGTATTTATCTGCATCGTTGTCCGTGTTCTGTATTACAGGGGCAATACCGAAACTCATTTAGCTGGTAATGTTTGCATTGAAGCCATTTTGTCTTAGTGACAAAAACAAAAATGTCTGTGTTTGTTCAATAAGTTTGGGACACAGCTAAGCAAGAAGCACAGATATGAGCAGTGAAAACATGCCTCCTGTGGGTTAATACAGGTCAGGAGCTAAGGGAGAGTGAGAGACATTACAGACTAGGGAAAATGGGAACAGATGCCTTTTCCCACGCGTTAGTGACTGTGCTCCTGTGTGTGAACTCCGGTGCCCATCTGGACCGTAAACAGCACGTGCAGCATCCTGTGAGTGAGTAGAAGGTGCCTTTGTGAATGTCAGGTGAGAGGGAGCGAGAAGAGCGCTGGGCGGATGTGCAGAAGAAGATCACGCCCTGGAGAGCTGGCATCCAAGAGCCGGACCTGGACCTGCAGCTGGCATCCCAGCCGAGGGCAGCACGCCTCGGCAAGCTCCACGGCGCCCTCCTAGTGGTCGCCTCCCTTATCGACAAGCCCACCAACCTAGGTGGTAAGTGGCTGATGGGGGAACAGCGTAAAACAGAGCACCTTCATTCACTTACATCATCCAAATAAATACTGTGAGTGACCACCATCTCCCCTCTGTATTATGGTAATACAATTAGTACAACCGCAGGCAATAAATATATAAATACTACCATGTCTGCCATGTGAGATTAAACACAGACGGGATGGGTCGCGCTCTTGTAACTTTGCCCAGATCACCAAGATGAGTCAGTTACCAAGCAGAAGTGGTATGTCCATTTGCAAACGCTCTGCTGTGTGTGTGTCTGTAAAGAACTGCATACGCAGACAGAAAAGTGATTAATTTGCTAATCATTAAAAACATAGTAATTGTCACGTAAACCGCGCTTCCGGTTTACAATGACACAATGCGTTCTTTGATAAAAACAAATACTGCCAGACAGAAAAAGGCTGGATGATTTGTCAGAGTGTGTAGGATAAATGTGCATAATGGCTTTTTAATTGCTTGCCTTGTATATATTCAGTCAGTCTTCTTTGCATGTGGGTGAACACGCTGACGTATTTGCACGAATCTGACCGGGGCTTATGTGCAGGGCTGTGCAGAACGTGCGAGATCTTTGGTGCTAGCACTTTGGTGCTGGACAGCCTCCGACACGTCAGCGACAAGCACTTCCAGGCCCTGAGTGTATCTGCCGAACTGTGGCTCCCCCTTTTGGAGGTGAGTGGTCCTGCATGACGTGCCATATTTTCCTTGCCTAGCAGTCTTTTACAGCTAAAAATAAGTCCATAAGGAAACTTTTTTTTTTTTTTTTTGCACAGTTGAAGGTATTTTAACATTTGTGAATCCTTTCTCGGAAGGTTAAGCCTGCGGAGCTGGCAGACTTCTTACAGCTGAAAAAGAGAGAAGGTTACTGCATTGTGGGTGTGGAGCAGACAGCGAACAGCCAAAGTTTGCAGAACTACAGGTTCCCTGAAAAGACCCTCCTGCTTTTGGGGTAGGCGTCTGCCCATGTGCCTGCTGCCGTCAGTCATAAATTCGATCCATACCTGTTCCCCATCTCTTCTGTTATTGCTCGCTGGTTTGTTTACCCATAAATACAGTTATGCTTCTTCCCACACCATAGCAGCTTCTGTACCATGCAAGGAAGACGTTGAATAGGTTCTAATCCAAAAATAGCATCTCCTTGGTCTGTTAACAGCAGCTCAAGTGGCTGCCCACCTGGGTGTAGAGAGCCTTGAGACCGGTGGCTGGGATTACACCATGCACCGTCAGCTGATTTAGCTCACTTCCTGTTGCCGTATTGGCTCCCATTGATTGACGGCGCAAAGTCATCCCACCCACTGTGGGCTGTAATGTCTTCTCCCCCATCACTTATGGGGCTAATAAAGGTTTTGAGTCGTATCGTGACCTGTGTCCGAACCAGAGCTGCAAAAAACTAAGCTCTAACACTAGACTCTCCCATATTAGAACCTTCTGCCTTGTGTCAGGACCTTATAGCTGTAGCCCAGCCAGTGGTGCTGCAGACGGCCACAGCAATGCAGCAGCCCTGTAATCGGTCCTGATCTGCGTACAAAGCCTGCGTGTCCCTCCCTCTCCGTGCACCACTGCTGACACAGCTCTTTAGTTTCATCACCCTAATTGATTGCTCCACCTGCCCCCACCTGTGTTTTGCCTGCCTCCGTGATGCGAGGACACGTCCGGGCATGCTGCTGTCATGATTACCTCAACGAGAGCGCTGAGGATTGGGGCAAAAGCATATCTTCTTTGTCGGAAACATTTGCTCTTAAAGACTAATGCTGTTTCAGAATGAAAGAATATGGGGGGGGGGATTTATCAAGACAGGAATAATCATACATGTGAATATTTTTGGGAGGACCATACTGGATAAGTCCCCCTGGAAGGTGCATGGATTTTGTGGAGTTGAGCACTGCTTGTGTTGCATAATATACCTGTTACCACTAGGTGACTGCACCCATTTCTCCTTCACTCTCATGCTCCTACTGATATGCAGGATTGTTCAGATTATCAGCATATACACAAAGCAAACTCTGAATGCTAGCTTCTGTCTAAGCAGGACTGTCAGCATAGCAGCAGGGTATTTGTAAGACCCAACATTGTGGAGTCCCTCTAATTTTCAGCTGGCTAGTTAATTCCTGTCTGTGTGAGCCTCGCTGTCTGGATTTGTATCGTGGGTCTGGTATAATTCATCTGAGCTCAGTTGCTTAATTCCCTGGCCATGTCTTTTCTGTTTCTCTTTTTTTCTGGACAGTAACGAGCGAGAAGGCATCCCAGCAAACCTGCTGCAGTTGCTAGACGTCTGCGTGGAGATCCCCCAGCATGGTGTTACACGTTCCCTCAATGTGCACGTTAGCGCCGCCCTGCTGGTGTGGGAGTACACACGCCAGCACCTGCTCTCTCCCAGCTCCCGGGTCCCCGACCACAGCCTCTAAGACTGGGCCTCTTGCCACTAATTCTGTCACCTGACAGTAACTGATGGCTGGACAGTAACTTTTGATCTTTAACCTGCATGTCCCAGAATTCCACCTGGTAATAAGTTTTTCAAATTGATATTTAATAGGCTCAGAACGCAACCTTTTTAATGTTTTATATAATCTGTATGAGTTTTATGAGGTCAATGTAATTCTTCTAATAAATATTTTTGTATAAAAATTTATATATGGTTTTTTTGTTTTATTTTCTAACAGTGCACTGCATTTTTCTTGGTCAAGACTTGCCTGTCTTAGTGTTGATTAGTGTTTGCTTTTGTGCCTTGGCTAGTTTGGTCTGATCACTTGGTCAGTTCTACAGGTCACTGCACCTCCGTGCGGGTAATTTGCCATTTTCCACTAATACAGATTTCTGGTGATAATTATAGGCCTAAAACTTAATATCCTGTTAATGTGGAATAGCTCTAGCTAAATTATCTCTTTTATTATAGAGGTGCTATCAGGGGACATGCAATAAAAAATACTAATTTGTGGCAGTTTAAACCTACACTGTACCTGCTGCAGTTCCCGGATTTTCAGGGAAGAAGGTATGTTTTGAATTGAAACCGGTGAGAGTGCAATATGCGCCAGTTATTCATTTCTGCCCTATCATCCCGTTGACCAAACAATTTTGGAAATGATATCATTGTTTAAATAGGCAATGTGCACTTTATCAATGTCATTATCTTTGTCGGCCCCGACAATCGCAGATGTCAAATATTTTATTCTGTGGTTGTTATTTGTATTGTTCTTTTCACTTAGAAAAAAGAACGAAACGTATTTGATTTTCCGTTCTTGCAACGAAAAGAACTCCTCGAACCCCCTTTTACCGATTTACCGTTTAGGCTTTGTAAGGCGAGGTGGGGCCGGGTGCTGGTGAACCGCTAGGATGGGAACGGGTCGCCAGGTTAGAACACTGGCACGGAGGGAGGTGGGGAAAGGAGAGATGATCGGAGGGGCGGAGGCGGCCGCTCACAGTGTTTATTTGGGTGATGTAAGTGAAAGAACATCGGTGCGTCAGTAATATAGCAACAGTTTTAATTGCTGTTTTTTGTGCCATTCCTTGCTCCCGGGCGCTTATGCAGTCTTTTACCATGTTGAAAACTACTTTGCTCTCATGGCAATTTCATGCGCGGGGAATCCACAACTTCACCTGCGTTTGGGGCACAATTTCCACTGCTTGGGGCATATAGCCGGCGGGCGCCTAGACGGGATCCAGGTCTGATGGACATGCCAGCCAGCTGGGCTGCAGGCTCTTATTTCCTTGGCGATATGCGCGTTTCGTTCATGAACTCAACGCGGAACCGGCCGACTGCGTCCTCCAAAACCAGCCTGTTCATGGAGGTGCTTATGGTGCTCATGTGCCTAGGCGCTGTCACTGGTGCGTAGATGCTGTTTAATAATATTAATATTGTAGTCTTTCTCTTGTTTCGTTATCCTGATCGCTCATATTTAATAGAAAAAAAAGTGGCCCAATTATCTTACCACTGGACCTAAAAACACTAAAAAAAAAAAAAAACCCGACACATAACTAATTACTGTGATTTTTTATAGTTAGTTAATTAAGCTAAGCTGTCGGTTTGATATTTGCAAGGAAATATTACTTTTATTTTGATTGATTAATTGATTTATAGTTTTTATTAACCGAATGTGTGTGTGTGTGTGTGTGTGTGTGTGT
>JABFEA020000067.1:19669654-19681459 GCA_019775915.2 Cyphomyrus plagiostoma
GACTCAGTATGGGGTGCTACAGGACTCCCCATATAGGACTCAGTATGGGGTGCTACAGGACTCCCCATATAGGACTCGGTATGGGGTGCTACAGGACCCCCCAGAGTCTGCTGGTCGGAAGATGGCAGATGGATGGGCTTGGCTAAGCATGGAGGAGGGCAAAGGCAGGTGTTACAAGGAGAGCTGGGCTAAGACCCAAAATGGTTTGCTATTTGCATCACTTTCCTGACCCAAGCTCCTCCAAAAGATCTACTGTCTATTCCCTCCCATCTCAAACCCACTACAGAGCTCCTTCACTACACATCTGCATGTGCCCCTGCTGCACAGAAGGCATAAAGCCAGCACCACCAATTAGCTCAGGCAGCCCAAAGAACCTCAAAAGATAACTAATAAAAAAATGCTAATACAGACTAATATCTGTTGCATACCACTCCCCATCATGGTATGGTTCTAAAAATTAAGATAACACATAAATATTAGAAAAGCAAAACATTTGACTTGTTCTTCTATCCCATATTTGTGACAAGGAAGTGATTCAAAAAGAATGAAGTTTCTGCCTAGTATATTTGCTGAAACTGCATTAAAATACACACCAGTGGCCACTAGGGGTGCTCTAGTGTCACCTCAGCTTCAACCCCTGATACACAATTTATGTTCCATACGAGGGAGGAGTTCAGCAGGTATTTATACTATATGTCAAAGTGCACTGCTCTTACACTGACACTCCTGCTCAACTGTGCAGTGTAATCAAACCAGGTGGAATGTCAGCTACTCCTCCTGATCTTCTGTACCAAATGGGAGGACCTACTCAGCTCTAGAGCCGACAGAAAATGAAGTATTTAGGGGAAAGCACTGCCACGGTGAGGTAACGTGGGGAGTGACTCGTGGGCAGGGTAAGCACCACTAACTCTCACCGTCTGTCAGCCACATAGGCATATTCCAAGTGGAAAAATACCACGTCTGCCCTTCTCAAACTTTTCTCAGGAACGTTTCTTGGGTACCTCTCTCCAAATTCAATTTGCCATTTCCGCCCTTACAGAAAATAACATTTAAGCAGTTTTAAGACTTAATTTCATGGCATCATTTCATGTAGCCAAACCATGTTGAACATCCTTCAAATCCTTTCAGTTTCACCCGCATCAAAGTCATTGTTGTGACATCACACACTCCCCATACAGACACCTTCAAACATTAAAGCTTGAATACCACCCCAAAGATGAACATGAGCATTGCTTTCTGTACAAAAAGTAAGCATGCATCCAGCATACATTTTCAAAAGATATTATGTATAGAACATTGTTCGTTTGTTAAAGTCAAGTAACAAGTAATAAGGGTTGACCCTTCAGCACAGAGGTCAGAGCTGGGGGTATGCATGGGTGATGAATGGGGAGCAGGCACACTGCCCAAGCAGATTAGCGCTGCATTAGCAGGGTGTCAGGAAGACAAATGAGCTGCCTATGCTCGCCCTCCCAGCGCCTTGAAGAGCCCTGACAAAACGGAACTTTCTGTGATACAACGAATGAGACGAGGGTCATGTGCGGTACTCATTCCTGCGGGGTGAAGCTATTCTACAAACCTACCAGAGATCTTGTGGTTCTACTGCTTTGAGTTTCCAAGGATGCATTGTCCAGGCTTCAAAGAAATGGCAGCTCTCCCTGGTCTTACAACCAAAACACAAGAGGGTGCTGTTCAACAAAAACTCTTCTCTTTGGACAGCGAGGCTATAATCCACTTTTCAATTTCCTGACACACTTGAAATCTAATCAATTGCAAAATGTCATAAAAGATCCAGAGAACGATTGTGTGTTCCCATAACTCCTATGCAAACACCGCTGCCATACTCATACCCTGGGCCCAAGTCCACTCAGATATCTTAAGAATTCTGCAGTAGAGCACTTGTGCTATAAAGAGAGACCCTCTCTGGTCCCCACCTTCATTTCTAACTTCTACATAATATAGTCCACAACCTGCTACAGAAATAAAATCCTTCTAGCACACTGGGTTGTGTGGGAACTGTATTACATGACATTTTCATTACCAAGACAGTGAAGATGAGAAGAAAAGGAAGGGGAGGGAGAGAGGGAGCGAGGGAGCATGTAGTGAGTAGAGCAGCTGCGGAGATGAAAGCCTGACAGCAGGAGTGTTGGATGGATGCCAACTCAACAAGCTCGACACCCAACCCATTGCTAGAATCTTCTCCCCTTGCTTCTTTCCTGCTGCTATTTGTAACCCCTGCCTCTGTCACCTCTCTCCTTCCCACCAGTCTCTCTGCGGGTGGTGGGGGTCAGGTTTAGCCGGGCCATGCTGTACATAATACCAGCAGGTAGAGTTAATCTCTGTGGCTGTCATCATGCAGTGTGATGGCACCTGCTGTGGAAGTGGCTCCCACGCATTGGTGTCTTCATAGGGGATGAACACAGTATCTTTTTGCCTCAAAGGAGCTGCCACCTTGTGTGCATGCCCTGCAAAGTGACACAATGTGACCGCGGCCTTACCAGATTTACCAGTTTGACTAAAATACTTTCATAGTGCATCCTTTATTCAAAGACGTACAGTTAACTAATTTGCTAAAAATGGCTTTCCATCAAAAATTCCAGTAATTGTACATACTGTATACTCTTCATGACCCCATTTTACACAATTACAAACTATGAAGTGATGATGTCCCTGTTTGGCCCTTTTGGACACCCACCACTGTAGGACCATACTAAAAAGCACCAGCCACACTGGAGGCACAGGAAATCTGTGCCAACCTCTAGTGCTCAGTGAATTACTGCCAAGCTGACTCTATAAACTGCGAGGCGGGGGGGGGGCATTTTTTATGATTGCTGGATGGTCATCACACAGAAATACTCATACAAACATGGACAAGCAGGCACACTCACAACACAGAAGTATACAGTATTCCCAAGGCTACTAGATCAATGAATTGATGGGAGCTTCCAGGACATGGGATCACATAAATGACAAGTTTCAGCTTTGTTAGGGTGCATCCAAAATTGCATACTTGTTTGCTATGTAGTAGGCCAAATATAGTATGCAAAGTCAGCAGTATGTCCAAATCCTCGGTGTGGTTGTGAAAGTAGGCAAATGGTACCTGGATGACATACAACATCCTGCAAAATTCCAAAGTGTGTAACAGATGGACGTTATGCTATGCCACAAGGGCACTAAAGTGGCAAAGAATGTCACTTGCTTAGAACTTTTAAGATGGCATAGTAAGTGCTGTCTCTATACAAATGTAATTAGAAAACAATGCCCAGTTACCCAAGTTGAATCGAATATGTATTTTCTTCGTTCATTGTCTTTTATGTTTAGAGAGTCAAAACTACATCACTGGAAAACATGCAGGAACTATGGAAAAATGTGATTTAGGAGACACCCTTAGACTGAGAAGAATGACCTGTAACCCTGTCTCAACACATTCTGTAATAAAGTTGCATCCTGTAATAACGATAGAATGTAACATGTTGAATGACAATAATAATGATGATAATTTTAATAATAATAGGATAATATTGCAACATACATTTTTTCTATAAATGGTACATTTTGTCAAGTTATTAAATAATGCGGCATCATTACATAATGCGTTGTAACAGACCCTCAAGGCTATGAGCTGTGACTCCAGTAGACTTTGATAAGCATGCATCATACAACAGCCAGCACACATTAACCCTGGACGTGGTGAAGGGCAAACTCACCCTGACGCCCATGAAGCGATCACGAAGCACTATCCAGGACAGTAGGAAAACGAAGGCCTTGTTGCAGCAGAAAAGCGTGGACACGTCGGTGGTGTTGATCTTGCGGAGCGCCTGAAAGTACAGGTAGTTTGTCAGGGTCCACAGCAGGCCGAAGGGGGCCACCTTGGTGAAGAACACCTTCGCTGTCAGACCGTCATCTCCAAAGAACCTGCAGCACTCCCTACAGAGGATCACACACACACACACACGCACGCACCAACACACACAGCACACAGAGAACACAGTGTTAATGAACACACACATACAACGCACAGAAAGGACAGCATTAATACACAGAAACATACGTAAGTCCATCTGTTTCACATATACTGTATCAATAAACACGGTAACACAGTAAAAGATAAGCACACACTCACACAAACAGCACTATGTTACTGAGACTATGCTACGGATACCATACAGTAGGTGTGTATTCAGGGATGGGGACACAGGGGCATTGTACCCCAGCTGAGTACCCCCTCCCCAACACTCACTGATTCAAAACAAATCATTGCCTAATTATAAGGTTGGCCCCTCTGTATGGATTATGGCCCATCTCATACCCTCCTCTGCCTCCCCTGCCATACAGAAGTCACAGTACTAGGGTTGAAAAATTCTGGGAATTTTCCATTAATTCCCATGTATTCCTGATAATTCTCATGGAAAGTTTCCAACATGGAATATTTTCAAAGTTCCCCAAGGAATGGAAAGTTTCCAGAAATTTTTATCAACCCTACAAAGTACTTCAAATAATGTAGGAGCTCTATGATTTATTGTCTGTTATCCTTGTGTCTGACCACTTGTAGAGTTACTCCATCAATTCCCACATAACAGTCCCTATAACTGCCCCTGTAACTTGAGAGCAAAGTGCCCATACTGAGTTTCGGGCACAAAGCCCACAACTCTGTTATTACCCAGAGCACTGGCAAACTTCCTCCCTCAACCTCGCTAGCCAGCACTCTAACAGCCGGTTGCGTTTTGTCACACCACCATTTCCTACGCTCCCTAAAAGCTTTCGATTCTCTGCTCTTCCTCCCAGCCACCTTGCATGTAGACGTGCTATGACAGTATGCACAGAACCTGGCACTCAGATGTTCTGAACCATCAGTCAGTTGCTCAAATCTATGGTTGGACATGCTACTGAAACCGGATGGGACAGTGTAGGTCATTTTACAATTAAACACTGAAATTATACTTGCAAGACCTGACATTTCAGCAGTAAATATCTCTGAATCTCTCAATATTGTACCTGTCAAAGACATAGGCAAGAAAGCCGAGAGCAGTGCTTAGAGACCAGATTTTTTTTTAAACAAGCACCTACACAACAGTAACTTAAGGAATATGAGGTCAGGGTTTCCTCTCATTTCATTACAGATTTTGGCTCATGTCCAGGATCAATAGCAGACAACCACCTTAAGCTGCTTTTCTCTGGGGCCTCATGGGCTTCTGAAGGCTTAAAGTGTTAGTCTCAGCTGATGAGGATAAGTAGTCCAACAAGTACATCAAGTCGAGAATTGAGTGCCTAACACCTGAACATTTTCATTCACTCTTTGCAGTCTTTCTTTCTTAAAGATGTGCAAAGAACCCTATCAGGAAATCATAATACACAGGAGTTAAACTTAGGAAATCCTGAGAAAAATGGCTGAGCTCAACCGCATACAGGCCACAAAAACAAAAAAAGGCTAAAAACAAACGCAGCAAAGGCACACTGGTGGGCCGCCCCAGCAATCCCAGAAGCCACTGCAGGACAACAAACTTCTATCAGGGTTCGTGCTTTCACATGCTTGTGCTTGTATTCAGAGGCAAAGGTAGCGAGGTGTGGACACAGTGACAGCGCCCTGTTGCTCAGTACGCACCATACACTGGGTATTGAGGGGGATGTGTTCTCGTCAGGATTAATGCCGAGTATGTTAGTGTGGGGGGAGGCTGAGCGGAATGACAATCCTGTCACATCCCTTGCTACATCTCACAGCGAAAAGACCCACAGAGAGGGTTTCCTCAACAAATGACTGAACATGCATGACTGGAACGGGGATGGAAACGGTATGATTTCATCCATGTGACTGACACCTGCTCCTGAACCCTGACCTCCAACTCGTTTTTCATTTATAGTACAAAAGCAGAAACAATTTGATTGCAGGTACTTAGTGTAAAGGTGGGAAATTAAGTTACAAAATCTGATGGTGAAGTAATAAGAATCAAGACCACTGAACTCTGTAGTCAAAGAAGGATAGCCATTGTAAATATGCTGAATTCTATAGTAACTGGAGCCAATGAGAAATGCTGTTTTAACAAACAATGTGAGCTCTGGTACCCCCCAGAGGTGAATCATGTCCTTACCTGAACCTCTGTTTTGGAGTCTGCCTCTCTGTGCTTTTGCACAGGTGTCCCACGTAGTAGAGGGGGAAGAAGAGGCAGTTCCAGGTGGTGGCAAACCAGGTGAGGGTGAAGGGGGCGTCAAACTGCCTGAAGGTGAGCTTGGCCAGCTGGGTGGAGCCTGTCCATGACGAGCAGACGCACATCACCATGACGACTCCCCACAAGGCCTTGCGCACCTGGGCGGCCGTAACCCTCACGCAGCAGCGGAGCTTCCGCCGACTGCCACCCGCGTCGCCCCCGGCGCCGCCTCCTGCCGACTGGCCATCTGCCGCCCCCACAGCGTTGTCCCGGGGTCGGTCTTCCCCTGCAGAGACACGCACGGTGGCGGGAGAGGGAGCAGCATCATCCGGGGCTGAATTACACAAACACACACACTACAGCACAGACACAAACACACACACACACTACAGCACAGACACAAACACACACACACACTACAGCACAGACACAAACACACACCCTACAGCACAGACACAAACACACACATTACAGCACAGACACAAACACACACACTACAGCACAGACACAAACACACACACACTACAGCACAGACACACACACACACACACTACAGCACAGACACAAACACACACACAATATAAAAATAGTTGCATACAAAAATACCAATGTAATGAAGACATGCATACACTCAGCAGTACTGGAACAGCCAAGAAACATACATTTACCCAGTATAAAGCTCTTTAGAATTATGAAAACCAGCAGAGAGAAAAGGGGTTTTGCATCATCTGATCCACAAACAAAAGCATTTTCAGACTTTTCTTTCTGTACAGTAGATGCAGGTATAAAGCAGGGCTGCCCTGATCAGGTCATTTTCACCATGCAATCCAGATTAATGCTTGGTTTTTAGGCTTTTTACATTTGTATAAACTTATGGGAGCCATCACTGTGCATTATATAACACACACACATATTTCACAGAAAACAGTTCATTTGTAGGACTAAAAAACAATTCACTGTACCTTAACTACCCCGGGAAGCAATAATATATACTACAATGTTAACCAAGGAAGGGTATTGGGTAACCAAAATTACGAGTGTGGTTTTGTGCTTAACAGAATGAAATCATTTTAATGTCAGAGCTCTGTCAAACACAGACGTACGCAGGCAGACCTGATCTGGATGTCACAAGAACAAAGCACAGGTTATTTGGGGTATATAGAGGTAGAACCTCATTATTGCTGAAAATAAAGATTCCTGCATATCAGCAATGAGTCACAGGTTAAAATTTACTCACTAATTAAACTGTCAGTACATTAGATTGACAGTAAATTAGTCAATATATATTTGATAACTTTTGCTGTTGAAGATCTTACCATTTAAGTCTCGAGTTCAGCTTTTTTATGCTGGGGGCTATTTTTCTCTTTAAAACATATATTCTCGTATTGTCGGAGGATTTCTGAAAACGTAGTTGCTGGTGAACCTCAATGCAGTGACAGCATCCCGTTACAATAAACCGTACACTTCTATTCAACGAGATATACTTCTTGCATTTGCTCGCCCGATGGTTGCGTCAAAAGCATTTTCATTTACTCAGCTTAAAACGACACATTTTTTAACCAGCGGTACTTCGGCTAAACCAGTGGCAGGCTTAAATATGTCGTTTAAACAACAATATTGCCGTTAGTTATTGCAGGGATCAGTATTAGGAATATAGTATCTGTAATGCAGTAAATGATTAAATTACATATGTCCCAGAGACATTAACGTATTATACTCCCAGTCCTATCATCCTATCAATTTCCAACTGTTTTATTTCAAAAACATGAGAGAGGACTGATAAATACTAGATTAGTCTGACTGTAAGAAAAAAATATCGGGATTTAATTATGTGAACTGCAAGCCCAGATATTCGTTGCTGAATGACGGATATAACCAGCAGGGTGTAACTATAGTCAGTCACTAATGACTAATAACCAGTAATTATTAATTCGGATCATCATTAACACCCCCATGTGGTCTCATCGTTTGTGCTTCGCGCTTGGTTATTATTAATCGAAAATCATTTTAAAGGTTACTTTTCGTCTATTTATACTGCAGTTTTTCGCCAGTCACTTTATATGGACGTTTCTTTCCTAGCAAAGCTAAACAAGCACCACACGGAAAAATATAACTGCAAGGTCCTGTGCTGATACCGCAACCGGCTTATGCATGGGAACGAGAGTTCTGCGCCTGTGAAACCCCAATCTAAGAAAACAAACAAAATAAAACTTGCATAATTACTATGTAAGTTTAGTGGCATACATTCTCCGAATTACCGAAGCTTGTCATTTTGACTACGGAAAATTCACTTAAGCAATAAGACCTGCTGTCGCATGTTCCAATACTGTAAGACAGCCTTAACTAAATTACAAAAGCCATTCTTGTACTCGTATGTTAACCGCAACACCATATTAAACAAATAACAAATGCCGAAGAAATAGCGAAACGTATAACAGCATCACTTATGTAATTCTGCAATGTTCTCACGCATTGAGAAACCCATCAATCATGGCATGTAATGGGACAAACAAATCTGAGGTTTAGTACACAGTGCAGCTTTGACCTATCGTGTGCAAGCTAAACACACCTTCTAGACCGGTGGTTTTCAACCTTATTTCCACCGCGACCCAAATTTTTACTATGCCCTCTCTTTCGCGACCATATGTCAAGTATCGGTTTAATTTAATGCTATGATCAAGCACAAACGCACTCTGCAATTTACGGTAATCAACAATTATCACATAAATCTGATTGATTGTGCCACTGAATTTTAAATTAAGCATCTGTGGTTTGTTTTCATGGATTGTCTGAATGTTCCCTAATTTTGAGCTAAGCATTTGCAGACCCTGGATCCGTTTATATATATGTTTATTTTAGGACTGGGGCATATGATCGTGGACCAGAATTGGAGCTTGCTTGGTTTTAAAATGCTTACATATGCAACTGCCTAGCGACCCTTCCAAAACTTTGCAAATTTCAGTGGGTTTAGAATCACCGATTTAGACATAGCAAAATCACAGATACAGAATACAAATGATCTGCCGTCACTTTTACATATATTATTTGATTTGATCCATTATCAAGCAGTATATAAGAAGGGTGCTTCACTTTGCAAACCGATCACGTGGTCATACCTACGCCGTCAGCATTGGGTAAATCCCGTTGAACTAAGCAAAAACTTGCCATGCAGTGCTTTTAACTTCCCCCCACCCCCGCCTTCAAAAAATGGTGTGATCCACCAGAAACTGACTGTAATTCTACGTGTAACTTTGCAGATGTTTTTCATGTGGGGTAGGGGAATTCATCCAGTGTTGAACTTTGAGATAAAGTATGTACTCTGCACAAAATTCAGATTCAATGTGCTTCAGTTTTCCATAACTGCATATCCAGCAATGAGGCATGCTGAGACTGGAGCCTATCCCAGAAAAAACATTGGGCAGGAGTGTTGCTGGACGGGATGCCAGTCCATTAGAGATAGTGCCATAAGACATTGTAGACTATTTGTTGATACAAATACACATAAATCTTAGTTCAGAATTGTGGGAAAATACATACAACCTGTATGATAATGAGAAAAAATGTAAACTGCAAGCAAGATTCAAACCCAAAATTGTAATCTCCCCCTTCCCCCCTTCCCCAGGGTGATTTATACAAAATATAATAGAAGTTAACTCTGACTGTTCCCTCAGTCAAGTGTACTATCATTATGAGATGCTGCTTTGTGGGCTACAGAATTCTTCAGTACCCACCAAAAATATTTTTGTATTCTTTATGAAAAAGTAGTAAAACCAATACTTAACCCCTGATTTTCCTGAAGCTGCACGGAGCTGTACAGATTTCCTTAAGATGTGGGACCTGATTATGTTGTGTAGGCGGGTTTTATATCATTTGGTGTCGCCACAACAAAACGATTAACCGAGAACAGCAGACACACGCATGCGTGCGCCGGTACTATTACGTGCACACATCAAAGACAAGCAGGAATCCCATGGAGTGAGAACAACACGACGCTAACTGAAGGTCACCCCAGAAGCACAGTGTGTCCCTCGCAGGCCACCGTGGCAAAGCCGTTGCCCTGGCTACTGTTCCACACTGCACCAAGATTAATCTTCCAAACGCTGTGGCGGGCCAGGCCAATCAGTGCTGAGTGGGACAGGGACTGAGCTAAGCACTTTCTGTTCAAAGGAGCTGGACAGGAGCCCTGGGTACTGCCACCAAGACCCTTTGGTAAGAAGTGGCTTTTTTCCCACCAGGTTATACTCATGCAGCATAATTTTTGCAGTAAGACACACCTATCCACAAGTAGGTAATAGTACAGAAATAGAAATCCTTAATATTTAAGGGGAAATAAAGGGGAACAGTATCTGAAGCAAAATTAAACCAACCGGGAAATTTTGCCCTGGCTGTGCGTCGACGAGCAGAACACTACAGGCAGGAAACGGTGAACAGAAACATCTTGAAACACCGATGCACGTGCAACTGAATGACGGTTCAAGGACTGTGGAGGGAGGCATCTTCAGATCTCTTGAGCGGCGTGTGTCCCATTAACAAGCTTGTATCTCAGCATGTCCCTCAGCAAGCATGCATCCCATACTCAGGAAGTACTGTTTATCATGGTATAAAAGGTCCTTCAGCTTGAAGATGAATTATGATGGCCTACAAGTGATTGGTGCACTACAATGCTGTTTATACAGCATCACACACGCACTCCTAATAACTCTGGAAACACTTTAATCATCTTCCCAAAGTAGTACCAGAAAAACATTAGGAAACTTTTGTCCTAAGTAATCATTCAGCATCACTACGAAATCATTTTTGTAAGAAATTTTATTATTAATGGATTGTCACATGGGGTATTAATTTCTGCTTAAAACAAACATCCATATTGGAACCACCCTGGTCACAGGGTGGGGTGGGGGGAGCTATCCCATGAAGCACAGATCACAAGGCTGGGGTGCATTTAGGACACCTTGGATCCAATATGCAGGAAAAAAATCCTCCTTATAATCTGTGTTGCATGTTCTTCCTCTGCAAAGGACCTGAATCTCAAACCACAGTGTGGCCCAGTTCTCGTATATGCTCCCTTTGTCCTCATATAACCCTGTCAAGCTAATTTAAGGAAACAAAAAGGCTCTCCAAGACCTTTACACATAAGCAGTAATATGGTAAAGGGAACATTCCAGTTCCTCCTTAACAGGCACGGAAGCATATATGGGGAGGTACCTCAATGCTGGTCTATAATTGGATGGGTTGGAGAGTTAATGTGTACAGAATACTCCTGTCATTTAGGAGAATTTTCATGTTTTCATTTCAACATTATAATGAAGAAATGAAAAAGATTAAGACATTTAAGTAAAATGCTTTAGAGGGGGAAAACAGGAGTCCATATTTCTTTTATCATGGATTCTGATTTTCCTGAATTAAGTATTTGGGGTTACATATAAAGCTAATTACTGTACATAGAGAGAGATTCCGCAGATAATCCATGACATACGTATGGGACGTAGAATCCAAAGTAGCCATTAGTCTCTACCCTGAAGTCTATCACAGCGGGCTCTGTTCCCACTGGCAAACCCAGCACGCTTTCCCCTGCAGCTTCTCACCCACGTGGGGGGCGGGGGGGGGGGGGGGGGGGGGGGGGGGGGGGGGGGGGGGGGGGGGGGGGGGGGGGGGGGGGGGGGGG
>JABFEA020000067.1:19701953-19716885 GCA_019775915.2 Cyphomyrus plagiostoma
CCCTCTGCTACTTAACTGACCAGATCAGTATCCCAGATATTTTACTGACTTGATGCTATACTCTGACTAAAAAGTGTAAGTACACTGCAAATTTTTTTGAGCAGTGTACTTACATTATTTCTAGATGCATACAGACTTGCCTCACCTAATGTCTGAGTTCCGTTCCTTTGACTAGTGAATTGGTCGATTAGCGAGGATTCGCCTGTTACCGATATTTCAAGTATACTGGATTGGTAGTGGGTTTATGTCAACCATCTTTAGATATTGTTTTAATGTCACTTTTGCAGCATTAATAACATATTTAGTATATTTATAAATATTTATATAATAGCGTACTGTATACTGTAATAAACAGAATAGAGGCAATCAGCTGTCATATAGGCTGCATCAGACATGGACAGGTATGTGCTTTCGAGGACCCCCTCGAATTGCAAATCTCACATGTATGCAAAACATATGCAAGAGTTAAGGTGCTGATGCCATGCATATTATAAAAAATTATGACACGTTAATTTCATATTTTTTATGTATACAATCTCATTATGGTGGGATTCATAATACAATAATCTTTGGAAAAATCTTTCAAAATTATGAAATATAATACTGATGTTTTGTACTCAAACTGTCATTGAGGCGTGTATTTAACAAAAATAGAATGTTTGTGGAATTTGTCAACTGCTGCAGTGCATTGTGGGTATGATATTTGGAGGCTACTTAAATTTCATCATCTGCAACTGCTGCACTTTGAAAGAGGGAAGCACATGGTACATTTTTGCCCCAGGGCCTATTGTACATTTGTTACATCACTGAGCTACATTATTTAAGTTTGCATTGCAAATACAGATAATCAATATCAACTGACCATTCAGCTGGTCGTAAGTCCAGCTGGTCATTAGACAGGTAGGTCGTTAAGCAAGGAGTGTCTGTAATGTTAATTTCATTTTGTTACATGTTAATTTCTCCAAAAAAAATGCGATATCATGTGTGGTCGTGTAGAGACTCGTGACTTTGCTTATGTGCCTGGTATGAGAATAGATGCCTAAATGAACCTATGTGGTAAACAACACAAGAGGGGCTGCTCTCTAAATATTTCAAATTCCTCCTCCCAAGCAGAGACTGGCAGCGTCATAAGAGACCGTTTTCAAGGCACAGACCTTCATCTCTTCAGAACAAGCGAGCCTGCCTTTAATCCTCGGCCCTTAGAGGCCTTTGTGAGGATTTCAAAGCGAAGGCCTTAGACAGGGCCAGTCCATAATGGAGGAACCAGAAAATGCTCCAGTACAGAGATTCCCAGGCTCTCCTCGTCCTCTGCCACCGACAGAGGACAGCTAATAAAACAGGGATGCAAGCATGACCGTTTCCCACTGGTGGGAAAAATACGACTTCTGGAGGATCCAGTATCTGACTTCCCTCTTCAGTGGCTTTCATCTGCAAAGCCACATGCTCTGTCGTATACTCACTTAGTCAGCAATGAATAAGAGTCCAGAACAGTCATCTATCACCTGCTGCCGCTATGAATCAGTGCTGACACCAGTACAAAGCAGCTTAAAATGTAGAAATTTGTCCCAGTACTACAGAACCCATTAAAGGATTTTTGGTATTAATACCACAGAAATCATAGAATTCTTATATGAGCTGTTTTCACTTCCTCCCGCTCCTTCTCTCCTATCTCTCTCTAAAAACTGACAGATGGAGGCCCCTCAGTCAGATGTGATCTTCCCTTGCTCTACTGGTTAAAAGGGACACTGTCACAGTTAACATTTTGTGACTAGAACATTTTGTTTCTGTAAATGCCAAAAAATGTTTTATATATATGAACAAATCTGTCAAAGTGCTACGTGTTTGCCTGCCAATAAATGAGCATGCAGCCCCTTCACAGCTCTCTTCAAAGGCTGTCTTACCACATAACTCTCCCCTGTGCTCCTAATTGTGATGCTCCCTGACCCGTGCTGCTCCGCTCTTGCAGCTCCTGCTTTAAGCCACGGCCCTAACTAATGCTGACATGGGACTGGAGACACTTCTTGCTCCTCACTTCCTGTTGGCCGCCCCTCACTGTCGTCTCCATCACAGCCTACTCCCCTATTTCCTGCTTGCTGTTGTTCCTGCCTCCTTAGTCGCCTCTCCCTTTCACCCCCCACCTCCTCCATTCCCTGAATCTCTCTTCCTCCCTACTTCACTCAAGCCATTCTATTGTCCTCCACCATCCAATCTACTTCCATACTACCCTTTCTACCCCCACAAAATAAGCAACCCTTCACCCCCAACTTCCTGTCTACTTCTGTCTACTTCACTTCCTTCCATCTCTCTCTACTTTATATCACTGCATTGTCTTTATTTTCTTCAAAGGTACAACACCTCTTTTCCCTGCAGGACCATAGCTCTGTGGTGTTTCTGTGTTTTGCTCAATCAGCGGCTGATTATCATCTAAAAGAGTGAGCAATTAAGCTTTTGCCACCAGAATAGAATAATGCAATTTAGTCAGAGCCAATTCCATGGCTTTGCTTAAGATCCACAACAAATGGTCAAAGATCAAGAATGTAGAAATGTTTGGACGGAAAAAGTGAACAAACTAAATCAAATTAGGTTATATTACTAAAGCACAATATTATCCAGTTACATATGTCAGCATATGCCTTAGTGTGCACATAAATGTTAAGGGGAAACATGTAGTGCAGTGTATTGAGACCTCTTCATTGTTATCATTCTTAATGATGGACGCCAAATTTTACTATGGCACAGGAAAAGGTAGCAATGCTGTGGTCCCTACTGATTCATATGAATCAGACATGTTGTATGATGCAGTATAACACTATATAAGGATTTGTGTGCCTAACATGATGGGACGGTTACAGACAAAAACATGGTGACGGATTGCAAAAAGCAATAAACTGTTTTAAGGTTCTAAACAGAGATTAAAATCTCAGGAATATTATTCAGAAATCCAGAAATTTGTGAATAGCATCTCTGGAGCATAAACTGATAATATGTAAATGTGGGTGAATGAGATAGAGACAACAGTTTTGCATTATAATTAAATTCCTGATTATGTAGATTATTCTACAAACAATTAACGGGGGTGGGGGGGAGAGAACAACACTCCACAAGGAGTCGGAGTTGGGTGGCCATATAACCCAGAATACCAATAGCAGGTGGTTGTGTGAATTTCCCTCAGTTTCCCAAAACTGCTCATGCACTCCAGAGTGCTTAGTGGGTAGCTGTGCTCTGCTGCGCTGCTCTAGTTTCCCAGGCAACCAGCACCCGCCATCCCACAAGCCATGGGGGCAGTCCCAATGGTGCACTGGAGAGAGCGCTTCCTGCTGTACAACATATGTGTTTAACCATGAGCATCCACTTTAGATGGTCACCAGCTGCTAAAAGCTCCCTCCTTCTAAACCAAAGCTTGATGTTATTCACCCCATAAAAAATGAGGCTTATAAAATTAAATTCAACTAGACTCCAAACATATAATCTGACAGATGCATCTGTTTACAGCATTATCATGTCTAGAGCACAGGTTCTGTCTATTAAACAAATAATGCAGCCACTAGAACCTTACCTCTCTCTGACCAGGTCTCTGGGGAAATCAAAAGGTTGTGGCTTTGACAGGATTTACAGGTAACATAGTGGGAAGTTTGTTTTATTCCCAGAAGCAGCACAGCAAGACAAAACATAATGCAAGACATCTCCCCAAGACCACTCAATTTCTCTATTTTCTGTTCAGTTCTGTTCATACACAGACAAATTGTTCATCTCCACTAACTTGGGGCCCATATTCATGTCAAGTTACAAAATCATGATAATGTGCTACAATAAAAAAATCCACCCACTCACCCATCCATCCATCCATCCATCTGGTTATAGGATATTTCCATAGAATGGTTACCAATTAGGCGAGTGTCCTGGTATACGGTAATAGGAAAAATGTATTTCTTTTCTTAATATAGAAAATCTTGATTATAAACTATTCATTTTTTTCTATGTAGAATAAGACTTTGAACACTACAGCAAATCTCAAATGTCCTGAAAGAAGATATTACATTTATTTTAAATGACTATCTTTATCAAAACTGTGACAGACTACCGTCGTGTCTGTGGGTATTACGTATTCAGTACAATTTCATCTGTTCATGGTTCCATTTAGGGCCTAAAACCTCTACATTTTGCAGACCGTTTCAAATTGTTTCTCTTAAGTAAACAGTGATTCAGGAAACATGCAGATTCTCAGATCAATTATTGGAGAAGAGAGTTTAGTTTTCGAGAGACAACATCCATTTAGAGAATGGTCTCTTAAAGAAAAAAATAAATCACAAAAATGTATGGTTTCATTTCTTCTCCCATCTCCTCATTCTCTCCCTGAGTCACGCTCCCATATCTATCAGATCTCCCCGCTTTCCCAGCTTCATGGAGAGGATCCTGACCTTTCTCCAGCAACTCCCCCTCTAGCCATAAATCTCTATACGCCTCAGCCCATGCAGAAAGTGTGTGTGTGTGTGTGTTTGTGTGTGTGCATGCGTGTGTGTGCGTGTGTGTGTGCACACACGTGCCGCGCACAGGGCATGTGGGTAGCAAATTCAAGGTCCTTAAAATGAAATATTCCTCCCTCATCCATCAAAGCCATATGCCCACCCAAAAGAAGGAAGCCCAGTCCCACTTCGGCCAACATTACACCCCCTACTCTTTTCTGCAATGAATAGGCCCAGCAAACGAGCCAGCATGAACAACCTGAACCAGTCTGAGCACTAGATCTCCATAGCTGGAGGACTGGAACCAAGACCTCTCCTTCCCTTTCTCTGTGCCATTTCTAGATTTGTGGATGTTTCCTCAACTGGTTCGCTCCATTCCTCATTTAGCTAGGAGGACAGTGACTCCTATGGATGATTGTAGGAAACTGAGATGATAAATAGCGTAAAGTGAGACCCTGGGCAGGTCCAGCTGAAGTATCGGAAGAGGAGGAACAGTGGAGACAGGTAACTAGGGGGCAATGAAGGTGGCTGCCTTGACGGAGAAAGAGCTGACCTGATTTCAGCGTGGGAGCTGAGCTGGGCAGATAGTGGGAGACCGGTCGATGGATCACGTCACACGACGTGGGCGGAGGAAAAAGTAGATCATGGCTGCAGGACCTGAGTATCTTGTGAATCCTTCTCTGCTAACTCCAGAGCCTTGCCTTCAGATTTTCCCACAATGACTCTGCCCCCACTGTCTTTTTCTGCGTAAGGCTCATCAGGGATGGAGACCAACAACCTTGTCTCTGTGAACAAATATCTGCCTACAGCATCACAACACCAATGATCTATTTTCCAAAATCTTACAAGGTACCTGGAAAACAAAATCACCACAAACGCTCTTAACTGAAGCTTTTTAATGAAACTGATTTTGAATTTCTCTCCAGCTGGATATTGTGCAGCTTCGGGGTAACAGAGCAGGGTGCCTTCCGGGTTGTGATCTGCCAAATCCAGGTTGAGGGACTATGTCACCTGCTGCTCAGATCTGTGCAAGAATAACAGAACTAATACAGCCACAGGTGCAGTAATGTACAGGACTGTTTCTGGGTTTTAAGAGGTTAAGAACATTGCAAGTCCCTCAACCTCTTACCTGCTACATCAAAAACAGCCATCCATCTATC
Organism: Cyphomyrus plagiostoma; assembly: GCA_019775915.2. Lineage (NCBI taxonomy): Eukaryota > Metazoa > Chordata > Actinopteri > Osteoglossiformes > Mormyridae > Cyphomyrus > Cyphomyrus plagiostoma. The sequence continues at coordinate 19,707,577 of JABFEA020000067.1, forward strand.
GTCCGGCCCGCTTATCCTAGTAGTGCCTGGAGGAAACCCCACGATGACACGGGGAGAACATGCAAACTCCACACACATGTAACCCAGGCGGAAACACAAACCCAGGTCCCAGAGGTGAGAGGCAACAGTGCCAACCACTGCACCACCATGTCACCCCACATCAAAAACAAACAATGATAATTTGAATCAAGGGAAGTTATATGGTCATGATTAATATTGAGCTAAACAACCAATTACTATTAACAAAAGCATAGCCAATATTATACCAGATGACAACTAGTGTTTACCGCTGACCGACAGTATAGCATCTGTATGGCATCAGTCAAAAAGAAACCATTGCTGGCATACCCCCCACCACTCTTTGGGCCATTAGCAACAATCCTAACATCTAGTATAAGATGCGGTCAGCATCATCAGCCCTGTGTGTAGCGGTGTGTTCAGCACCCCGCACAGCAGCTTGCCTGCTCGCGCTGCATGGCCACTGCACATTAAGGACATTCTCCGCTGTTGTGAACCACCGTTTTCCTGTGGGGGATTTAAAGGAGGCTGAGGACTCGATTCAGTGCTAAAGCTCTTCATTTATCCAGCCCCACAGAGGGTGACCTCCTGTCCTGTCCTGCTTTTGCTCTTTGGATGCAGGATCCCCACTAGACTTGCTCTCATGCCGGGGATGTCAAATTAATGCCATTTTGTCTGTGACAATGACAGGCTGCTTGGTGGCAGTGCACCTCCTTCTGGTCTCCTTGAGTAGTAGGTGCTCTGACATTGCAGTAGTCCATCTGTAAGCCATGGCCCCCTTACCAGTATGCCATCTCTGTAGCTCAGTCAGGCTGGGGGCAGTTTGTGTTTATTTCTGCTTGCTTTGTTCATGTCTGTTAACTTGCTTATGTATGAATGGATATGGCTTACAATACATATTACACTAAACATTTAGGTTTACTATTACCAACATATATGTTTTACAAAGGTTATAACGTCTGAACACTGTAGAACTGGCACACCCAGATAGCTTTTGTAGAAATTTCACACATGCAAGTAATTAGCAGCAATGTTGCATTTTCAGCTGTCTACACGGCTCGGTTAATTTCCCCATATAATGAAGTTGTTTGTTTGACGTCCTCATGCTGACTGTTAGACAGGCCTCTTTGTCTCTTTTCCTTAGCATTGTCTGTCAACCTCTCATTCGCACACACACCTACTTTTCTGTGATCAACTGTGGGAGGACAGGCAAGCAGACCAATCACAAATGCAGGGCACTGGAGAGGATCGTTGGCTTTTAACCAAAGCTGCTGGATTAATTTACATGCATTCCAATAGAAACAACTAATTATAACAGAAAATGATAGATTTCTCTTTAAAAGTAATGAATTCAGATGCTCGACATCTATTGCAAACAACATGTCACAATCCACAGATGAAAAATTAAATATATACAATAATTTTTCTACCACACAATCTATATGGATACGAAAGCGAACGCAAGTAGCAGAACAGCATGAGCGGCAACACCCCCTGGCCAAACAGGGAACGACGACACAGGGCTTTGACACTGGGAGAATACTAGGACAGGAACTAGACTAAAAACACTGGGAAAGACAACCTGGCGAGAGCAGGGATCTTAGGGAAGTGAAGGACAGAATAGGGCAGGACATGGACTGATCCTGACAACAGACCCTGTGAGTATGAAAAAAAAAGTTATTTACGGATGTGTTTGCTTTGGACCTCATTGACAGCTACGCTACAAGCACAATAAGCAAACTAAGTTTTATATTTGAAAAATCTTGCATTTCGCGTGTCTGTACAGTCAGGTCTACTTTTTCTGTGTTAGCTGGACCTGAGGGTTTGAGAGGTTCAGGCATGTCCATATGACCAGTCAAAGTTTAGAACTGCACCATCTTACAAACCCAAAAGCCAGTGGGACGGGGCACAGCTGAGAAGCTCTGCTGCTTTATCTACCGGGGATGGGGCACCTTTAATGCAGCTCCAATAAAAAAAATATTCCATATTATCAACAACTATTTGCAATCTCATGTCTTCGGCTATTTAAAAAAGAACATTTTATATGACTGCTGCAAATTGCCTTGGTGAACCAAAAGCCATTAAAAACAGCACAGAACATCATTATGTAAAATCCTCATTATCTTCATCATTAACTACAAATGCAAATGCATTTGGGACCTGTAGCAATTCTCCCCCCGAACAATTGAATGGTCACAACTTACAAATGATCAACGCCGTCTTGTGTTTCTCCCTGGGGTACGTCTTCACAGTGATTTAGACACAGAAAAGGGGGATGAGTATATTGAACTGTGCTGAAGAAACAAAGAAAGAGCTTTAATATAGAGCCAGGCTAGCTGGCAGGTATCGATAGCAGAATCTGAAATGTCGATAAGGGATTCATGAGAGAAGAGTGTATACAGCCTATGTAACAAAACCCCCTTCCTGTGTCAAAAAAGAAAAGGAAAAAAAAGCTTTCATGTATTTAGCAGAAAAGACTAAAGTCTTCTTTTGAACGCTGCAAATCACATTTTACACTTAAAAAGACAAATGGCAACAGAAAAGCACAGATGACCTACTGATGCATGGTTTCATTGACTGATCAAAAAAATAAAATGGAATGAAAACAATTAAGCAAAAAAATGTCCCCAGATAAAAAAAAAATGCATCTGTTTCAGTTGGCAGGACAGGATAACCCCCCTGTGCGTCTGCCTGCCCGTCAGACTGGCGTTCCACGCAGCCGTCCGGATGTCTCTCCACTCCTACTGCAAGTTTGCTCTTGCATGCCTACCCCCCTTAATGTGCCCCTATCTCTGAAACTTCATTAGCAAACTGTGCCTTCAAAATCACTGTACAGTGCCGAACAAAGCAGAAAGCTTTTATGTTTAATTAATCATAAATGAATAAGATCAAAATCAATCAGTCTGAACAACTGAAGCACAAAATCAAACCATATTAAAAGTCTCTTGAGTAAATTAGAAATTAGAACTACAAACACACAAGCACAATTCATTGTGCTCCTACCATTTCAAATCAATAATTCTGCAGAGTATTTAAGTAACTTGTATGATCAAGCATTAAGCTTCTCTGTATTTTGTTAGAACAATGTTATAAGTATTTAATGTGGATTTTAAAGATCATCTCCTTTCATGATTATGCTTGACAGTTTATAATTTTCTGTAAGAATGGGGGGTAAAATGGTTTGACATGTGGATCTGGTGGCTGATGAGCACAGCTGATCGATTATATAGGCGACAGAGGTGGCTGCCTGGGGCACCAACTCCTGGGGTGGGTCCCATCTTGCCACCCATTTTTACTTTGCCTCCAACAGGGGGCACCAGCGGTGATGCTAGTTTAGGGTGCCAACCAGCAGTAGAGTGGGTAGGGGTGCTTGAAATGCTTAAAATTTGTCGACCTGGGGAGAGGGGCTTCTTGGTAAATTGTTGCAAATTATGGTCTATTATGGTCTATTAAAAGTGGCGCTCTGTAAAATGTGCAGCCCAGAGGGGTATGGGGGTGGCCCCTCCTTAGAAAACCTTGCCGTAAATGGGCCTCCACCTCCTCCACTACTGGCACCAGCAGGGGGCACCAACTTAGCCAGTCTGTGTCACTTCGTCTCGGACCATGACCGTCTCGCTGTTACTGTGAAATCAGCTGGCTAAGTAGGCACCCCTAGAAGCCCTCGCACCCTCTGCAAAGCTGGCACAGTACACTTAGGCCATGTGGGCCACCAGCATCTGAGGCGGCGCTGACTTGCCATCCGGCAGTGTTGGCTTAGGTCGCCACATGGGGTAGAATCATGGCTGGACTGAGATTAAAGCCTCTGGACTTTGAGGTACCCAAGAATAATTCTTATTGACCCAGAAACCCATCGGCCCATTGTGCCAGGCGGCCAGTCCAGCCCTGTTCATGACAGATTTCTTTGTAGAGTCAAACGAGACCAAGACAGACCTGTGTTAACTCACACATGTAAACAGGGATGAGATTAAAGCAAAACTACAAGAATGGCATAACAAATAATTTACTAAAGATTGAAATGAACATTTTGGGGTTCTACAATTGTTTCCAGATTTTCCAAAACAAAACAGAATGCCCCAATCAATGCATATTAATCTCCCTATGCTATAACACCACCCCATGTAACTTCTATGACAGAGGTAAAATGTGCAAGATTCAGCAATGGAGACATATTGACTGTCAATCCTTGCAGTCTCGTCTCCATTGCGTGTTCTGCCTGTTGCTCATTCAGTCTACTCACATGAAAAAACTTCTTCTAAGCCCGTATTTACACTGTGTCTGTAGTGTTATTTTCTGTTATTCACGTATTGGTATGCACTTTTTTTATATTTTATTTATTTATTTTCTTGTGCATATCTGGTTTTCAGGAAGCACACAAGTAATAATCACGATGTACCGTGGAAACACGAGAATAAAATACCCTCGACTCTGTGAGCAGTGTCACTCTATTCGGCCAAGCAGGGAACCAGATTAAGGGAGCCATAAACAGCCTTGCATTTGTCTCTGTCATTCTGTGGTTGAAGATAACTGGGCAGTATGTCCAACCCATTATTTCTCTTTATTCAATGAATATCAAACATCTCCCTCCTACCACACGTTCTGAATCGGGGGATGTCGATCAACCCCTGGGGGGCCGTTCGTGACTTGTTGAGTAAAATATTTGAAAGTAAAAGTCCATTGAGCTACAAAGACAGCAGGAGTATAGAGGTAGAAGGACGTGATTACAAATTGCTTCATTATTAACCGTTATTTAAAAGTGTAATATTTGCCGCTGTGCATTTTAGTTCAGTTCCTGTTTGTTCTGGTGAATCTCAGTCACAATGAGCAAGTAGTATGGTTCTGGCTGAAGTCTAGAAGACCAGTAAATGACAGAATGTGGTGATGTGCAGAGATTTGTTCTCACAAGTGTAATAAACACTGGCACTGTGTCAGAGGCCCTTGGCAGAGACTTACGGACTCCAAACACACTTAAGAATAAGTTCAATTCTAGATTAGAAGATTGTTCCTGCATACCGATCATCTTTGGATATTAAAAAGATAACAAAAGCTGAGATAAGAAATCCCTAAAATGCTATTAAAAAGGTTCCCTCACATCTTACAAATCCCCCTGAGCCCATCACTGCAGAACCATTTCACACAGTGGGAACCAGAATAGATCATCTTCCAGCACCTGCTGTGGCACGAGTAAAGACTGTCTTTCTGAAGAGAACCTGGAGCAAAACCAGAACTCCGCGCCTGACAGCTGGAAAGGTCAGGTGTCTGTCTGCAACTGTGTGTCTCATACAAAATACCCATATAGAGAAACTGGAGAGCAGGGGCAGAGGATGGGGCACAACCCAGCTCAGGATTTACACGGGCTATATACTTCTAGGAGGCAAGAATGTTCCAGTTCAAGAATGTTCCAGTGTCAGTGGGCCCATGACACCCCACTCTAGGTCCATCATTGCAAATGAGGCACTGAGTCTCTCTAATTCTGTTACAGTGTCCGGGCCTTGCTCACTGTACCCACCCAAAGGCTCTAAGAAGGGGTATTACAGGCTGCCACCATTTCTGTCATTAAAAAAACACTTGGCACTATTGCTCACTCTGTACTGAATATGCATTTGTGAGTACAAATTCAACAGCGCAACAAACAAAACAACTGCTACATATCTCAGCCATGATGGTTGATTCCCATTCCCATTGCTTTTCCTTTATGAAGGTGGCTAACACAGATTACCCATCCTAAATCACTCATACACAAAAGGATTATGGAGAGCCTGGAGCCAAACCCAGGCAGCACCGGGTATGTGAAGCAATTTAGAATTACCAGTTCACTTAAATTTGTGTTTTTGGAAAATCCACACAAAGATGGGGAGAAGTAACTCCCCACCATAAACACACACGCACAGACAAACACGCACACACAGCCAGTTGAGGGCAGGTATGAATCTTCAGTCCTCAAGGTCTGTGACTCCAGTACTATATGGAGCCAGCCTCACATGAATCATTTTCATGAGCTAAACACCCTCAGTGTGTAGGCAGTTTTATAGATGCTATTAACAGAGTAAATGAGGTACGACAAAAGTCATAGTGAACAGTAAGAAACTGGTATATATGATCAGCAAGGAGACAGAAGGGATAAGCATCAGTTTTAGACTCCAAGCACATCTGCCCTCATGAGTGCGATTCGGTTTAATTGTTGATTTACCATTGCTAATATTGTAATGTTATTAAAGTCGAAATGAATGTAGATAAGCGCACGAGCTCTGACTACTCGACTGAAACAATGACAAACATCAATCTATTCGTCCGTGTAGCAAAGCGGATCAGAAGAAAAGGCTGCTGCTGTGAAATGGGAGAGTGCGTGGTTAGTACAACGAAGTTAACGGTACCGGTTACGTGAGCATTGCATTGCAGCAAACTCTGCTCTGGGATCAGTGTATCTTTACCAGATAAGATTTCCTTCAATCCATACTGCGTTCACTATTACTTGGCATGAAAATAGAGGACCAGTGGGTAATTTACAGAACCCTACATAAAACGTAGTCTCAAACAATATTAAAATTCAGTTAATATTAAACAGTTTTCTCCCTCTAAAAAGACCTAGACTGTGCTAATGCATGAATAATCAGATACAGCCTTCGTCAAATTCCTAAATATTATATCTAATGGGATCAGTTTTAAAAAATCGACACAGGACTGTGCTACAGTAAACTCGAAGACATACTTACTGTTATAAACTGCATTCCACGGCTGGTACCCATAGTATCCTGTGATCCTAAGGATGCGTTCCTCGATGGACGCGCTGTTGATGTCCTCGACTGACCGTGACGATTTCAGGTCCTCTTTGATCGATTCGTCCACAACCAGATACTTGAGCTGTCGAAGTTGGGGGCTGATGTCCGACAGCCGCCTGGGGCTCACGTCCGGCGATTTCCGCATCCCGCTGCAAAGACAGCACACGGGGAGTCGGGTTCGGGTGGCCGGAGAGGCTGCGACCCACGGCGCTTGGATAACACGCTTTGGCCTGGGGGTGACAGCGATTATACCACCAGCACTGGTAGCTGGCTTGACACCCCCGTAAAAACAGATCTATCGTCCCCTCTTTTGTGGTGATTGTCACGTATCGATCACACTCAGTGCTCATGCTGAGTACAGAGTTGCAGATAGTGCATATTAGTATGGTTACTATATTCTTCAGAATCGTCGATAGGAGCAGTAAGTAAGTAGTCCGACCTGTGGGTTATGTCCACTAATTAACTAATTAAGTCGATTAACACAGCGCCATTAGCTATTCTTACATCTGACAAACAATTCGGCTCGTACATGATCAACAGGACAAAACGTAGTCGCATCTTAATATGACTAATTTATTTTGCGTTTCTGCTTTTGAGAGGCGTCCTTTGAGTTTATACCGACAGAATACATATATACACCATTTAATACTGTGGTACGCAGTTAATTTGAATCCTTTACGACTGTCATCCTATGCACCTATCCAGTAGTTCCAGTGTCCTTCACCAGTAGGTAAACCGCACAGAGCATAACATTTATTTTTGAACCCACTGTTATATAGGTTACTGCAGATCGTGAATTAATCCAGAGATTTTACTCTTTAGTAATTTTCAACGTTTTGCACTTCCATTGCTCCTCACATCTCTCTTATTTGACTGCCACTTGAATAACTTTAAGTATGTGCCATATAGGAAATAAACCCGGAACAGCCCGTATCCAAAGTTTTTTTTTAAATGCTGGAGCAATTTCTGCGTCGAATTACATACAAGTGACACGTACGAGGACTGTAATTTTTATTTGTACCTGCAGTGTTTAAATAACTAGCGCGCTGGGGACACCTGATGCTGAATTTGTAAGCCACGACAAATCATGTCAGCCACTATAAGCTCAAATGTGCACGATTTTGTGCAATAACATCACGCAACACACATTTACAGTATACAGGACACAGGCATCGATTTACCATTCAAAAATCATAATGTCTTTCAAAAAAATCATAATGTCTTTAAATGACCCAGAAAAATACATGCTTATTGTTTTTCGCAATGGCAAAAAATAAAGAATCATTTGACCATGGGCAAAGGTGAAATAACTAAATACGTTCTTTAACTTCCTATCGTTTGCAAACGAATGTCAAACATCAGACTGTAAATACAGAGTTTAAACTTTATTCTTACATAGGCATTAGAGTAGTCGGGGGTCCCAAGTAGCACATGCATTCCCGCCGTGGACGTCCAACTCGGTCCCACATGGCCGCTTCTCCATCGCCGTACATATTACCCGCACACAGGATTACAGCCAAGCGCTACGATACTTCCACCGCTCCCGCAAGACAGCCGGCAAAGAAATAGCATCAGCCGCTTACTCTCTCACTCCCACACATATAAAGCGGTGGCATTTACATATTTCAACACAGATAGGCTATTGCGCCCTTCAACTTACGCCTCGCACTGATAGCGCCACCTGCCGGAGGAAGGCTGTATGGTAATTTGGCTCGTACAGCAGGCGTAAAGTGAGTTGGGGTAACCGTGCTACATTAGCTACAATAATAAATACTCCACAAGCAGTAACTGATGTTTTAATGTAGAGCGAGACGACCGAGTATAACAGAGAATCTCTGTGTTAAAACGAGATCAGAGGGATGTGTATCAGGTCAGGAAGCCTACCGAAAGACTAATTACATCTGTATCAGAAAAAGCCCCCCAGCTACAGCTCCAGGCCCCCCACAACCCTGACCAGGTTAGGCCGTTAGAAGATGGTTGGATATTTTTCAGTTATTAGTAAACTGATAACAATTATCTAATGTAGCAACGCTAATTATTAACATTACTATAACACCCAGCCCCTAGTAGAGAAACCAGAAGAAGGCAATCCGCAAATAAACCATCTGCGTACCCTCTGCTTGGCTTGGCACTGTGTTACCAGAATACTTACCTTGATTGGTTGTCCTGCTTTGAACATGTGAACCAATCAGAGGGGCAGGTAACAGGAGAGTTTTGGGGTGGATGGGGCTGAGTGGAAACTCACGGAAAACTTTGACATGTTTTCATTTTTTTGCTGTGGGGCACATAAAACCTACATTCAAGCTTTCACATTGCTGGGGGAAAAGATTTAGAGAGTAAAATACAGGGCAAGTGAGAAGCGTTAAAAAAACACTTTGAAATTGCATTAATGTTAGTGCATGTGGTTCCTGGAGGAACTGGGGATGCTTAATTGGCTAACTGATGTCCCTCATCGATAAGCCCACCACAGGCCTCTGTCTAAGCTGGGGGGGGGGGGGGGGGGGGGGGGGGGGGG
>JABFEA020000067.1:19717699-19729708 GCA_019775915.2 Cyphomyrus plagiostoma
GGTCAGATAGGTAGAGTAGGAGTGAAGAGGCCAGGGGAACAGGGAGTACAGGTGTGGGGAGAGCAGAAAGGAAAACATTTTGGTAACACACAGATACACATAAACAGGCAGACACAGAGGCTCATACACACACAGACCGACACAGAGGCTCATACACACACAGACCGACACAGAGGCTCATACACACACAGACCGGCAAAGAGGCTCATACACACACAGGTACAAAGACAGAGAGGCTCACACACACACAAACTCACAGACAGAGAGGCTCTCTCACACACACTGAGGCTCACACACACACACACACAGAGGCTCACACACACACAGAGAGGCTCTCACACACACACACAGACACACAGACAGAGAGGCTCACACACATACACACACACATTCACAGGTACACACACTGACAGACAGGCTCACACATACAGATACGGACAGACAGAAAGAGAGACTCATGCACACAGAGACACATACAGATTCATACAGACAGAGACAGAGTCTCACACACACATGCACACACACACAGTCAGACACACTCAGAGGAACTGGCGGTCCTCAGTCTTATTTCGAATTCTCCTTCTCATGAAGTCTGCTGTTTAATTTTTAACTTGGCTCACTCCTTATAAGGGTCCTTGTTGCATTTCTGTGATCAGCAGGAATGTGTGCACCATGACTGAGTCACATGACAGCTTCACTTATCATTATTCAGTTTCAGTAATTTCTATTATCGAGCTTCTGTTTATTTGAGGATGTCACACATGCACAAAGGTGGAGGAGAGGCTGGCTTTAGTGTGGGTGGAGGCTGACAGGCGGAAGCTGGGGCTTGGGTTGAGAGATGGAGAACGCACCTCTCCCATTGCAAGACCTGCAGTGCATATTTATAGGTTTCCCAAAACATGCAAATTCCCATTACATGGATTCCTATGATATGTGAGCCAAGTGATACTGGAACTGTGGGGAACTTCTGCTTTCTCCAACCCGCAATCCGAAGCCAAATTCCCTGCACTGCAAAAACATGGCATCTCCTAGTTGTTCCATAAACCCGAAACATGAAAAGTTCAATAACTGAATTTACCTAAGGAACAGGTTCACTGCAAGAAACAGATGTTTATGGTTTTCCAGTTTCAATGCTGATCAGGTCTTGACTGTAGCATTACCAGTCAGGCTAATCCAGCACATTATTCATCGACTGACACGTTTCAACAAGATGTTTACCGGTCACTGCTCTGTGTTCAGTGCATACCCATTTTCTGACTTGTTTGCCCATGATACAAGAAAGATCAGATATAACAGGCTCTTCAAATGAGCTTCCCACAGGAAAAAAAAATACACCGGATATTCACAAGTTATGGAAAGGCACAAGATGGATAGATTTCTGCAAGCTCATGGGTTCCTTGGCAATGCTCAAAAATACTTGCTTCAAAAATCAATTTTTTCACCCAGTTACCTAACGGATGACAATAATAGAAACCAAATGCTTGGTTTTTAAATTTTAAAGAAAACTTTGTCTCTGATTGTACAGAATATTGAGAATAAATAACTGCTCGCTCATCTGGAGAGAGTAGGTGAGAGTGAGGTTAGACGTGAGACCACATACCTTGCAGGTGAGAGTGATGTTAGGCATGAGATTACTTACCTGGATAGCTTGGCGTGTTGTTGCTCCTGGATGCCTGTGCTTTGAGCCAGTCCCTGCATTGCGCCGGTATGGTGTGAGCTCTCGTGCCTGCAGTAGAGCGGGGCTGCCAGGGGCTGTTTTGAGAGATGCGTTTAGCATCGATCACGAGGCTCTCAGCACCTTGTGCCCATCACACAGACCTGTGCTTACTCTAGCGAAAAAGCATGGACAGCGCCCGTCGATATCCCGGGTGATGCATCTCACAGCGAGAGCATGGAGGGGGACAGGGCATGGAACCCGCTCTATGTCTGCAGAAAGTCCCACCTCTTGAAGTGCGTTAAACCCGGTTTGCTGAAGTTTTACCGTGTCAAATTCTTTGGCCTGTTTTCAGATAATAACCTGCAGGGGTGGTTTTCCTCTCAGTGAATATGCACTTTGGCATGAACGATTTCCCGTCTCTTCACGGGCCAATGTTCCTGGAGGTGCGACTGCGGCAAATTTCGGAAAGCTGGGAGGGGGCGCTTTCCGGAATGTGTTCGAGCCACTAACAGCCAGTCAGGTGTTTGGATTAAGCCCCCCACCCACAGACCTGTTAGGGTGCTTTTTGCAGTTGTCCAAATGGCCCCAAAAGCTGACACACTGCACTCAGGTATCATGGGCATGATGCAACAACCTCAAGCTATGATGCCAACCTATAGAAGCTCCCATTATACACCAGACAGGCCACAGCAATGGAGCCCAAAGATCAAGTGACCTTGGCATAAGAGATTCCTATTCGACGAGAATTGACAATTGCATTGAAGCATGGATCCATGGAAAACGTCCGAAACAACCTTGAAAAGCAGCTCTAAGCTTTTGCCAAATTTTTCATTTGTGGTAGCGTGACAGAAAGTACGACTTCCTTTGAGCATCCAACACCAGGGTCGTACATCACATTTAAAGAGTGCCAGAATCTTTGTCCAGCGATATGGAGCTTAGGGCAGCCTAAAAACATTATCATTTACAGTAGAGCGAAAGGAATTTGTGGAACCAATGTAGATGTTGTGCCAAATATGCTTATTGTTTAAAACATGCCATATTCCATTAAAAAATCTGTGGCGCTATTAAATAAAATGTACTGTTTTACACTCATTAATTCCCAAGGGGCTCCATGCCATAATTCCAGGAACTGGCATTAAAGTGTAGCTCAGGCATGAAAACAGCATGTCAGATGAAGACATCAATGATCAAATGAAGTAATGAAGGCAATAAGACTGCAGATGTACAAGCAAATGCTTCTATTTTTAAATTGCCTGCTAGAGGCACACAGCAGACATCTGTGCTCACCTAGCACGCTCTCCTTATGCTGCAGGGAATAGGTTCACGTTCTGTCCTTCTGCTAACCCTTAACCATTACAGCTACGATGGCTCATTATTTTTGCTATATCTGCGATTAGGAAACAATGCTTATCAACTGACAAAGCACTCACAATGCATGGCTGTGTGGCTATCTTTATGCCTCTGGGGGTGTGGGTTCGAATCCCACCCCTGGCTTTGTGAGTCTACAGCAGGGCTATTTAATTCAGGCCCCTGATTCCAAATTCAGGCCTTGTTTTCAGTTCTCCCAGGTAGTTAGTTTAATAATTAATGATTCTGATTGGTCAGAGGCTTCACACCTGGCTCACAGGTGAAGGAAGGCTGGAAAATCAGCAGGGCTCAGCCCTTGAGGACCGTGAGTTGAATAGCCCTGGTTTTCAGCTTGCATGTTCTATCTGTGTGCTTCCTGCAGGTAATCCAGTTTCCTCTCGCAGCCAAAAAACATGTGTTCAGGGGAAATGCAATCTCGGAATGAGCCCGAATGAATGTGTTGCCTTGTGATAAGTTCCAGGCTCACTGCCACCCTGTATGAAATGGTTATGATTGGGCAAAATGTTCTGATACAGGTCAGCCGGATTTATTCATCCAATGTGACTAATCAGAAAAATGATCATAAATGGTTTGAAGGATGCTCTATTGTACTGAAGAGGTTATTATACAGTAGTGGTAAGAGCTGCAACTGCAGGAACGGCAGGAAGGAGTTTGGTTTTGCATAATTAAAGGGAAAAAAATGAAAATGAATGAAAATGGAATGTGATGGTCCAGGTGCTCGTGGCCCTGCACAGAATTAGCAGCTGGGATGGAGGATCAGCATCATGAACATCAAACATTTCTCAGGCAAAGAAATGTGCACATATTGGACACAGTGTGCCTGAGAGACAGAGGGGGCATTGTTGTGAATGTGACTGTGTGTGTAAATGGGCTGGGTTCCCGCCCAAAGTCTCCCCGATATTGTGCCTTGTTCTTCCTGGGACGGGACAGACTTTTCAGGATCACCGCAGCCCCGTACAAAATCAGAGGTTATGGGAGTTGGGTTAATGCTGCATATTGAGACTGCCACATTGCATTACTAAATGAGACTATCAGCACAACTTCCTGAGAGGTTTTTAATTTTCATGATCAGGAACTCAATCGGGCAGATGACTAAAAAGAAAACAAGGTAACTATCTCGTGATACACTCGACTATATCTCGGATGTCCCCGTTTTATCCAAGGACAAATGCTGCTTGTTGACCTGGAGGTTCATTAATCTGTGTGTTTATTGTAAATCTCCTTTGCTTCCAGTAAAGCAGCAGATCACTTGAGCAGCTCAGTTCATTTCAACAGTAAAGTAACGATTAAATTCGCATCTTGTCCCTGAGGCGAGGAACTGCACTCTGCAGTGACTGTCTATATGCCTCTAATTGTAAAGCCGGCTGCGGCCGGCTACAGGGAGCTGGGGCTGAATGTCACAGATGTCCGTCTTGCATCTCTGCGCCACAGCGAGCCGAGAGATAATTGGCTGCCAGGCCCAGCTGGACCAAGAGGAGCACAAAACAATAAACACCTACCCTCCAGGTCATGTGACTCAGTGCCTAAATGTTTTTGTCCTCGGAATATTCATACAGCACCGTGAGAGCTTGTTAATGGGGCAGGGAGGGATGGAGGACAGAATGCAAATTACGAGGGGGGTGAGAGCCAGGAAAGAGGCATTTTCAGGCACTACAAAGTAGATAACAGGTGGAAAGCACTGAAACTGGCAGGAGGGAGGGGCGGCCAGAGGCAGCAGGCACAGGAGGGAGGGGCGGCCAGAGGCAAAAACACAGGAAGGAGGGGCGGCCAGAGGCAAAAGCACAGGAGGGAGGGGCAGCCAGAGGCAAAAGCACAGGAGGGAGCGGCAGCCAGAGGTAGTGGGCACAGGAGGGTGGGGCAGCCAGAGGAAGCGGGCACAGGAGGATGGGGTGGCTAGAGGCAGCGGACACAGGAGGGAGAGGCGGCCAGAGGCAAAAACACAGGAGGGAGGGGCGGCCAGAGGAAGCGGGCACAGGAGGGAGGGGCAACCAGAGGCAAAAGCACAGGAGGGAGGGGCGGCCAGAGGTAGTGGGCACAAGAGGGTGGTGCAGCCAGAGGCAAAAGCACAGGAGGGAAAGGTGACAGGCACAGGACTGGAGGACCCGGGCAACTGGAGGCAGGGGGCACAGAAGGGAGCGGGGGCCAGAGGCAGCGGGCATAGGAAAGAAGTGGTCATGGGCACAGGAGGGAGGGATGTCCGGAGGCAGAGGGTACATAAGGGAGGGCCTGCTAGAGGCAGCAGGAACAGGAAAGAGGGGTGGCCAGAGACAAGTGGCACAGGGAGGGAGGGGTGCACACATGCACACACACACACGCACATACATGCATGCACATATGTTGGCGCAACTGTCTAAATAGGGACCATTCCATTCATTTCTATGGGAAAAACCCTAATCTCATTTATGACCCTCAACTGCTACCCAGCCCTAACCTTAACCATAAGTGGTCTTTTGATTGCGCATTTTTATAAAATTAAGTTTAGTCTTGTGAAGACCGGCCTCTGGTCCTCAGAAGGTCTGTTATGTCAGGAGGTCCTTTGGTCCTGACAAGTATAGCAAAACCAAGGCACACACACACTCCTCCAGCTCTGTACTCCAAACCAGTCCTCTAACATACATCTTCTAACTGCCACATAGGCCTCAAGGTGGGGGATATGGTGGACAGAACACCGGTCCATCACAGCCCACATACACCCACACCCACAAACAGTTCCTACATAAACGATGCAGCATAAATCATGAATATCTCTTCTTTCAGGGGGATATGATGTTATGTGACTCACATCCCAAAAAAGGCAAAAAATGATGCCCATAACAAAATTAACCAAACAGCAATAATCCATACGGATAATCTGAAGAATAAACTCACTATTAAATTAAAGAGCAAACATCAGGAAATGGAACCCCTTTTCACCTTTACGCCAATTGCAGCTGTCTTCAGCAGACTGAAGGCAGTGATATTTAAAGTATAAGCCTCTCATTAAAGGGCAGACATGCCAGCAAACACTCTTTTAAGTCCAAAATTTACAACTCATCCCCATTAGCTCGCAATCACATTTATATAGATAATTTTGTCCAACTGAATTACTTTTTATTTTCCCTCATTAAAGTTTCTTGGTTTTTTTTTAACACCATCTGTAAAAATCACTGAAAATCACTGCAAAGTTCTCTGTAAGAACATTAAAATAATCAGTCGATTGATCTTAATCCGCATATATATCTTTACATAAGGTAAAAGCTGATCTCTCTGGGCTGCACATTGGCCTGCTTTTCCCTTTGTGACCAGCTAAAGCCGTGCGTGTTCCTCCTACCTCAGCATACCCAAAAGGAAGGACAATCGCAGGGAATATTTGTGTGCGATATTATAAATCTTCTTTTCCTTTTTGGGAAATAAAGTCTGTATAGTCAGGTGTGTGTGTGTTTATATATATATATATCACAAAAAACAATGCAGACAGTTATTGCATCTGCTAAATGAAAGCGATGTCATGCCTCAGAGGAGGTGGCCTGTTCCCCCGCCACAGTTTCATCAGTCACCATGGAGAGGAGGGTGCAGGGTGTAAGGAAATGGCTTTGTCACTGTGGGAAAACCACAGTCACGAGTCCCCCAGTGGAGACAGGGGCAAGGGAAGCTGCCAGCCGGGGGGAGCACAATAGTGTTTGGGGGGAGACAGGAGGTGCACTGCGTCAATGACAGCGGGGATGATCATACGCAGGGCTAGAATCTCACTGCACGAGCAGCGGCTCACAGGAAGCCAGAGGAGACTTCAAAACAGTGACATGACGTGGGAAAGTGTCACCTACAAGCAGAGTTGAAGATCTGATACACAGCTGGCTGGCTGAAGACGGCCAGTCCCCAAAAACCCCACAGCTAAAACCCCATGACTTATTACACAGCATACATAAGCTGCTCACCATTGCCACCCTGTGGCCTTCAGAGATAAGCTCACCAGCAGGCCCATCTCTGTCTGACGCATTTCAAGGCAACGAGCTTTACAAATACATATGACTGCGTCAATCTATCAAAAAGGGAAATCGGTCACACCTCTCCGCAGGATTCCTGGGGGCCTTGCCGTACTGTTGTCCATAGCAGCAGTTTGTCATAGAGGGTGCAGCGCCGATCACTTGTTGCTAGGCGCGCTGGAGAGTGTGTGGTAGCTAGGCAACCAGAAGCAGGAGGTGGATAATGAAAACTGACGCATATGGCATCTCAGAGGCATACAGTAGCGGCCAGTGGTGAGAAGTTGGGTCACAGGTCTCCGCTGGGTGGGGCTTTGCCCCCACGACAAGTTTTAAAATGCCTCGTATTTCTGCCTGTTCTAAATGAAGCTGTTTCACGTACCGCACAGCAATGACCTGCTTTGCTGCATAATAGACCGCAGTATTTCTATAATAAACAGCAATATTTTAGGCCACGAGCAATGGAGTCAGGAAACGCAGCACTACACTGCCTGACCTGCATGTTTCCCAGTCATGTGACTCACCCAACACTCATATACAACTGCTTTCTTTTTTTAACATTTTATACTATGGTAACTTACAGGAAAAAATCTGGGGCCCCCTATAACTCGAAGGCCTGGCCCACAGGTTAGCCTGTGCATAAAAAATGAATTTGCCATTTTGCTCATTTGACTTTCTCTGAGCCCCTGGCAGCCCCTCCGACCCCCTTTGTGTGTGGTTAAGGTTAGAGCTTCCTCTGCTGCCCCCTGGAGGATGGGCTCCCCCTTTGAGTTTGTTTCCTCCCATGGTTTCTTCCTTCTAGCTTGCTCACTGGGAGCTTTGGGCGGAGATGCTGTAAAGCGCTTTGAGACAATGTCATGTTGTAAAAATGCGCTATACAAAATAAATTGAACTGAATTGAATAAGCATGGCCTTCGTCATACCACATCTTTTCCCAAATACCCATATACCCAGAAGTAAATAGAAAAGGGAATCATTAGTAAATATTCAGTTCTTTTTCTTGCTTATTAGCCTAGCAGTCACAGTCATTGTCTCATCTCAGAACACCCTCCAGTTGTAAATCAAAGTGTGGGAATGTCTCAAGGAGCCACTAGGGGACTTTGGGGGGGGATGTAGGTGTCACAGAGCCTTTCACCCACCTTTCTGTTTGCAGGCAGCAGCATCCGGCTAGCAGTGCGCCGGGGTGAATTCCTGGCCAACATGGAACAGCCGGAGACTCAGGACACTGCGACTCCGCCCATCGGACCTGAGCCTAAGTAAGCGAGTGCATAACTCACAGTAACTCACAACTCAGAATGTGAAACTGATACCGGATTGCCATAACCTGTGACACACATCTCACACCACCAAGCATGGTTCTGGTCTAAGCAGTATCAGCTTTGTCTCTTGTTGTTTCAGAGAGAGAAAGATGGAGGTAGATAGAGGGAGAATGAGAGCTATAAAGCTTGAGACCTGCACGTCCGGCTTCAGCACAGGCCCGTTTGGCACGGCGGCAGTGGAGTTTCTGTCACATGATCACATAAAAACCATCACTCTGTACTCGGGGAAGCTGAACACCCAACATAAGATTGACGTTCGCTGAGGTTTAAGTTTTTGTTCATTTACTGTATGAAAAACACAACCCAGTCATGGGCTTTTTTTTCTGCTGTGAAAAGATATAACCGGGGGGGGGGGGGGGTGATCTTATTATTTCTGAAGCCTATTTTTGGAATTACAGAGACTGCCTGAGAGTGACAGACAGGAAAAATGGAGGGTCAGACACAATGTTAGAGACACAGCCGGGGAGAGAGGGCCACTCATCTTGGGGGCTTTAGTTAATGTCAGACAAATTAAAGACCATGCAAAAACTGCCAAGAGCAAAATCACCACTGTGGTCCTCCTGCATCTGTCATTTCAGACAATATAACAGCCGGATGAATGAGTTTGGCACTTAAAATAAGACAAAGGTATGGTAAAAAGAGCCAAACAAAGGAGCTGTCAGATCACAAAACAGTGCGCATTCGTCACTGCCCTCATCAGCCTTTCCTGTAATAAAACACTGTACAGGTCTTTATTCCTTTGGGTGTGCTCAATATAGCACACAAAGCAAGACAAGTCCAAGAAAAAAACACTCACACAAACCTGAACTCATCTTTGGAGGACTGAATGATGTACAATGATACAATGAACAGATGGACTCGGTGAGCACATTAATGACTCAGACTGGCCCAGCCCTTCGGAAGTGGAAAAAAATTATTACAAGTTCAGAATGTACTATTACAAGTTCAGAATGCACAATTAGCAACCTGCGAAAGGAACACATAAAGGTTCGGAGGTTAGAATGATCTGTTGAACCACGTCCATTTACCAGACTTCACCTTCAAGAAAGACCTCAAGACCCATCAGTTCCATGGATTCCTCTACTAGCTCGATGCCTCTTCATGTTCCTCCAATGTTCATATGTTGCACTTCTGGTCCTTGGTTTTTGCTTTGTTAGAAGCTGTTGAGTAGCTCCTGCTCCTATCCTGCTTGCATTTGTACCTGGGCATTCACTGGAAGCTCAATCTAGCTGTACCTATACTACCAATTTTTGCATACACTGAGATTTTCTACATTGGCATGTTACTCACTTAACATTTACTAAAAATACACTCAATATTCTTTGCTAACAAATAAATTTACAGTATGTTCACCATTTGAGTGCCTTTATTAGCAAGAAAATGTAATATCTTTGATTCATCAATCAAAAATTCAAGGCATTCTTTCTACAAGGGACATTAAATATTACTGTGTTTCACAGGGCGAATCAGATAACTGGTGCATTTAAAGGTAAAGGACAGCCTAGATTTCACTATGCCATCACCACACACCCTGTTAATACTCTTTCCATGTTATAAAGGAAACTTGTTTTATTTGGCATACTTTTATTTATAGTAGTTCACTCAACTTTCCAATGCTTAACGAGGATTAAAACATTTACAGTTTATAAAATAAATAGAAAAGTGGTAAGAACCTGTGATGTGCGTAAGCTTTTGACAGGTAGTGTAGGGTTAGGGTTAGTCGATTCCTTGATAGCACATATGTTTTTAGCGTATTATTTGCCAAACATGTATGTCACTTTGGACAAAAGAATCTGTTAAATACACTGCTCAAGAAAATTAAAGGAACGCTTTGAAAACACATCAGAGCTCAATGGGGGAAAAAAGCATGCTGTATATCTATACTGATACGGACTGGGTAATATGTTAGGAATGAAAGGGTGCAAACATTGTTTGCTGGAAATGAAAATGATCAACCAACAGAGGGCTGAATTAAAAGACACCCTGAAAATCAAAATGAAAAAATGATGCGGTGGGCTGGTCCATTTTGCTGAAATTTCATTGCAGCAACTCAAAATTGTACTCAGTAATTTGTATGGCCCTCACGTGCTTAGGCATGCCTGATAATGTCGGGGCATGCTCCTAATGAGACGATGGATGGTGTCCTGGGGGATTTCCTTCCAGATCTGAACCAGGGCATCACAGAACTCTTGGACAGTCTGAGGTGCAACCTGGTGCCGTCGGATGAACTGAAACACAATGTCCCAGAGGTGTTCCGTTGGATTTAGGTCAGGCGAGTATGGGGGCCAGTCAACGGTATCCATTCCTTTATCCTCTAGGAATTACCTGCATACTCTCACCAGAAGAGGCTGGGCATTGTTGTGTACCAGGAGAAACCCAGGAACCATTGCACCAGCGTAGGGTCTGACCAAGGATTTCATCCTGATACCTAAGGGCAGTCAAGGTGTTGTTGTCCAGCCTGTAGAGGTCTGTGTCCCTCCATGGATATGCCTCCCCAGACCATCACTGACCCACCACCAAAACGGTCTTGCTGAACAATATCACAGGCAGTATAATGTTCTCCACGGCTTCTCCAGACCCTTTCACTTTTGTCACATGTGCTCAGGGTGAACCTGCTCTCATCAGTGAAAAGCACAGGGCGCCAGTGGCAGACCTGCCAATTCTGGTATTCTATGGCAAATGCCCATTGAGCTCCACGGTCCGGGGCAGTGAGCTCAGGGCCCACTAGAGGATGTCGGGCCCTCAGGTCACCCACATGAAGTCTGTTTCTGATTGTTTGCCCAAAGACATTCACAAAAGTGGCCTGCTGGAGGTCATTCTGTAAGGCTCTGGCAGTGCTCTTCCTGTTCTTCCTTGCACAAAGAAGCAGATACTGGTCCTACTTATGGGTTAAGGACCTACGGCCCTGTCCATCTCTCCTAGAGTAACTGCCTATCTCCTGGAATGTCCTCCATGGCCTTCAGACTGGGCTCGGAGACACAGTAAAGCTTCTGGCATTTCGTTAACACCAAAGCAGTTGAAACTGATTAACAACCCCCTCTGCTACTTAACTGACCAGATCAGTATCCCAGAAATTTAACTGACTTGATGCTATATTCTGACTGAAAGTGTTCCTTTAATCTTTTTGAGCAGCGTATATAAATGCAATGTAATGTGATGGAAGATGGTGGTGAATTGTGTCCTTATTCTGGCATCTTGATGTGTGTTTTTCATTATTGACTATAAAGCCCAGTGCAGGTCAGATAGGTGCCAAAACCAAGTTATCCAGCCACAGGCCTAAACTCACCCCCCTGAAACCAGATGCAGATGAAATCAGTATTGGCAATATCACATGTACACCTTTGTCTTGAAAACGTCGGAAGGCTCAGGTAACATTTCCTTTGAAACTGAAACCCCTGTTAGCACCTCCGTCTGTCATTGTCTTCCAGTCCCTTAAACATTCCCCACAGGCACAGTGCTGGTATTGTAACATCTGTGTACACTAATGGGCAAAAAGGGCCAAACTTGAATAGCACTACATTGAGGTTTTGGGCATTTTTAGATAGTGTAAGGTGTGGAGAGTGTAAGGAAAGACTACATGAATTAGTCACACTTTACATCAAACCTACAATTTCAACTTATTTTTTTTTTTGGGGGGGGGGGGGGTGCAACACACCTCTTGCATTTAGACTTGACGCGGAGCTAAAATCGTTTGCTGCCATCTGTA
>JABFEA020000067.1:19729808-19746726 GCA_019775915.2 Cyphomyrus plagiostoma
CCCCCCCCCCCCCCCCCCCCCCCCCCACCCCCCCCCCCCCCCCCACCCCCCCCCCCCCCCTCCCCGCCGCCCCGGCCCCCCCGCAACACACCTCTTGCATTTAGACTTGACGCTGAGCTAAAATCGTTTGCTGCCATCTGTAAGTATAACTCTGGTTCTGATTATTATAATCCTGTACATTTTTCTCAGTTCCATTGTCTCCTTTTGCTAGACCTTAAATTCCCAGGGAATTCATTCAAAATGTATTTACTGAAGAGCCCACAGCCTGATACACTGTCTTGGGGCTTAGGTGTGCTGGTTACTAGAGGTCACGTTAATGCTCTGCCATTCTCCTCTGCGTCTGCCTCCGCCCCCCATCCGACAAGGTGCCATTAAGGTGGTACAAAGTTGGCAAGATGAAAGTGGTTTCTCTCTTCCATCCCTCCTCATTCCCACTTTCTGTTGTCACTTGTCAGCATGGCGATCCATTCTGAAGGTGGCCAGGTCCCTCTCCTCCCTAATGCTGCTGAAAGGTTAGGGTACCTGAGGTACCCTAAGGGTACCTGAGGAGCAGAGCAAATGTGACAGGCATTACAATAGCAAGGGGTCATGTGACCAAAGAGAAGAAAAAAGGCATGAACTAAATTAACCAATAAACTAAATTTAGACTGGGTATGATGACAAGGTTCACTAACAGGAACCAGTCCCAAAGGAAAACCAGTAATATTAAAACCGAAATAAAGCTGGCAACTTCTCTCATTTCAGAAATGAAAAAAGGAAGCAGAGACAGGGCTGACTATTAAATTTAGTCACTAGGAACAAAACAAAAGTAGCCAAATTAATTACAAGGAGTTCTATACTGCAAGTCATAATTACTATATGAGCGCAAGAGATATTGTTGAAGAGATTAGTATTTTATATACTGTGTGTGCTGATTGGAGCCCTTTTCATCAATACAGTCATTTAGGACAAAGGTACATTTCATTGTGTAATACACAAATTAGGAGAATGGGAGAAACAAATGACAATACACATATAGTTTGAGACCTCATGAAATTAACACAAAAGGTTTAATGAAGAAAGCAATGGTTCCCACTACACCCACAGATAATTGGTTCAGAACACTTAATTCATTAACGACGCATTTCTATTGGAAAAGTAAAACACCTAGAATTTCACTTACAACATTACAAAATAAAAAATCACTTGGTCGACATCAGGTACCAAATTTTCTCCACTACTTCCTCACAAATCAGTTGCAGTACTTAGTTGAATGGATTCACAAACAGAATTAAAGTTACCCTTGGCTTGAATTGGAACAATATCAGCGTAAAGATATCCTAGTTGCAGACCTTCCCTTCCTTCCACAGTCAATCACTAAATCAAACATCGGTAAGATCAACACCATCTCTACAACTCTGATAGCCTGGTGGAAAACAAACCAAATCACTAAGCCATCTCTAGCTTTGAATAAATTCACTCCATTGTGGTAAAACCCGACATTTACTTTACAAAACAAACCAGTTCATTTTCCCACATGGGAAAAAAGGGAATTACCTCCACCACATATTTCATAACAATCAATTTCTGTCATTCGATGCTCTTATGCAGACATATGGGGTGGAGAGAGATCAGTTTCTTCAATATCAACAGCTCAAATTAAGAATTAAAGGAAAAGTCAATATAACTAATAGCACACTACAGCCATCTCAACTAACTGAAGAACTCACTACAATCAACAGCCCAAAAAAATTAGTATCTAAACTCTATTCACTTATTTCCACCTTAAATAGTGGAATAACACTCCCAACAGCTAAATGGGGGAAAAAAATCTGGGATGTCCACTCAAACCCGACTACTGGAAGCAAATCTGTAAAAACATCTTTTCCGTGACTACTAATTCCAATTTGCAGCTTATACAAAATAAAGTCATGCACAGAACTCATATTACACAAAAGAAAATGGGATTTGGCCACACAAAGATGTCTGCTCACAGTCCACAGAGCACAGATAATTACTTTCACGCCATCTGGCTTTGTCAACCAGTTCACTCCCTGTGGTTAAGGGTTACTGAAACACTCTCCATCATCCAGAGTTGCAGAATCCCAGCATCAGCATCACTCTGTCTTCTTGGCGATACATCGAATATACACCTTCCATCCAAATACAAAAACCCTTTGCTCATTTCTCTTGCGGTCGCCAAGAAAGTAGTCCTCCAAGACAGGAAATCTAACAGCTCATGTCATATTACACACTGGAGCAACTTGATTGCAGAATACATCTGAATGGGAAAAATAATGCTGTCCAGTTTGAGGACACCTGGAACCCATTTATAACTTTTCTTAAAATTCCATCAGAGTAAACTTAAAATATAGCAACAGAGGAAAAACAAAAACCCATGCATATCCCCAGTATGAACCCCTCCCCATACACAATTTTACTTACCTTCAGTATAAACCCCACACATACATTTGACCAACTTCAACATCCCCAACAGTAACTACTTATCTGCCTCGCCCCAGTACTGTCTCTTGTAAGTCATTTCGCATTGTCTCTTGTCTGTCTGTCTTTTTGTCTGTCCTCACTGGTGGGTCTTGTCCTACTATCATGCCTCGTATATGCTTATTTGTTTTATGCTGTATTTCAGTTTCTGTATGTTATATATGAGCCCTCCCTATCAACATCTGATATAAATGTGAATGCAAATACTTTTGAGAATATGTATAAAGTTGCAATTAAATATAAAAACGAAAAAAGAAAAAAATTAAATAATGAAGGAAAAAATTCAAACATGCTGTTTGTGTTTAAGAATGCACAGAACACCAGTGGGATATTAAAAAACAGTGATTTATTTCAAAGACACATAGAAGTTTAAAATGCATCAATTTGCTGCATTTACACTGAGATACTTACAGACCCCTTGTGCGGAGACTCACCCTACACCAAATCGGTACAATGGTGGAAACGCTCAAAGCTTGCCTGCCCAAAGGCAGCTAAGGCCTTGCCATTGAAAGCAGAAAACCCAAGTGGGGTGCCCATCTGTCACATCTACTGCACCAGAGGTTCGCACACTGCTCACCTAAAGCTTGACACTCTATTTCCTACGTGAAACGCCTAAAATAACACCTAAGTACTAAAGAAGAAACTCCTCACTGAATACGCAAGTTCATGTTGGATGGTGAGGTCTGGGACAGCGCATGCATCATTGAATTAGACTGTCACCGATGTGTCGCATAACACACACATGCTCTGCTGTTTCCATGGTAATAAATAGGTCACAGTACAAGAGACTCAAGTTTCCCAGGACCGGGTCGCAACTCCTCACAGGTCATTGAAACAGTAATATAACAGCAATTAATATCAAATAGCGATTAAATTACGATCACTCTGTCGACTTACTCAACAGATATACCAAAACGAACACGATACCAAATGCTGCAAACTAAAAAAATATCTTGTATTATTTCACTGCATAAAGGAATGAGAATGTATTTTATAACAGGTACTTTACTGGGATTTGTTTAAAGCAGCAGGACCACTCTCGTTGAATGTCACAATGTTCATTGTATTCCCAACCTTCACTCCATAGAGTCTAATATACACTAATATCAGCACAAATAGGGACGCTCAAACTGCGCTTCAGACCAGCTTATAGGACGCAGGTTTGGTTTCAACATTGATAGGGACCAAATCAGCCCTGAATCCCCAAAATACACACTGTGCATCTAAAATACTTCACTACCATCCACACCCAAATCTACGCTCCTGCTTTTTAAAGCTCTTATAAGTTTACTAACCCAAGGATGCATAAGCAGATTGCAGACTGACTGCCTCTTCTTTATATTAATGTTAACCTATGAACAGAACACCAGTATGGCAGCACTTTTCCCACTGAGGTTCCCATGTACTGGTGAAATTTCCCATCCAGGCACCCTGACGTACATGCAGGAGGTCGCGTTTCGTGTAAACAAGGACCTGCATCTTAGTTTTTTGATGTCCATGCAAATGTTTGCCTTACTTACTTATAAGCGGCCCCAAACAGAAACCCGTGACCTGGCATAAATAGATTAATTAACACGGTTGCTGCATGACTTAGGTGAGAAAAAAGTGAACTGCTCACTCAAAACAATGGTTAGCCACAAAGTGCTGCTGTTCCAAAAGTCCTTCAGGGGCATATCCATTTCTAAATACACCAGTGCCGATATTACGCTTATTGTGTACAAGCTATGAAGTTGGTCAAACTCCAGCACTGAGCTTCTGTTTTTGGTGTCTTAGTGGTTCCACGCACTGTGATAGTTTGACTTATTACACAAGTTACTAACAAACTAATCCTGAATTTTCATTAGGAAAAAAGACCTAACGGGTAATTATCAAGCCTTTTGACTCATGTGAAACCCTTACAACCCTGACTAATTGAACTTTTATTTTCAGTTCATCTAAATGCAAGAATCCCTTTAAAATTTACATATATACGCACTGACAGACATACGTTAACTGCTCATTTTGCTTTATAGACACGTTTTAAGGGGCCAGCCCCTGGGCCTTTACAATAGAAAAAAACACCAATGCTTTACTATCGTTTAAGAAGAAAAAAAAATCCGGATGCCTAGAGGCAATGTTAAATACAGTGCATATTACGCATCGTATAACGCATCAAAATTCAAACAACCAGCAGCTTCAAGTGAACAGCTACTATCTGACTGCCCTGAATAGTAGGATGATCGGTGGAAATCCATACACTTTCTGCCAGTACAAATCATTTAAAGACACAAACCGTCTGCTTTCTGGGTGCCAGGCGATTTTAGATCATTTATAATAAAGTCCACAGGCAAAAGCACTAATTAGAGCTACATATTACTATACAGACAAGTGAGAGCTAGCATTGTGCTATATCTATCCCGATTGGCTACTGTTAAGAGGACCACACAACTAGTGAGGACAAAAAAAAAAAAAAAAAAAAACACGCTTTATGGTTTGAGCGAAAATGAAATGGATCTCTGAACAAACCTTCACTTTAACTGATGCTCTTTAACTGAACATCTGCACCAACGGATCTCTAAGATCACATGCAAAAGTTACCAGTCATATAACGCAACCATACCCTTGACCCCCCTTATCTGATCATAGGGTCATCCCCAGCGGGGGAAGTGAGGACTGGGACATCCACAAACGGCTCTGTCTTGTCCTCCTTGAGTGGGTTGCCGTGCTCAGCCACCGAAGTGAAAGATAGGTGATCGTGGTCGATGATGTTCAGCCGGTCTTGTGGTTTCTCCTTCTTCAGGTAGAACATCTTCCGGAGCTGTTTCAGCTGCTGGAGCTCACAGAAGGTCTCCAGGACAACCAGCATAGCGATGAGGCCCAAGATTAGGTAAACTGAGCAATAGAGAGAGAGAACGACAGTGTGTTTCGTTTCAGAAGCCTGAGAAGAAAATGAGCTTCCCACAAGACGAAGAATGAACTGAAATTTACAGTGAAAAACATCATAAAGCTACTTACAGATAATGAAGTGCAAAGACACTTATGCTATCTTTATGAAACAGACAAAAACAACAACTCTGCTTGGTGCTTAATTATGAATTACTACTGTGATCACATGTTACTGGTAGGTGTCTGTTGTCATTTGAGATTGAGGTCCCTGGTTTAAGAAAAGGTTTTAAAGCAGTGGTTTTTAACCCTAACAACAAATAGACTCAAGATTGTTCAACAGCTCAACTGGACGGGAAAATCATTCAGAGGAATGACAGCAGAAAGCCAGGGGAGATGTATGACATATCACAGTAAACATAATGGGCTAAAGCCTTTCATATTTTCAGCAATAACATCAACCACTCATTCTGTGAGAATCTGAATATTACGAGGATCTCAGAAAACCAGCTTGGCATCAAGAAGCACATATTTATGCGAGCGCTAGCTGCATATATGGTGCATTTATATATATATATATATAAATAAATAAATAAATAGAAAGTCATGCTATTTATGGCCACTGCGGAATGAACATTCATCACAGGAACTAGGAGCAAAAGTGACGCGCGACAGAAGATATCTGCTTGGGATGAGCTACCACCTTGAAAACAACAAGGCTCCATTTGACACACAATTACACAGATGGGTTCTCGGAAGAGCAGTGAGAATAACTTGGGCGACCAGCTGCCATCCTGGGTGGACAGGTTCAGAGGAAAGGTCAACTGAGAAATTATACTGCCCCATTTGGAGACTGTTCAAACTGGCTGACAAGACAAAGAACAAGCGTCACTGTCTGCCTTCTGCTAGCACTGACTTTATGGCCACAAAGAGCAGGTGGCATCTAGGACGACACAGTGTACTTACCGGCTACATGACCAGCTCACTGTACACATCTTCTACCATGTACACATACTCTTACTATTTGATTTGGCTTTGCTTTTTTATTCATTCAGATTAGATAATTTTTATAGAGATATAGCATTAATAAATACAGGAAAAAAAAACACACTCGTTGAAGAGATGGATGAAGGAGTATACAGAACCCAGAAGACAAAAAGCAAAAAAGTCCTGTCCTAGTTTTCACTGGAAAATCGGTTGTGATGCATATAGCTGTGGAGTACCAGCTGGTTCTGCGGTTTACTTTATTATTATTATCATCATTATTGAAATTTGTTTTACGCCTCCCCCAACTGCAAGCTGGCCGTGAAGGGCAGCCACCTATATCAGTACCCAGAGGGCTGGGGGTTAACGGCCTTGCTGAAGGACCCACAGATGTGCTGAGGTTAGACTGGAACCTTCCGATCACAGAAACAGTGGCGTAGCCCACTGAGCCACATGCTGTTAATAAAAGCTGACAAATTCCTAGAGAAGGGAAGCCAGGAAACGCCTTTCATTCGCTATATTAAAAATGTGACCTGAAAATTCTTTAATCTGCTTTAGATAAATTTCTCCTTCAGCATGGAACAAGAACGCCAAATCAATTAATTATAATAAAATTAATTATAATAAAATTAATTATTTGTAAGGCTCTTCTCAATCAATGCTTGCAATAAATAAGGGAAAGACAGAGCGCGGAACTCGCAGGATTGTAGATTTAGAAAAAAAAAAAATCCTGTATGGAAACTAAACTGTGAATGTGTTAAATATACCAAGGACAGCTCTATAAATTATCAAAGCACCCATCTGATATAAAAATGTGCCTCTTCAGTTCTTCAGAGAGGAAGGCAAATCCTACATTATTTCTGAACACTGTAAAAATGTAACTGAGTTTGAAAGTATTGTTTGATTGAATAGACTTAATATAAACTAGTAACTGCAAGCAGTGACGGAAGGGTCCAAAGCATCGGACGGGTAGGACAAGTAGGACAAGTAATAGAGGAATAACAGTTTGGCATGGCTGTCTGAATCAGCCAAAAAAAGAATTTTGATGGTAGGACTTCTAGGTCAAGAGATAGCAATCGAAACGAATTATGTGGCTGACTGGGACGAGTCGGAGGGGCTGAGTAGTGGGTAGGAATAGGCATCTTCCTGCCAAATTTTGTCAGCCTAGGACTTACGGTTTAGGCTGGGCATTCAGTTTTAGGGAAGAAAAATAATTATGATCGAACACTTCGGAGGAGTGCCTGAACCCATCTGAATGGCTGGTTTAATCAAAATAGTAGCGTCATTGAACCTCATGGAGAAAACGCCTTTACGTCACACCAGCTCACCTTGCAGAGAGTATGCTGTGCACATTGGGCTGCCAAGCTCAAGTACCCACGGAAGTTGGGTTTGAACCGGCGACTCTCTGATTACAAGCGCACAAGTTTAGCCCACTGAGCCACCCACTGCTGTGGGTAAAATGGGTGAGATAGGCAGACACCTTCCTACCTGATCTGGTAACTCATTTTAGCTGATTGGGCATAGATGGGTCTTAGACATATATAAACAGTGGCCATGGCGCTCCCGTTTGACCGATCGACACGAAATTTGGAGGGTCTGTCTAAGGTACAGCCCTACATTAGTGAACCATGCCTGAGATATAGCTGTCTGATTGATATGGGCATAGCACCAGTACAGTTAGGGTGTGGCTGGTGGCGGTACCTACGTGAAATTTCACGTTTTTTGTATAAATCTTGAAGAGGACTGTCTCCTGATTTGAATGACACCAGATGTATATAGGTGGGGCGAAAATCCTAGGAGGTTAACGAAAAAAAACCTGTTTTCATAAATATATAAATCATGCAAAAACGCAAAGATGGAGAATGAAGTTCTATATGTTGGTGGATTTGGCAGCACTTAGTGAATTGGACTGGCAATAAATTTCAAATATAGGCTTAACACTTCTGGAGAAATAGGCAGAAATGCAAAAGGGGGTGCTGTAGCGCCCCCATCTGGCCGAGTAGGGTGTCCTTTACAGGGTTGGCTGAAGGTCAGAGCTCAAATGTACCAGCCAAATTTGGTTTGGATTGGTCATCGTTAAGCCTGTCAAATGGCTGCTTGAAATTTATTGGCTAATGGCGGCCACCCTTTTAGGAAATATGACTGCCACTGTACGTGGCTGACCTCAAGCTGGGTCCTAGTATATGTCTGCCAAATTTCACTTGGATTGGCCAAGGCAGTCAGGAGATATTGGCAGTTTTTAGTTATAGCGCCCCCTATAGACCAAATGCGGCCCACTTCGGACAGTGTCCCCAGAATGCTATAGGGAGGTAGGATTTCAAATTTGGTCAAGGTAGGTTGAGGCACGGCCAAGTTAGAGCAGCCAGACCAAAATGGGCCGAATTTGTGATTAGTTTGGGCGTGGCTTATGGCCGTAGGATACAGAAATGTCAGAATTTTTTGTATGATCCTTGATCAGCTCAGAATGGTGATTCGTTTGACACCTCATTTGTCAGATTTGGTAGGACATGCTAGGACTTTAAAGAAAAAGTAGGATTTGCAATTTATGCAAATTAGCAAAAAATCTAAGCGGAGCTTCATGGCCCCATTGACTTTTTGGTAGGGCAGGGCTTTCTGTATAAGCAGAAAAGAATTTCGAATGTAGGACTTATAGGACACGAGATATCGAGCAAAACGTGTTGGATGAGTCGGACTGGATGAGTCGGACAACCCGAGTAGTGAGTAGGAATTGCAATCATTCTTCCAAGTTTGGTCAGCCTAGAACTTACGGTTTAGGCTGGGCATTCAGTTTTACGGAAGAAAAATAATAATAATCCTAACAAAAACAATAAGCTTCCATAGCACTACGTGCTTTGGACCCTTAAATATACTGTATATGTAAAAATAAAATTTGTCACGTAAAAAAATTCTGTAAACTCTGTACTAGATATTGCATGCATGGATTTCGACTGCAAATCCATCATAGTTTCAGAGCACTAACTCCACCACCCAATCTACTTACCAGTGATGCCCACTTTGTAGAGTTCACGGAATTTCTGATTGTACCCCTCCCCCGGCACGTAGTCTCCGAGGCCTATGGTGCTTAGGGAGATGAAGCAGAAGTAGAACGACTCCAGGAAGTTCCAGTCTCCCTCCAGGGCCGAGAAGATGGCAGCAGGGATGAGGAAGAAGCAGGAAGTGATGACGACGGCCAGTAGGGCGGCGTGGATGGCAGCAACCAGTGGCTTCGACAGGCCCCAGCGTGTGTGCACGTACATGACGGGGCGCCTCGTACTGAAGACCATGATCCTCTGCACCACAGCCGTGAGGAAGAGGAGGGTGAAGGGGATCCCGATGACAGAGTACACGATGCAGAAGGCCTTGCCCCCA
Source organism: Cyphomyrus plagiostoma (assembly GCA_019775915.2). Classification (NCBI taxonomy): domain Eukaryota; kingdom Metazoa; phylum Chordata; class Actinopteri; order Osteoglossiformes; family Mormyridae; genus Cyphomyrus; species Cyphomyrus plagiostoma. The sequence goes on from JABFEA020000067.1 coordinate 19,739,505, forward strand.
TCTGACAGCGGTGCTGTGTGGCCATATCCTGCAGGGATATGCAACATCAGCACATTAGTCACATGTTCTCGCACCTTTGCTCAGAAATCCATCCGAACTCCTGAAAACTTGGATGTCACCGACCCACAAGCTGCACCAATTTACACCTAAAAGTTACTCCTCTGTAAAGTCCCAACCCTACTGAAGGCTGCCTTACAGAACTGGGGTGCATTTAGTTATGTGATGCGTAGAGAAAATAAAATGATAATCTTAATAAAAAGTACTTAACGAAAAGGTGCCATTCGCTATAACGGTTGGCTTTAATTCATAATTACACAATAAATATATATAAAAAAAAAAAAACAGTGCAGAGATTACTACTGTTCAAGAGATCAAAACAAAAATAGAAATCCCTCTGTATAACATTCTGAGCTGTAACACTTTTCTGGGATACACACAATTTAAAAAAACCTGATAAGCACATGAGCTTATCTGGGGGAAAACGACTTCCAATTTTATCCATTCCTTATTCATGTGCGTTGGACCGCAATATAACCACAGCGGACAAGTGTCGCCAGTTTATTTATGAAAGAGCGGGCCTAAACCCTTGATACGCGTCCCTGTAGTGATAATGTTCAGTGTGGAGAAACGTGACCCTCAGACATCAAGCACCAGAAGGCCATGAATTTCTAACAGGCTCCTGCTAATAAATATATACGTTAAGACAAGCCCCTGAGACATGGCAGAAGGGCAGTTCCAGCATTATGGATGTGACATTTATCCTCATACAGGCAAACAAAATGCCTCACACAAGCATGGTATCAATGACTCAATTCGCATATCGTTTCATGTTTAACACTGACAAATCCTCAAAATTTTTACATATTGGAAATAGCTGGCATTTAATCAGTGTTATGTATGTGGAAATCAGGTGTTTATGGGAGACTACAGGTTTTCTAAAATTATTGTTTTTGAAAAAAATATATATTAAGGAATAACTGGTAACAAGATGTGACCAGTCTTCCACAAAGTAGAAACCACATGCTTGAATGGGTAATTTCAAATGGAACAATTTAAAGAAATGTAAAAATCGAACAATGAAATGAGAATACTTTTAAATGAACACAGTTTCCCTTCTTTGTCCAATGATGTTCCATTACATACTCACGATATTAAATTTACCAATCCTGTTCCTCTAAAGTGGCATACTTATTGGGTTAACCACATAGAGACACATTATTAAAAAGGAAGTTTCCTATTTGGTAAACATGGTTTGGCAGTTCCTAGCCCCAGCCCAAGGAGTTCACCCTGTATTATTGCTCCAAATCCGATGTGTCACATCAGTTTTGTTCAGATTACTAGCAATTAAATGGTGTCACTGTTCCTGAATCTTTTCTGATGCCTTGTATGGAGGATTGCATTGACAGTGTGGGGGCCCCTCAATACATCACAAAACCAGACCTGTTAAAGGGTTACTGGCAGGTATCGTTGACTTTCGTTATGCCTAACAACTTCCTGCCATATACAGTGATGCCCTTCGGCCGACGACATGCGCTTGCTCCATTTCAGCATTTAGCGGATACGGTACATTCTGATGTACCCGACTGTTTGGCATACCTAGATGACCTTATTGTTTGCTCTCCTGATTGGCACACTTTGAGGGAGGTTTTTGAACGGTTGAAAAACCTCAAAATGTGAATTTGCCAAGACGACAGTAATGCATTTGGGACATCAGGTTGGTTAAAGACAAAACTGAAGGGACCATTCAGTGTGACATTTTTCTCTGAAGTTCAATCAGAATCAGTGTAACTATTCGGTAATCGAGAAGGAAACCCATGCTTTACTGTGCGCTTTGCAACATTTTGAAGTTTACCTTGGTTCCACCCACCTTCATTTGTTGTATATACTGATCATAACACACTTGTTTTTCTGTACCGGATGCACAACCATAATCAGAGACTTATGTTTTATCCATTACTCACACAGGGCTACTACCTTAATATCAGGCACAAGAAAGAGTCTGATAACATAATTGCAGATGCTTTGTCTAGGGCGTGAAAGACTTCTTTTGCCATATGCGCAAACACATATGTTTGTTTGGGGGAGGGAACGTGTTACGTTCCAGAACGTAAAGACGGAGGAGTGTCTGGTAATGTGGCGGCTGGGTGTTGTCAGTTATATGCGTTTCAGATTGCAAAGGGGAAACCCAAACTTGGATGGACCAATCAGGAGAGATTGGTTTTGACATGGTGGATAGGGTTTCCCGTATATCCCCAAATCAGCCATACGGTCAGTGGTGACCAGCTTTCTCGTGCTATCGTCCTTGCATCCTCCATTTTCTTTAGAACTTGTATTTTCTTAATCTGGTAAAAATCTCACTGACATTATCACTCTGTCTGGAGACGTGTGAATGCCTGATGAGACCCTAAGGTTGCGGAGGAAGGTTTAGATGTGCGTGCACCTACACCCACCAACAGGAAGCCATTGTTAAGCACACCGGGGGAGAAGGTGAGTGCTGCCCCCTGCATGTTTTTCAGGTTAGTCTAACCACTGGGGGGGAAAGGGAGACCATACAGGGAAGTAGCACGGGTTTTATTTAGTTCATACCATTGGCACTGTCTAGCCTCTCGTCCTTAGCGGTCGGTATCATGATCGTCTCTGGGTTAATAGGACTCTCTCGTTCTATAATAAAACTCTCAGTGCGTGATCTTTGAGTCTTTGTGTGTGTTTGCGGTTCACGGCACAACTTACCGGAGAACTTCTCATACCATTTGTTCACCCCTGACCTAGACCAGCAGGTTGCACTCACACCATTAAGAATGTTTATTCATATGAACAGAAATGCAAAATAAATGTAAAATATAAAATGCATCAAATATTTCTATGTATGGGTGCACTACTTATAAGATGCAAATTATGCAATTTTCTTTAGATCAGAGCAGTTACATAGAAGAAAATATAGAAAACATTTTTAAAATAGTTCTGTTCCTGTGCTCACAATGGAATTACCCAAAAACAGCACCATACACTTGCCATTCATTATATGGAGAAAAAAATAAGCACTACACTATAATATTTTAGGGGTGGCACAATGGGTAGCATTGTTGCCTCACACCTCCAGGATTCACGGTTCGAATCCCAGTGATGCTGCGACTGTGGAGTTTGCATGTCCTCCCTGAGTCACGTGGGTTGGTTTCCTTCCATAGGCCACTAACATGTGGTTAGTCTAATTGGTGTTTTTAATTTGCCCACTGCATGTGAACCATATACTGGCATCCCAAATAGGGTGTGGCCCGGCCTGGGATAGGCTCCAGGACCACTGATACTCTAACCAGTATCAGCGAGGGGGATACAGAGAGATATTACACATTTTACATATATGCTGTGTGTGAACCTGTATGTGTGTCAGCATGGGCCTGGGGTAGATGCTTAGCCTCAAACCCAGTGGCCAGGCATCCTCAGCCAGGGCAAGTAGACTCCCCTAAAGAAGCTATGCCAGGTCTCGCCTTTATGCATCACTTTGTAGAATGAACCTTAGCAGGGAACACAGGTCAGGAGTTCACAGCCCAGATATTCGCCAGGTTACCCGGCTAGATTAATGATGCACTAAAGGTGCTGCAGTCACACTGCATTACCATCATGATAAAGGCCTGACGGGGGACTGAGCGCTAAGGAGCACTCGGCAAAACAACTGACTGTGATGGACGCAGGCAGTACCAAATTCAGCATTAAAGTAATGCTTCTGCATCAACTGAAGGCTTTTCTAAAGTGTGTGTGTGTGCGCGCGCGCACATATACACACACCAGACACACACATATATACATACACATACATATAGTGCTATATAATGTGTGTATATAAAAAGTGACAGAGATAGATATCAGATATAGACATACCAAGAGAGGTATAGAGATGGAGGGATAAATAAAAAGAAACAGTGATATACAGATATAAAGAGATAGATAGGGGCCATTAGAAAATCGTCTTAAAGTGGGCCTATATATTTATATTATATAATACTTATATGAATAATGTCTGTAATGTATTTTATATTATTCATTATTCATATAAGTACATATAAAGTTTATTTTAAAATTGAAAAGTTAAATTTCCTGTGTTAAAACGAAAGGCATACAATTAACCAATTATAGTGACAACTATGGTTCAAAAGAACATAGGGAACTACAAACAACCATTCTCTCCGCTTAACACTGGCAAAATTTAGGCCATCTGTCCTGTTATTGCCCCCACTATAAAGATAGGCACAAAAGATGTGATCTAATTAATATTCATTTTCTAATGTGGCATTACTGTGGTAGGAAAATAATTTTATCTGTTTCCGCTATATCGGACAGATTAAGCTATAATTAAAAATACGACCACCAGACATGCCCAAAAATAACCATTGACAAGCATGAAATTATTTCTGCGCCGGTGTTTAATCAGGTCATTTGACAGCAATTCGGGGATCAGTTATTTTTAGTTTTAATTTAATATAAACATTCTTATTGTGTACATATAGCCAGTATTAGTAGCAAATTGTTTTAAAACATTTTCATGCACTACACAGAATATGATAAAGCTTTAAATGAAAATTATGTTCAGAAAATAGGTGATATGATAGGATTGCTGTACGCTTCTTTAATACAATGAAACGCACAGAGCAGAAGACATGAACGTTACAGGGTCTTTCACCTGCGGGCCAGGTGGGTCTCCATTATTTTTCAAAGAGATAAAGGCGTAATTGATCTATATGTTGACGAAAATCGCATAACGGAAATGGGCCCGATTCATAAAGCAGGGCATTTTAGACAAAGCCAATGCTAACGTAAACGCACCATGCCTGTAGCATCATAACGCCGAAGCGCGGGTGGTTTTCAGTTCGCGCGTTCGCCGATCGGCTCGCATGCGGAATGGACGGCCTTTAAAGCATTTACCTGTGGTGGAGAGCACGGTGCTGGCGAAAAATAATGCGGAGGTGAAGTCCCAGTTCCAGTTGGCAGACGCGTTGTTCAGAATCGATACACCGTAGTTGCTGGCATCCAGCGCCTTGGCCAAAAACTCCTCAAGCCTCTCCTCCGACAAACACTCGTTCTCCTGCAGAAACTGGCGCTTGATTGTCCGAAGCTCCTGCCGCAGGAGATCTTCGTAGGGCAGCTCCACGGAAGAGAAAACCACAGCGCCGAAGATGAGGTATAGGACGTAGCCTAACACCAGGAACAAGAAATACCACGTTGATCTGTTGCTTTGTATCAATCGCACACAGGAATTGCTGGTGAGAGACTGCAACATCTTCCAGGAACCGTGCCTACGCTTTTTCCAGTAGACGAATAGGGTTGCTTTGACCTTCTGTTATAAATATTAATAAAGCGATGCTGTTTGAAGAAAAATGTTTCTATTTCTTAGTATTTTGTCTCCGACTCGAAGAGTATCAGATTTAATCATTAGGGCCTTTCTCCCTTCGTGGCTGTTTCTCTCCGCTCCCCGATCTTTCTCCGAGGTTGACTGTTAAGCCAAGTAGCGAGATGATGTGGCAAATGACTTCTGGGGTGAACGAGTGACGTCGCCCGCTGTGTGCGGTGCGGTGCGGTGTGCATATGTGCGCGCATGTGCGAGCGTCTCTTCTCCCAGGTAGCTTTTTAGAAGGAGAATTAACAATACAAACGTGGTGTTCCACTTAACATCGGCTCCTGTAAACGTGTAATGATAATCTCTGTTATTTCTACTCTGCAGATACCGTTTTGTATTTAATTTATTTAAATACGTCTTTCTTAATGAAAGCGAAAGTACTCCGCAAAGAATGGATCTTCGTTCTGCTCACTAAAGTGTACGTTTCTTAAATATAGCAGGTGTTACTTCAACAGCTAAGTTAGTTTTTAGTAAGTGGGAACCCGTCTATTAAAAACCCATCAGGAATGTATACAGGAATCCACTTGATGCGCAGAACTAAACAAATGTTTCTGTAACATTTATTGCCGAGCCCTAATATTTCCGAAGAGATCCTTATTAAATATCCCGTCCAGGATGAAAGACTTTTGATTATTGTCGTGATTCATTAGAATCATTGTGGGGAAATAACTCTTATAAGTTGTTCAGACTTATCTACGCACTAAAGCACGTGTAAAGTACCCTGCTTTAAAGTGGGTTCGTGCTATTTTTAAATGAAATATTGGTTGTCCTATTCCTCAGGGGAACTAGTAATGCAGGTTTTATTCAGTGAGTGGTTTATCACTGAAATGCCAACTAACACGAAAAAAGACCTCAATGACCTGGGTAAGGATCACACCTATATATATATAAAAACTAGTATATCCTGTTTTTAAGGGTGACAAATTTCTTACTGTTAATGTCTCCGCCTCTCTGAAACAGTAGCCTGTCTATAGATTGACGCAATACTGGAACTAGAGTAGGTGTCGTGGTTTGGTACCGATTTCCTGGCAGGTCTAGTGTACTAAGCTGATTAGAGGAATGGCTGAGGAACCCAGATTTTGTTCAGGGGTCCGCAATCATGATCTCGACATGTTTTCTGGTGCTTTCTAAGATGAACAATCACTGTACTGGCTGGAAAGGCAGGGTAAATACATACACTCAGGGATTAGGTTTGTATTTACTTTGGATGAAAGGAAACCAAATATACACGTGGGACTGGACAGATTTGTGGAACCCTGGTTTAGTTAATTCTGCAGATACTCCATTCCCTTCAGCTATTTGCTATAGGAATAGGATAAGTATAACTGCCCCCCCCCCCCATAAATTCCCACACATAGATGAACAAAGAAATACATACTTCCAGCTTACATCAAAGGTAAGGCTGTAAATCTGCAAGTACCACCTGTATCTTTGCTGTATAATGAAACAGCCATCATTATCCTCCACATCTTATATTCTGACCACAGACTTGTTGTTGCTACTCTGAAGAATCAATTTAGGTCCAGTAGGCTACCACCTTCTAGGAGAATGAGGCTGCTCCTGGCCAGACTCCAAAATCAAGCTGTTTCTAATGAGTTTGCACGCAGTTTGTGTGAGGAACTTGCAGACTTAGGTGCAACTGCCAATTCTAATATGACGTGAGAGACCTTTTGTGACAATTAGACCCTGAAGGTTGTGTTGGTGTTGACGGTGTTTGCAGAGGGAGGTGTTTCATCTCGCTGGATATTATTGACAGAGTGCTTGAAGTGGGAAAAAATAAGTGCAGGAACTCTAATTTTCCGACATTTGACATTTGTGCGGTGAAAAAAAAAT
>JABFEA020000067.1:19749624-19798876 GCA_019775915.2 Cyphomyrus plagiostoma
CCTGCCGCAGGCCTGTAAAGCAGACAAATGAAACTGAAGAGTGGTGACACAGACTTTATGTATCATCCAGTCATTGTCCAGGGCAGGGTAACTGAGTCTGGAGCCAATCCCAGGAAGTACGTATAGGGCATAAGGCAGAGGGCTTCCCGGATGGGATGCCGGTCCATCATGGCATGCACTCAGAAACACAGATTCATGTGAACTGCCTTCCTTTGGAAACTTGCACAAGGACTGTGAACCCACAGCACTTCAGGGCTATAGTGCAGCCCACTGTTAGATCTGCCATGCTGACCACAATAAAATGTTTATCTGCACAGATAAACTGGATTTCATTTGTATTTTGTTTGTTAAAAGCTATTGTCTAATTTCGATTCTATTAGTGGTTCCGGCTGTTTTTATAGGTGCTGACGCAAAACACAAATACTGACCGGGGAACAAGTTGAAAAGTGAAAAATCACAGAAACTTTTTATTTATATAGTATGAGACAGAAACAAAGTTACCTGCAACAGCCATGATTAACGAAAAGGGAAGCCTGACACCCCCATTAGCTCCCAGGCCTGCGGTTCCTGTGGTTCCCGTGGTTCCTGCTTCTTCCTGCTTTTTACGCCAGTCTGGCTGTAGCTCCTCATTAAGAGACCCGCAGAAGAATAGATGTCACTCATGAGCTGCACACCCACCACCCTCCTCAACTCCAAGCGGGTTCGTCTCTGTAAGGCAGAAGAAGAAGTGAAGCCACGATTCTGGACACCAGAGGACAGGAGGGAAGAGACTGTGCTGGATATGTAGGTATTTTAATTAGCAACCATTGCACCTACAAACAATGGCATTAAATCATCATGCATCGGTTCTGTGGCCTCACACCTCCTGGATTAGGGCTGGGGTTTGGATCTTCTTCCTGTGTTTGCAGGGATCTCCTCCCACAGTGTAATAGCATATGGTTTGGACGAGTGTCACAACTAAATTTCCCACACTGAGTGAGAGTGTGCCCTTGGATGAACTGGCATCCCGTCCAGGGTGTGCCCTACCTTGTGCCCTGTGCCGCCTGGGACAGACTCGGGGCTCAGCCTGCCTCCCTAGTAGATAAACAGTGATGGGTGATGGATAGGTATTTTGACGAGGACACCCAAAATCATGATTGTGTGGATATTGTGCTGAAAAAAAATTGAAACTGCAATCTTATAACAGGATGACTTGAAACTGACTTGATGGAGAGGCAGCTGTGAGATGCCCCCCCCCCCCCTGTGTTTGGGTTTCCCCCAGTGGGCTAATTCTGAACCTGGGCCTGAACCAGGCTCATTTATAAGAGCGTGAGGTAAGCATCGGCTCACAGAATTCATAACGAATGTCTCCGTTATGGGGAGCAGGTGTGGCACCTATTGCTGATGGAAGACGTCTGTTGCCCTGGGGAGCAAGGAGCACAGCCATGGGAAATGCTTCCTCATAAATCTCCTATTTTCCTCATCTTCTGACACCAAAATGTGCATCATAGCTGATGGACACCTAGCATATAGATTACTTACCATATTTTGACACTAGAACACTAAAACAAGCATTTTAGGTTTTCAAAATATCCCTAATGTGTTCATTAAAAATACACCACGTAGATGGCCCATGTTTAAGATAATAAATGCTAGTGCATATTAAAAACTCACCTGGTTCACTGTTTTTGAGCAGGGTGGTGTGATGGCTCAGTGGGGAGCACTTTAACTCGCAACTGTCAGTGATGGGGGTTTGAATTCTGCTTCTGCGTCATGTGTACAGCTTGCATGTTCTCCCTGTGTTGTGTCTGAAGACATGCAGTTAGGTTAATTCGTATCTCTAAGTTTCTCATAGTGTGTATGGAATGACATCCTATCCCTGGTGTTCTGTTACCTTGGTGCCCAGTGCTGCCTGGGATAAACTCTGGGCTCCCCACAACCTTGATCAGGATAAGTGGTTAGAAGATGGATGCACAGATAATTTTCTGCACAATCTAGCCTCATCATGAATGCCGCCATCATTCTGGCTCGAGTGACATTTCGACATCAGAACATAAGCATGAGCCTTTAGAAAGTGACAGTGGCCTGGACTTTTTGAAGCAGTTTCCCTTTAAGGGAATCATTTTTTTTCTGACTCACTACCTACTCATCCCGATGTCCTCTGTGGTCTGTAGCCTATTTTCAGCCTCAGTGTGTCTCGCGCTAAGGTCACTGCGGTAAATTCAGCGCTTCTCTTTCACACAGGCGACGCGGTAAGGACTCGTTCCTTGGAAGCAGTATGACACCTGAGTCTTTTTCATATACTTGAACATCACAGTTACTCCCTGATAGTGGTCAAGTAGAACTTATGTGTTTTTGCACTGGGAGTACTACACAACATTCTCTCAGTTATGGTATTACGTCATTAGCGTTAAGTTTGGGAATTTGTGCTTCTGAAGACTGGTGCTTTTGAATGTGACTTCTTGTTCCCCAGTCTGTGGTAGCAGCAGCCCAGAATAGACACTGTTCTATTGCTGAGTGTTATTTCTAGACTCAGCATTGGGAACCTGAGATTCCTAACAGGACTTTGGCAATTAGAAGTCAGTCCAAGGTTGTCTGCTAAATGTTTCCATTCTGTTGGGCAAGATGGCAGTGTAATAAGAGGGTGGAAGGAGCCAAAGGGCTGGGGTTAATCATTAAAAGCAGTGATCTGTGTCAGAACGAGCACAGCCAAGATGTGTGGGGCCAGCCATGCCAATGTTATCTTATCCTTCACCATCAGTCACGAAAGTAAACAGACTGAGCGTATCATGCGCTGGGCTCCACGCATTACAGTAACCAGAGTCTGTACGTTAAACACTCCTGAAATCTTCAGCTCAGCTTTTGCGTCAGGACCGTCAGATTGAGAGGGAAAGCCAACGAGTAACAATGGCAACCTGACAGCTTGTGGGGTGTATTTTTCTTTATGTTCTGTAGGAAAAATTGGAGGGAAAGTCATCTAAGTCGCCATATGATCATCCATAATTCAATAAGCGTGTCATGGTTATGAAATTTACTGTAGCCCAGTGAAAGCCGTGTTCCTCCCTTCAGAGTGGTTAATATTAGAGGGTGCATGAGGCCTGGGTGACTTCAACTTTTTCTACTGGAAGTTTAGTTTTCAGCAGATAGGGTATTTAAAGAGAGGCATAATTATCAGTGACAAAACAAACGGGAAGGCCTAGCTGTGGGTGATGGTGAGTGGTCATGGTGAATTTTGAGGCATTACTGATGTTTATATTTGTTCAGAAACACAAAACCATTTTAGAATTATTTGAACATTTTTAAAATAATAACTATATGCAGGTATATCCATCTTCTATAACTAGTTTAAGGTTCCGGGGAGCCTGGACCAAATCACAGGAGGCACAGAGGTCACACAGGATAAGGACCTCCATCATAAAATAAATATTTCAATCTGTAAGTGACACCTTGCACATGCATTTATTTGGTCTTGTTGCTGTTTCCCCCTCTAAATTTAAAATTTGACTCTCCTGCACATCATGCCGCCCAAAATTTGTTTGCTAAAGTGTCTCCAGTGCACAGGCATGGAGGTGTGTCAGCATATAGGGCCCCCAGCCATGTGGGAGTGTAGGGGCCCCCAGCCATGTGGGTGTGTAGGGGCCCCCAGCCATGTGGGAGTGTAGGGGCCCCCAGCCATGCGGGTGTGTAGGGGCCCCCAGCCATGTGGGAGTGTGGCCATGGTTTCTGCTACATTCAGTTCATGCTTTTCCTTCCATTTGATTGCCTTATTATTTAGAATGAAGCTTCCATCTAGAAGCATTGAGTAATTATAACCAGCCGGTCATTGGTGTGTAGGTAATATTCATATGGATCTTCTCATCAGCTGTACAATATAGGGTATATTATAAATTCTACTGATTAACTCTAATCACTACTTCTGCCTGGGCAGCAGTCCAGTCCAAAGCTCTGTATGAGACCGTTTGATAGGGAATAATTGGGTATTAGTGGTGAACTTGTGTATTCTGGCTGCTGTCCATGTATTGTGCCGGGACACGTTGTATTGTGTGGGTTGCAGCTATCAACCCAGGTAAGTGTGGATGGGAGAGTCCATATATTACTATGCTGCCAGACTGTAAATTGCTACTTGAAAGTGCCTGATAGAGAGAGTGGGAGGAGAGGAGAGTCTGCCTCTCCCCAGACAATTTATCACTCCCTCACCTTCATCACTGGACATCACTAACAAATCCATAAATACACCAGAAACTATGAAGCATCCCATAGGCATCTCAACCCCTGAATATCATTAACAGTGCATAATTCATACAATATTACTGTATTTCCCCACCATAACTACCACCTTCTGAAGGCCACAGATCTTCACAAACACTGCAGATCTGGAATACCCTGAACTATGATATTATTTACGTCAGTCTCCATGGTGTATCTCTCTCTTCATCATAGTGCATGATTAGCAAATCAGTTCTACAATCATTGCAGGACAGATGCCACCTAACTAAACGTTTCAGTGGTTTAAAAATGTTTGATATATTGAATGATAAAAACTATCTGAAAAGTTCAAGGTATGTCCTATATCTTTTACAGAGTCTTTTACAATCTGGCTTTTGCTGGGTCAATATAAATAGCTTGTAGGCTCTGCCAAGCCCAGAAACAGGCTATGGTGTTGTGGAGTTTTATAGGAAAAAGGGACTAGATTAGGGACAACACATTCCTTATAGGTGTGTATGTGCAATAGCAGGAATGGTTGTGCATTGCATGTCCTTTGCAGAGTCTGAAAACGTTCTGGTTAGGCTCATCCATCTTTCTTAGCAGGCCTCAAGGTCCCCAATTTTGTGGGTTTAAACAACATTGTTCCTCAGTCACTCTAGGTAACAGCCTGGTCACACTGCCCCTGTCAGGATTTTGCAAGGTACTTACATGATTTGATTTATAGAGCAGAGCATTTTTTGTAAAACTACTTTTATCTATGTGTGATGCCTCCAGGTCACATGAATGGCCTAAATAAATGGCATTGTTAGTCAGTAACTACATGGCATTAACAATGGCAGCTGAAGATGAATGATTTTGAAGGCACTTCAAATCCCCACTTGTGATACATAGCATCTTCTCCTCATCCCCCTCATCATCACCATCAATCTGTGTGATCCAGCTACTGGCTCCAAGGCAAAGCAAGTACCACTATAAAGTATGTTGGCATAATTATGTGTAAAGAAACTGTAAACTACCTGCAACCTTAGAGACACCTGACTCTTATTTTCCTATGAGAAAATACACTATATGGACAGCAGTATTAGAACACATCGCTTAATCACTGAATGTTTCATTCAGACCCATTGCCACAGGTGTAAGAAATTAAGCACGTAAACATGCAGACAGGTTTACAAACATTTGTGAAAGAATGGGTTGTTCTGAAGAGCTTGAGTGAATTCAACTGTGGTACTGTCATAGGATGTCACCTTTGCAATAAGTCAGTACGTGAGACTTCTTCCCTGCTAGATATTCCATGGTCAACTGTAAGTGGTATTATTGCAAAGTGGAAGCATTTAGGAACAGAAGCTCAGCCACGAAGTGGGACCACGTAAAGTAACAGATGGGGTCAATGAGTGCAGAGGTGCATAGTGTGTAAAAGTTGCCAACACTCTGTTGCCTCAATTACTACAGAGTTCCAGACTACTTCTGGCATTAACCCCAGCATAAAAACTATGCACCGGGAGCTTCATGGAATGGGCTTACATGGCTGAGCAGCTGCATGCAAGCCTCACATCACCAAGCCAATGCCAAGTGTCGGATGGAGTGATGTAAAGCACGCTGCCATCAAACTCTGGAGCAGTGGAAATGTGTAATATAGACTGAAAAACCATACTCCTCTGTCTAGTAGTGTGATTGATGAGTCTGGGTTTAGCAGATTCCAGGAGAACGTTACCTGCTTGACTTCACTGTGCCATCTGTAAAGTTTGGTGGCAGAGGGATAATGATATGGGTTAGTTTTTCAGGGGTTGGACTACGACCCTTAGTTCCAGTGATAGGATTAATTGGATTAATGCCATAAAAGACATTCTGGACAATTCTATGCTTACTGCTTTGTGGAAACAATTTGAGGAAGGACCTTTTCAGTTCCAACATGGCTGCACCCCAGTGCCCAAACCAAGACACAGTTGGGTGAATTGGTGCAGAAGAACTTGATTTGCCTCCCTAAGCCCAACCCCATCACACACCTCTGGGATGAATCAGAACAGAGGCAGACCTTCACGTCCAACATCACTATATGACCTCTCAAAACTCTTCTGGATGAATGGGCAAAAATTCCTACAGACACACTCCAAAATCTTGCGTAAATCATTCCCAGAAGACTGGTAGCTGTTATATCTGCAAAGGGGGGGACCAACTCCATACTGATACCTATGGACTTAGAATGGGATGTCATAAAGGCTCCTGTAGATGTAATGGCCAGGTGTCACAGTACTTTTGTCCATATAGTGCACCTTTCCTGGGAGAGCTGCTTAGAGAGTTTGTGCCCTTAACACAGCAGCATCCCCAGCAGATCTGTTGGTGCATGTGTCCTACGAAAACAACTTTTTAAAAAGTTAAATCCAGTGTGCACACTTTTTTTTTGAAAATGTATGTGGAGTGAGGATCCAAGTAGCCAAGGAAATGTTGCTCACAATATACTGCCCAGCTGTTAGCGACTATGCCCACTGACTTTGGTAGGGGGGGAAATTCGAAGATTCAAGATCATTACTTATACAGACCCGTTTCCAAGAAAGTTGGGATGCTGTGTAAAATGTACATAAGAAGAGAATGCAATGATTTATGAATCATATAAACCTATATTAAATTGAAAATAGAACAAAGGCAACATATCAAATGTTGAAACTGAGAAATGTTGCTTTTTTGATGAATATATGCTCAATTTGAATCTAATGACAGCAACACATTTCAAAACAAGTTTACCACGGTGTTGTATCACCTCTTCTTTTAATGACACTCTGTAAAGGTTTGGGAACTGAGGAGACCAGTTGCTGGAGTTTTGAAAGTGAAATGTTGTCCCATTCTTACCTGATGTAGGATTTGAAATGCTCAACAGTTCAAGGTCTCCTTTGTTATACTTTCTTTTCATGATTTGGTGAATGTTTTCAATGGGTGACAGGTCTCAACTCCAGGCAGGTCAGTTTAGGACCCAGAAGCTTCTACTACAGAGCCATGCTGTTGTAATACGTGCAGAATGCAGTTCAGCATTGTTTTGCTAAAATATACAGGGGCTTCTGTGAAAGAAATGTCTGTATGGCAGTATATCTTGCTCCAATACCTGTACATGTTGTTCAGTATTAATGGTGCCTTTCCAGATGTGCAAGCTACCCAAGTAATGAGCACTAATGCACCCCCATACCATCATGGATGCTGGATTTGAATTGTTTGCAGATGATATGCTGGATGGTCTTTCTACTCTTTAGCTCGGAGGTCATGGCGTCCATATTTTCCCAAAAGAATTTGAAATTTTGATTCATCAAACCACAGAACAGTTTTCCATTTTGCCTCAGTCCATCTTAAATGAGCTCAGGCCCAGAGAAAGTTGGCAGCATTTCAGGATCATGTTTAGATATGTTTTCTTCTTTACACGGCAAAGTTTCATCCTGCATTTGTGGATGCAGTGATGAACTATGTTCTCAGACAGTGGTATTCAAAAGTGTTCCTGAGCCCATGCAGCAATTCCCACCATAGAATCATGTCTGTTTTTAATGCAGTGCCACCTGAAGATCACAGCTATTCAAAATTGGTTTTTGGCTTAGACCTTGTGAAATTTGTTGCTGGCATCAAATTATAATTGAACATATATTTGTCATAAAACAATATAATTTCTCAGTTTCAACATTTGATATGTTGTCTTTGTTCTATTTTCAACTAAATATGGGTTTATATGATTTATAAACACTGCACTCTGTTTTTATTTACATTGTACACAGCATCACAACTTTTTTTGGAAATTGGGTTGTATTTTAACAATTTTATTACCCATTTTACCCATAAGCATGAAGTTGGACTTCTTGGAATTGTTCTAAGAAATTTTGATGTGAATAATAACATAACAGAGGGCAACAGAAGAAACTGTCCCTAAAAAGTCAAACATCGTCTGTAATTCACACATTATGCTGACACATTTACATAATCTTGGTGGTACCGGCTGCCAGACCCGAGTCGTGGGGCATGTGGCACAAGGCCAGCACCGCAGTGACTCAGCGCCAGCAGACGTCAGCTTCACAGCGGGCTTGGCATTCACGGCATTCCGGCACCTTCCGTGGAGGGGGCTTCACCTGCTGTCTGTTCATCTGGGTCCAAAATGAAGAATATTACTGTCAAAAATGTATCTACACAACTTTCAGATTTTCCATACATTTTTTTTCTGTGTATTTACCCTCAGCAATAGGTAAAAAAATCTTTGTGAAGGATGATTGATTAAGGTTAGAATACAACAGGTTATTAAAAAAAAAAAAAAGCACACACACACAAACTCTTCACAGTAGTTAACCTATATTCTAAAATCAGTATTTCTCAACCCGGCCCTCAAGGACCCCCAGACAGTCCACAGATTTCTTCCCTCCTGGCTCCCGGTAGGAAGCAAAAACCTGGACTGTCTGGGGGTTTCTGAGGACCAGTTTGAGAAACACTGGAAATGGCAGGTGACTATGACTGCATGTTTTAGATGTGGCCATAGTAACCACCAAATTTATCCATGCTGCTCTGAGATGGCATGGCATCGGTGAATCTCTCTACCAGACCCATTCTCATCTGAATAGAGCAAGGCATTGTGGGAGTGCCTGGTGGCCTGTATGATTAGCACAAATTCTTGGATCGGCGCCATGATGCTTCTGTTTCCAACGCGACCAGAACATGCTCTGTAAGTCTATGGCGCAGTGTAGGTTGCCTGGAGACAAGAAAATAGTGAGTAGGTTTCATCTTTGGTTTCAGAACTGAAATTATCCCTTGTAGATTGACTCAGGACTTTTATATGGGAATTCACTTATTTCATATTTACTGCTTTTTATATTGTCTTGCTGAAAACTGGAAACCTGGAAAGTCACTAATGTGTGGAGAGAAACATACGCCACTTTTCCAATTTTGTTAAAACCATTTTAATTTGCTTTTTCCAAGCATAAGGCTTGGAAGTATTCTCAAAGTAATCAGGTATAAAATTCACAGATTTTCGTCTACTACATCACACCTGATCTTATTGTTGCAAACATGACCTCATGTGTTTTTATGCTAAGTGCGAGTGTGAGAGGACATTCACTCACTCACTCCTGAGTATCAACTAAACATGAAACTGTTGTTCAATCCCAACTCAGTCTGAGGTCCAGAGCCCACTACACCTGGTGTTATAATCACTACCTACAATTAAAAAGATCGGCTACCTTTATAATGTCTTATAATAAAACACTAAGGGAGCCATGGAAAATATAAAATTAAAACAATATGAATGAAATTTCATTGTAATCCAAATGAGCGTTACAGGTAGGTGAGTTGGTGAAAAAAAACTTGCATCAAAACAAAACACGTCACACTATTCAGCCTTTTACACCCTTCTTTGTGTTATAGGCTGTTTCAAAATCAGTCTTTTGTACGTAAATGCTTAGTTTGTAATTAAAACGCTTGAGTCTCTGATAAACCATGCACCCATAGACGATTTAATATGTATTTTTAATGCCCGTTTATTCTTTTTTAACACGCTTATCGGCTAATAAACAGCAACCTGCGCAGATCCGACTGCAACTCAGACACCATCGTAAGAGTGACACCTTGTGGTTACATTGCACAACTTTTACAAAGTAATACAAAACATTATAAAGTTGGTTTGCACACAAGTATCATATATTACTAATAAATAATCAACAACTATTAGATGCATAAGAAAAAACGTACTTGCTGTGATAATAAAGACACGTATATGTTCCAGTTCACAGTTAAATTCACAAACCTATCACAGCTTTGAAGCAGTGTGATGCCACTGGTCCGGCACTCGCATTACTGGGAAATGAACTGGGTTACATTAAGGAATTTGTTTTCCTTCTCGCAAGGCAAGTTCACGCAATGGCTTGTTTTATTTGATGAAATACGGAGATTGCAGCTGTCCAGTGAGCTCTTGAAAGACCGGGCCGCTCATCTTTGCCAGCCAGGGTACGCAATCAAAAGAAAAACTGGAGAAATTAATTCAACCGGCCTGTTAAAGGTGCAGGATGCATCCCAAGTACATTACTTTTTCTCCTCAGCTAGAGGAGGGATGGGCTGTATATCTATGGACTTGAGACTCAAATATCACGGTCGGAATCACACGCCTGACCCCATGCATAATAAATGCAAGCAAAAAAACGGATCCACACTGTAAAATATGGTATTGGTATTATTTAATTGGTATACGGAAAAACATTTGTCAAAATATAAGATTATTCTCCGAGATTTGAACACTTTAGATTAAGACATCGCGAATTTAGGATTTCTGTGCGATCACAATTACCTGAATCGCGCCGGCCTTATTATTAATTGGCATTAGCGAACCACAAATTTATTTCCACAGTAAACACGATACAACTGGGCTGCGCCATGTTGCTGTTTCCACAATGACGCAGCAAAAGTAACATTATGACTCATGTAAAACACTAAATTGTTAAATATCGAACAGTATAAACGTTTAACATGTAAGTGAAATACTATGCAACACTACAAGCTCCTTTATTTTCAGTTCCCTTTATTTCACCTGAGACAAGCATATTTGTTGTAAAGATTTGCTCATGTGCGGAGTTTGGGGGGGCAATGTCGCCACCACAGTCGTCTGAGTGGAAACTGCAATTAATTGGCAAGACTCGCATGTTTCATGCTTGTACAGAAGCAGTTTGTTGGTACCCTATAGGTATAAAAAGTAATAGGTTATAAGTATATGCATCAGAAAGGCGCAATTACACATAAGACAAGCAAGATACCATTTTTGCCACCTCCGAGGTGCAAACACCAACTTCTGATCAAGGATTTGCCCTTCCACTTGGAAACCAATTTGAACGTTTCATCACATAGGCTACGGGTGCCAAACTCCAGTCCTGGAGGGCCGGAGCCTTGTGTAGCTTAGTTCTTTCCATGTTCCACCATAAATGATTCAGCTCAAGAGTTGTGTGATAAACAAGGAGTTGAATCAGGTGTGTTAAATGAGGGGAAACCCAAAAATGTACAGGACTCTGGGCCTCCAGGACTGGTTTTGGGCACCCCTGACATATACGGAAGGTCCTGTTAAAACGGCCATACCGTCTTGATGGCTGTGAAATACCAAGTGATTATTTCCCATAAAGGGATGTGGTCTTTTCCGACAATTAGTGCCCTGCATCGGAAACGCAGTTTGGAGATACTTATTACTGGCATGTGAACAGAGACCCTAGTGACCTCAGATGAATGGTCTCATTTGAAAGACCCGTTGTTCTGAGCGGCTCTTTCCTGAGAATTTAACGGAAGCGTGCCTAGCTGCCCAGGCAGTCGGTCTACATGCTGTGACAGAGTGAGATTTGTTCCCACTTCTGCAGCTGGACCGACCACTGACCTGGCAGGAAGTAGGATGATCTGGGAACGAGTGTAATTCCCAAGATGAATAGGACATTTCCGTAGAAGAAAATATGAAACAGAATCCTACAGATCGCGCTGTGCAATCTACAATGAATTGTTCAGTTTAACTTTAAGTGATTTGTAGTTTTTATTTAGCAGATGTCCACAGGGGTAATAGGCTACTATTATGCTGCATAAATACAATAGTTGTATTAATGTACTTAAATAGTTTTATACGTCACAAATCACGTAATTGACGTTGCAGCAGTTTATGGAAAATTAAGTATTAAAATTAAAGCTATACGATACTCTTGGAGTAAGATGGGTCTGTCCAATAAAGTTGTAAACTTTTGCTGTACATGAACGTGGCACATTCCTGAAAATACCTGGAGATGTTAATCAAATTTTGTAAAGGGAAAGCCTGCTAATGCTTATTTGCACGGATGCATGTCCCTTGGTTTTATGAGAGCGTAATTGCTGTTCCTCCTGCCCCTCTCCTGGTATGCTGTTATCGCGAACCGGTCATGCAGGGCGACACCGCGGGTGTGAATTTCCTAGGAGCTTGTTAACATTGACTAGTAACAGCGATCACAGACTTCAGCGGCAAAAACGGGGACAAACAGCTCTGAAACGACATTTGCTACTACTACACTCACTAAACTAATGCAATTGGATTTGACAGTCGACTTATTAAATGCACCATCAGGAAAAAAACCAGGTCAATAAAAATGCTTAAAGTTTTAAAAATACTGCAATATATTTTGTGTTAACGTTTTGTTACAGCTATTGAAAAAAATTACATGAGCTTCCATTAATCACTTTTGTCGAAATTGATACAATGACGTAATTGTTTTTACATACCAGGATGACTTAATCACTTTATTAAATTAATGGTATTGCATGCATTGCAAGTTGTGTATAGATCTAGGATATTAAAGCATATTTTCTATTAGTCCTAAACACGGTGTTTTCCTATGTTGCAACCTCGCAACTCTTTTGGTTAACAGGTCCCACGCTGTAATTGGAGACTGCAGCAGTTCAGAAGTCGTCACAGCGGCTAGCTGATGTACTGCTCGGGTTGCCGTAGCAATGATCTCTGTCACTCTCTCAATGAGCGCTAGTAAGATGGCGTCCGCAGACACACGGACGAGCTTGGACTCTGCAGGCGGCTAGAGAAAGCAAGCAGCCAAGCAGCCGATTTATCCAGCTCTTGCATAAATAACAGCGCAGATCGCGGTAGTCTCTGGCCCGTCATGGTGGGTCTTGTGCACGGTTAAATCCGAGCCTACCTCGCATTGGTATGGAGCCCCTGGACAGTGGCAAGCCCAGCAGGTAAGCGGATGGGAGTAATCGGTGCGGTTTGCGAACATGAACTACACGGCCGGGACCTGACAGCTGCTAAATAGTGAGCCGCAGGTGAAACGAGGCCGAAGAGATTGCTGCGCATGCGCATTGCATGGCTATTGTCTTCCTGCCAAATAGTGGTCTGCGTGCAGTTGCAAGCTCAAGTCAATTTGTGGTGTTGAAGTTTGTGAACTTTCGGAGGAAAATCTGCATCCGTGTGCACATTTGCATGGGCGTAAAGCACTCTTGCGAGTAGAGGGGGAGCTGGCGAAAATGCTTGTCTCTTGAAAAAGGTAAAAAATACTGCAAAAGGCACGCTTGACACATTTCAGCACCGTTAAGCCGATAGTTAGCCTTTTACTTAGCTACTACTCGCCGTATTGTCTGCACTGTATTCAGAAAGTTTGTAGAGCAATCAAAGGCGATCTGACGGTGAGGAAGAACAAATGCATTCGCATCCTGTCTTCTGCGATTGCAGACACCGCTTAAATGGCGATCCAGATGTGTTTGCACGCAACAGTTGAGTGGCACCGCTGCCTGCTGCGGCTGCTGGGTTTTTATTGCCAGTCGTGTGCCTTTGTCTGACTTTCCGCTGCGCTGGGTGGGCAGAATGAGAAAAGTTAAAGTTTGCAGGATAGTTTACAAACGCTCAATTTGTCCCGGCTGGAGCCCGAAACACCACGCCGTGTGAGCAAATGGTGCCGGTGCTGCAGCCTGGTTATTTTTATATACTTTTTTTGCAACTGCGATCTGACGGCATCAGTTAACTGATTTGAATTGCAGGTGAAGTGTGTTGTGTATTTTCACCAAAGCGCAGTCCATTGCTCTCCACTATCCAGTTTTAAATAAACTAGATGGTTTCTTTTTTATTTTAAGAATTTTCGGACTAGAAATGCGGCACAACGAAGCGGGTCTTTTGTCCGATTGACACAAAACTAGTTGTGTGAAAACTAAACCACCTAGCCAACTGATCCGGAATGAATTTATTCGCGCAGTTTTGACAGGAATCGACATTAGTTAAATGTGCTTTAAAATGCATCAGGTTGGTCCAGAATTAAATCGCGTTAACAGTTTAGTAATTAGGAAAACACCACTTTTTGTTTTTTGATCAATTACATCTCTTGTTTATGTCTGTGGCTGATTACTCATGACTAACCGATTGAAGCTGTTGGTTTGTTTGGTTACCATCACTGAAAGTGTTATCCTTTTGTTATGAACAGATCACCGTGCATGGGAGTGTTATCGACGTTCCTCATGTTTCTCAGATTTGTATTTTTGTCAGTGTTTTGCTGATCCTGTCACTGCCTGCATTTGGCATTGACTTATAGTGAAATTGTCTGCTCATCCGTTCCTCGAAAATCGGAACGTTAGCATTTAATGTTGCTTCATTTGTGGCTAACTGCTGAACCTCAGTCCTATGCGGCAGCAGTGTGGCACGTCAGAGATGCTAACTCCCTGGCAGAGTCACTTCAAGAGGATGGATTCTTAAAAGGCTGCTGGGAATTTGGGTCGAGTCTCCTTATGTTTTGTGTGTCTGTGCATGCACTGTGTGTGTGTGGGTGTGGGTGGGTGGGGGGGGGGGGGTGAATACTTAACAGATGATGTGACGATAAGCTCACTCGCATACCCCAGGAAAATGGGGCCTTCCTGTAACACTCAGGAATGTCACAGGCGACGCCACTGAAGGAGGGCAAACAAAGCGCGTGATTGTGCAACTACCGGTGCCTTGAGGCGTCTGCACACCCCATGAAAATCGCAGTGTTTACTGTACGGATTGCATCCCCGGTGAGCGGCGGCCTGGCATGGCATTCAGAGTAACGGTCTTACAGCGTGTCCCCCCCCCCGTCCCGTCCCTCTGTGCCCTACAGTAGACAGTGGATGATGCGCATTTGCAAGTTCATTTGTCAGCAGACCCCAAAGAACCGGGGGAGCTGTTGTTGACCCTGCCCAGGTCCCTGTTAGCATGCACAGCGTGTAATCACTCACGATCCAGCAGAACATGCTGTTTGGTGCTCTCGGGGTGTGGGGTGCAGTCAGGATCAGCCACGCTGTGATTCTCATTCCACTCCTGTGTTTATTGTGTGTTCTTTGGGGTAGGGACATGCATGGTCTTTTGTTTAGCTTAAAGGGGGAGACGCGTTTTGCAGCGATTGCAGGGGTCCTGGCTCGGTGCCTGTGGCTGGCAGCCTCTGATAATGACTCGTGTCGTCAGTGTCACCCTGGACCTGGGAAGTGTTACACTTGTGCTGACTTGGGAAGGGTCAAGGTCATTTTGAGGAAGGGGAAATTACTAAGAAGGAAATCTATTGCCTGGGACTCCTCGCACCCCCACGGCCACTGGGAGGGGCCAGGCCTCCTATCAGTCTGTCTATCACCAAAGCCGCCTGATACCTCACGCCCTGGTTTACTGTACATTTGCTGTCTGGAATGCTTGGGAATTGGCCTGCAGAAGCAGACTTCTGGCCGCCGGGGGATGTTAACTTGTGCTGTTGCACACTGTCCCTCAGCACTGTTATATAAAGAGTCTGACAGACTGTGCCATGCTGGAGTTAGTGGGCTGTTTTTCTCCTGGAGACATTGCAGACGCGCAGGCTGGCGCTGCTCTGCACTGGGAGGAAGGCGAGCTGCCCCACGACTGGCGTGGCTCGGCACCCGGGGAAGCCAACCGGCCAGGCCTTTCCTTGGCCCTGCGGAAACCTGCAGTAGCTTTGAGACAAATTTGATCATTGAGAGTGACCTGCTCCTGGTCCAAGTGTGAGTGTGTGGAGCCTGAAGTGGGTGTATGCCATATTGGTTTCAGGTATCTTGCTTTCATTGAAGACTGTAATTTTTGCCTCGTTAAGATGCATTTTAATACTCCCCCCCCCGACAATGGCTGCCCCTGTTAGACTTTCATGTGCTGGATGTCCTGAAAATGCAATGTCACCCAGACTGGAGTCACTTTGGTTTCAAAGGGCACTATGGGAAATGCAGGCAATCAGATTCCTCCCTGATAAGAGTGTGAGGTTTCCTCTGGAGCAGGGAGCACTGTCTGTGGTTATGGTTACGGGCGGCAGCACGTGCCAGCCAACCTCCTGGCCAGGGTGGAGCTGCTTTTCGTCTCGTTCTCCCTGGATTCCTTCACCCTCCCATGAAGACAGTGCTCTGACTGGCTCCCGGCTTGTCATACTGCTTTCTGAATGTGTGTTATTTGGGCAATAGGGGAGCTAGTGAGCAAGGCGTCACGGGAAAGTGAGTGGCTCAGAGGCAGGAGGAGGGGAGGATGAGCAGCAAAGCGGTCTGCAGCTCGCCTGGCTGACATGAGCCTCTGGGAGATGCCAGTCAGCAGAGAAACGGGGTGAGGTCCTGGGGCTGGGTGATGTCATTCGGACCTTGACATTTGTCCTGGGCCGTGGCTGCTTGGCATGGTGGTGCAGCCGGGCGGATCAGGAGCCCACAGATTTCTGTAAAGAGGGACGGGCTGCATGTTTGGGAGCAGGGAGATTCCCGGGAATGGACATGGAAAGCTTTTAACCATGATGCCTGGTCGACCAAACAGTAGCAATTATACAAGTTAGAAATGTCTAATGGTGAAGCAGTGTTTCAGTGAAGGTGATGCACCTTGGTTTCTTAGAAAAAAGGGTGTGTGGAGACCCCCAATCCTTTTGCGTCCTGCCCGCGTTTGCATTTAAGGCCTTGCGTGTGTGTGCTTGCATGCACGTTCCTCCTGAGAGGGACACAGCGCAAGAGCAGCTGTAAGTCATTAGTGTAAGAGGTGAAGAGTAAGTCGCGGTTCCTTGGGCCGTCCTCCGTGCCAGTTGACTTTCTTTGCTTGATTTACGTTTATTTTAGTAGATACTTTTGTTGCCCAGTGGTGTCATCGGTCTGCTGGCCACGGGATTTGCACCAGTGACTTTCTGATCATGGACATGTGCTCTTAACCTGTAGAGCCACACACACGCGATTCCACTTTATTTCTTTCATAGCCCTCCATGTTTGGGAATGGCCTCCCGGATGCTATCTACCTAGCAACGGGCTTCTGCGGCAAGCCAGTGTGTCGACACGCTGTTTGCATGCACGCACTGCGCTTGGGCTGGCGCACTGGAGCGCACTTGGCTTGCGTCATGAGCCGCCTGACATCCCGCCCTGGTGGAGTATCGCCATGGTGCTTTGTGTGGTCATGAGACCTGAAATGTGAGACTGCACCCATCGCTGGATATAGAACATGCCCAGTTTTGCTAATATTTTCTATTCAACAACCCCCCCCCACCATTGTCTTAGTACATTCTCTCCTTCTTTCCATCCTTCATGCTTTGTGTTGCTGTGGATATTGTGGAAGAGACCAGCAATTATTGGGTGGGGGTGGGGGGTGGTGGTGCGCATGTGGATGTGGTTCGATTAAATCACTCGTGTGATTTGACAAGCGGCTGCTCTCTAGTAGGGGTTTATTTCGATGTACTGAACTGTAGACCTTTTGTTTTTTGTTTGTTTTAGTCAGTTTAGTTTCCATGTTAAAAACAGCAGTTGTGCGTGCTGCTTCAGTGGCCATGGGTCAATAAAAAGTGACATAGTCAAGAAGTGTTTCCTTTGGGTGCATAAAGCCGGTTTTGTTAGCGCATTATGTGGCCTTCTTTGGGAGGGTGGCGTCCTCTTTGTATATGAATTCCACTCTTCCTGCTCCTCCCCCTTCCCCAAAGTGCCGGTTCCTTGCAGCCCTTCAGTTATCCGTCCGCTGCCCTCTTAACCTTACGGGAAGCTGGGGCTTCTGAGAAGCCTGGGTCCTGACGGTATCTCTGGGCTGCTGGCCCACTCTGGCCGCGAGCCTGCTGCTCGCAGCAGCTTTACATAATTGTATTCGTCTGTGCGATTGGCACAGAGACCTTGTGTGTATCTCAGCGCCACATGCAGCCTGTAATTGTGGGGTTTTTTTTTGCCTCGGGACTGAGAGTGTGATCGCTGTAACATAACGTGTTTTTTTTTTTGTTTTTTTTTCCTTTGACCAATCTAAAGCAGTTTTTCTCTCTCTCCCTCTCTCCCTCTCTCTTTCTGTCTTTCTGTGTCATGCTGTTTCCTCTGGGTCTCCTTAGCTGGGGAGGTGCGCCCGAACACGCTCCTAGTGTCCCGTGACAACCAAACAAACGCACAACAGTGAAGGAGAAATAAGCACGATTTCTCCCGATGAGCCCATTGCTGGGGAATGATCCTCTTGGTGGCACTGCACAGACATGCACGCGAAGACACTGAGTGTTTAAAGGGTTAGATATGCTTTGTTTGTCTGGGGACTTTTGTACTGGCGCTGGTGGTGCTGGTTGTGGGTCTGATAGCTGGGCGGTACCATCTCTGAGTGGTTATGCTGTTACTGCCACCCTTATCCCCGTTTTAGAAAGCACATTACAGACATGCTACTTGGCTTTTATGGCACGTGTCAGCATCTGCCCCCCCATACCCTGCTAAACCCCCCCCTCGCTCTGGCTGCTTTGTTGGGGTGGTTGCTGTTACAGCGGCAGCGGTGGAGAAGTTTTAGCAGTGAGACTCTTGAGTTTTGGCCCTGCTCTGAGGGAGCTGCTTAGTGGGCTCATCCTGCAATAAATACGCCCCTCTTGAAAGTGATCCTAATGTCTCACCAGGTCCCGGGGGGTGGGGGGTGCTGCAGGAGGAGATGAACAGATTGACGGGGGTGCGTGTGGCCAGGCGGCAGACGCCAGCTCCTTCCTGCCCCCTTTGTCTGCAGCCCATGCCCCCCCCCCTTTATAATCACGTCTAAAAAAGTGCTGGTAGAACAAAGACCCGTGCGTGTAATCTGCCTGCTCGTTGCATTCATTGTGCTTCTCTTTTCTCCTGAAAGGAACCTTTCAAGGGGCCAACCCCCCCAATTCTTTGTATCTGAAAATATAACTGGCCCCCAGCTGATCATGCTCCTTTAAACTGTGGTGCTTGGTAGCTGGCATTATTGGAGATGGGCTCTTCTGCATCCTTTAAAAGCTCTGTATTGGCCTGCTGACCTTTTGACCCCGTGCGGTGGTCAGGGATGCTCAGGCTGCAGGGAGGTCGGGGGTGGCCATTCACACCGTATCTCAGCCAGCAGCAGCTTTAAGGTCTTTTCTCTCAGTCAACAAATAAGCAGCAGTGCTGTTTAGGGTTATCTGTTGACTGATCTGATTGTTGGCTTTTCATTGGCAGGTGAGAGACCAGCTGTCATTGATTGTCGTAATTGGAGCTGCTTGTGCTCATTCCATTGACCGCAAAGCTAAAACCAAACCCAGTCAGGCTCTCAGTCCTGCGTTGTGTCCTGTCCTTCCCCCAGACAGGAGGATCCCTCTGAAGATGGTTCCCATCGGAGCCCCGAGGTGGACGACCTGTGGGACGAGCCCAGTGAGGAAGAGGAAGCACTGTACAGCACCTCCCCACCCTGCACCCCCCGCCAGATGAAACGTATGTCTGGCAAGCACCAGAGAAACAACCCGGCCAGAGCCCCCGGACGCCCCCCGAACAAGGGTGAGGGTCAAGGCTGCCACAGCCTGTAGGGCTGCTATCCCATCTGGTTAAGGGACCAGAATTCTTTTAGACCCCTGTAATAAACCTACCAGGTTGCTGGTTATTTCTAGTAACCATAGCAGTACTGGGCTGTAAAGGGAAAAAATAATTCTCTTGGGTCATTGGGCTCACTAGTGACTATCTGTGCCTCTCAGTGGACTAGGATCCCCTGTTAGAGAATATTAAGTGCTTGGGCCAAACCTTTAAGCCATTGAAATATCACCTTTCACACATTGTACCACACCTCTGCTCCACGCCTGCACTGATGGTCTTTTGGATGATAAACAGAAAAGTTTTAACGCTGAATATTAGTTTTGTGAAATAATTTCTGCAGGATGATTTTATATTGACAAACTGTGACTTGACTGAGTGGTGCCACCACTGGAGTGATGAGGAAACTTAGAGGGAGGCTGTCATCCTGAAAGTTGCCTCTGCGGTGATTTTGATTTCATTTTCCCTCTTGTTAAAGTTCAAGAGATGGTTAGCTTGATAAACTAATAACAAGGAAGCAGGAATCTAAAAAGAATTCTTTTTAAATTTAAATACGTGAGTAGTCAGTCCTCACACAAGTTGGTCAAAACAAAAGGGATCATACTCAAACTCCCTGTGTAGAAAATCCAAATAAGTCATATGTCTTATAATTCCTGGAACACAGAATCCCCAGCGAGACAGAGTGGGAGGGTCTCTTACAACCTCCGATTCGGTGTTTGCTCGCTCCAACGTTTTAATAACTTTTTTTCATTTTTAATCCCCGACCCCCTGAAAGCATAGACTCTGATCACTGGTTTCTTCTTGTGGTCCAGTAGAGAAAGTGACCCCCCCCAGCCAGTCGGACCCCCACGAGGAGTACAGCTACAAGCAGGACAAGAAGCAGCGGGACACGCTTCGTTCCACCGAGCGCGACCACAAGAAGACCTTCGAGGGCTCCTTCATGCTGGAACCCCTGTCCAAGGCCAGCCCCTTCGGAGCCCTAAGCATGGAGCCACGGAAGCCCTACCTAAGCCTGGGCTGCAGCAGCAAGCTTCCGCTCAGCATGCCGCACCATGTGGGACGGACCCACCGGCAGACCTCGCGCACAGACTGCCCTGCCGACCGCCTCAAGTTCTTTGAGACGCTGCGGCTCCTGCTCAAACTCACCTCCATGTCCTCCAAGAAGAAGGAGAAGGAGCAGCGCGGCCCGGAGAACTCCGCCTTCATGGGCCAGAACAATGAGGTCATCTGGCTGGAGCTGCAGGCCTGGCACGCCCACCGCAGCATCAACGACCAGGATGTCTTCCTGTACACCGCCCGGCAGGCCATCCCCGACATCGTCGAGGAGGTCCTGCGCTTCAGGGTCAACTACCGCAGCCTGGGCCTGCTGGAGGACAGCCAGGCGGCGGAGCCTGAGCGGGCGGATCCTGCTCGCCATGTGGTGGGCGATGGCCCTGAAGCAGACGCTGGATCGGCTCTCTGTGACCTCCCGGCTTTTCAAGGCTGCGAGCTGGAGGGAGACGCGGCGGATGCCTTCCGGGGGCACGTGCAGAGGCAGCGGCTGGCCTTCGAGCAGGTCAAGCAGGTGATGGAGACCCTGGAGTCGGTGGAGGCGCTCTACCCCTCCCTGCAGTCCCTTCAGAAGGCCAATGAAAAGTATGCAGCCCGTGACTTCCAGGCCAGGGTGCAGGCACTCTGCCTGTGGCTCAACATCACCAAGGACCTGAACCAGAAGCTTCGGGTCATGGGCACCGTACTGGGTCTCAGGGACTTGTCCCGCTTGGGCTGGCCTGTCTTTGAGATGCCATCCCCCCGCTGCTCACGGGGCACCGAGGAGGATGAGGAGGAGGAGGACGGCGAGGAGGATGAGGAGAACGACTCCACGGCCACCTACACGGCTGACAGCGACATAGAGGAGGGACAGCCAGCAGGCGAACGCACATCGAACCTGACACCGAAGCTGGCCCGCCTCTTCTCAGAGGAGGACTTCCTTTCTTCCTCCAATGAGCAGGCGGGAGCTGGAGAAGCCGAGGCGGGTGGGGGGACAGGAGGAGGAGGAGGAGGAGGAGGAGCGGGCCAGCGTTGCACCACCTCCATCTATAGGCCCTTTGTGGACAAGGCGCTGAAGCAGATGGGGCTAAGGAAGCTGATCCTCAGGCTGCACAAGCTGATGGACCGCTCACTGCAGAGGTCCCGTGCCGCGCTGCTGAGTCACGCCGAGCTCGTGCAGGAGGTGAGGGCAGGCCGGGGGTGGGGCTTAACATGCTGGAGGGCTGTCGTAAGTGACCAATCGGAGCCCTGAGTCAACAGCATCTGTTCCCTTAGTATTCAAATGCTTTATTGTTTTGTTGAAGACATAAAGCATGCGGATTTGCCAGCTCTTCTGCAAGGTCCACAAGTCCTTCTAGCAGTGTTTTATCATTGGCCTTCCATGCATTGCTGCTCTCAAACCTGGTGTGATCCGGTGATGTTCTGGGGATGTGTTCTGGTCCTCCGTCACATGGTGCTTCCACAGTCTTCAGATGTTTTTGGGTGAACTGATCTGTGTTCTAATGTGCAAATGATGTGCACCAATGCGTTCTGAACGAATCCAAGAGCTTTGAATGACGACCGGAGGCCCGTCAACGTAAAATAGACGAGAAGCTGACGTACTCTGTTCCGTGTGCATCGTCCCTGTGCCGAAGGAGACTCTCACGATGTTCTGTTTTTTCTCTGGCGCCCTGCAGTTCTCCGAATGTGCGGACCCCCTCCTGTACAGTGACTACCTGCCTGAGCTCTGCCGGAACCTGTCCTGCAGCAGCCCCGGCAACGAGGAGGCGGAGACGGGACTTGTGTCGTGGGCGGAGCTTCTGGCCATGGACCTCCCCTCTTTCCAGCCCGCGTTCCTGGCCCTTTGCCGCGTGCAGCTCAACGTGATCCATGAGTGTCTGAAGTTGAGGCTGGAGCAGAGGCCAGCCGGAGAGCCGTCGCTTCTCAGCATTAAACAGGTCCCCAAAATCACTGATAAAAAGTAAAATTGACTTGAAAGTAAATCAAAATAAAATGCATATCCATTAAGGGGCACATTTAGAAAATTAACTGTACCTGACCTGTATTGCATTCACATTTGCGCCTTTCATATTAAAACGCAAGTATTGTTTCAAAAAATATAAAGCATAACAAAATAAGTATCCATTATGGTTCCGCATTTAAAAAAATACCTGTACTACACTGGTGATAGTGGAGGATCTTCACGTACTGGTTTACCTGTATTCGCCGCAACTAAGCACATGCGTAGTGGCGTGACTTCATCCGCCCCTTTCCGAATATCGCTTGGGGGAAACACACACACACACAAAGGTTCGGCATTTGCCCTATTCGTACGGTACGTATGCATGTACCGTTACACTCCTACTACCCATGTAGTTTTTATTCTCCTGATATTAAGCCATTGATACCTGTCCTTGATTTGCTCTGAGGGTATGCTCTGCAGTAAACGCTTATTGTGCATGGGAGATTCCCCGGCTGGAAATGCAGCCTTTTCTCTGCGTGTTGCAGTTGGTGCGCGAGTGCAAAGAGGTTCTCCGAGGGGGGCTCTTGATGAAGCAGTACTACCAGTACATGCTGCGTGGCGTGGTGACGGACCCTCAGGGCCTGCAGTCCAACACCAACATAGACGACTTTGAGGAGGACCTCCACAAGATGCTCATGGTAGGCCAGCCCACTGCCTGGAGGGGAAGGGAGAGCAAGAAAGCTCTGGAAAGTAGTTTGCGCCTACAGCTAACCCAAAGGGCTACTGGATTAGCCTTCTGATTGCAGGCCCCCTGCTTCATGCTGTAACCTGACAACCAGCTTCCTATAAAAGACACGATTAAACAACCGCCAGTGGTAACTTGCCAGTCTGCTAAGTGTATCTGACAGGTGGTGTAATGGATATTGAGCTGGACAAAAGGTTGCAGGTTCAGGTATCTGCAATGGAGCTGTTCTGCCTCCCTTGAGTCCAGCAGTTACCCGGTTGGGTAAATATGCAGTAATATAAATGGGGGGAATCTGAAACCAAACACGAGTCCTATTCGGTGAACAGTTGGCTTCTGAGTAGCACAGAGCTGACTGTCGTTGGCAGCTTTTTTTTTTTGCAGATGTAACTCCCCTGGGAGTTGGTGCAGGGATCTTACATCTTCATTTCAGGAAGCACCTGAAGGTCAAAGTTCACTGGCATTGTTTTGAGGCCATAAAAGATCGTTAAGCACTGAATGACACTCTGGGGCGGGGGGTCTGGGGGTAGATGAAGGGGAATGTCTTTTTGCCGTCAGCTGACGCAGATTAGTTTTATGGCATTCTTTTGGCTAGCTTTCTGCTGATTGGAGGAGCTTTTTGACATGTTATTGGCCAAATTCCGAAGCGATGAGGTTGGATGTCTAGAGTATCTAGAGCAGTGTTTCCCAATCTGGTCTTCGGGGACCCACAGTTGGTCCATGTTTTTGCTCCCTTCGAGCTCCCTGCCAGACAGAACACATATTTGGCCCCTCCCAGCTTCCAGGAGGTGCAAAAACGTGGGCTGTCTCTGAGTCCCAGAGGACCGACTTGGGAAACACTGAAACTGAGAATATGGAGTGTGTGTGTTTGCAAAGGATGATAAAATAAACTTGATAGTGAGAGTTTCAACAGGAACTTAAACTCTGTGGGGTGTTATGTGGAAAGTACCTTGTAATTGTCACTTAATAGGAAAGAAGGTTTGGTTGGGTGACTCAGTTTTGACCAGGAGCAGCCCAAGAACACAAAAGAGAGGGAATTTTAACTGAATTCGGTGTGTCTTAGTTTAAGTTTATCCTGCATTATGAATTTACATTGATAACTAAGTGTAGAAGATGTATGTTGGACTTGGTGCATCTGCCTGTTGTGGTCAGCTATACACCGTGGGAATTAACCCCTCCATCCCCGCTCCAGGTGTACTTTGACTATATGCGAAGCTGGATCCAGATGCTTCAGCAGCTACCCCAGGCGTCTCACAGTTTGAAGAACCTCCTGGAGGAGGAGTGGAACTTCACCAAGGTCATCACGCCCTACATCCGGGGCGGCGAGGCCCAGTCAGGCAAGCTGTTTTGGTAGGTACCTCCTTGTAAGATTTGCAGCTTCTCAATATCCGTCCGTCCGTCCATCCATCCATCTCTTAATAAAGATAGGAAGGGGCTTGTATACCAAAAAAATAATTTTGCAGAGTAAATAATGAGCTGCCAGCTAGACTGACAGCTGGCCACATACCTGAGATGGGCCCCTGTAACAACACTCCGCCTGCTGTGCCCATCTGATATCTGTGTCTTGCAGTGACATCGCTGGAATGCTGCTCAAGTCTACCGGGGACTTCCTGGACGCTGGGCTGCAGCGGAGTGGAGACGAGTTCTGGGAAAGCGCTGACGACAGCGCCGCCTCCGACGAAATCCGGTAAGGTTGGAGTCACTGCTCCCAGGTCAGTCAGAGAGGTTCAGGAACTATTCCGGTTCCTGGATCTCGGGATCTGACATCGGCTCGGCCAAAGGCATTCGTGCATATATGAGTGATTAGTCAAGTAAGGAGTGATTAGCATCTGCAGGAATTATGATTAATTAGAGCCAGAGCACCAGGAAAGCAGTGAGTGACGTGTTGATTTAGTCCAAAATTTCTAGCAGATAGAAATTTTTGAATCAGATTAATAGATTTTTGCTTTGTCCATATTTGTTTATGATGTCCACGGACCCTCCATGATTCAGCAAAGAACCTGGTCGTAAGCGCTTCTGTCCAGCATGGAGGCCATGTCCTGACTGACTCTGTTCTCTTGGAAGGCGTTCTGTGATTGAGACTAGCCGCTCTCTCAAGGAGCTCTTCCATGAGGCCAGAGAGCGGGCGTCCAAAGGACTGGGCTTTGCCAAGATGCTACGGAAGGTGAGACCTCTTCCCCCAGGGCGTGACCTCTTTCCCAGAGCCATCCTGCAGTATCCTTTCTCTAACCTTGGCTGTGCTCCACCCACTTCTCCAGGACTTGGAGATTGCTGCAGATTTCACCATCGCCGCTGGAGTTCCTGGCCTTCTTGAGGCCCTCAAGGAAAAGAACTATGTGAAGGTAGGAGGAACTGGGTAGAGCTTCACTTACACTCATTTTTGAGAAGATGTGGGACCTGGTCTTTTAACCTTAATAAGTATGGAACTGACGCATATTAATGCATCATTGAGATGCTCCCTTGACTCTGTTATATAACGCATCGCTTCTTGCTGCCTGCCTCGTCTCCTGAGTGCTGATATTATGAACTTGCCTGTTTTAATGCCTCAGCCTCCATCTCATGTCTCATCTCTTCTTGGCGTCCTCAGGTCCAGATTCCGGGGCTGGACGAGCTGCAGGTGTTCGTCCCCTCCCGCCTGGTCTCCCAGCGTCCCATCATCCTTCAGTTGCTCAACGCTGCAGCGGGCAAGGACTGCTCCAAGGAGCCTGATGAAATGGGGGAGGATGAGGCCTACCTCCTCATGAGCAAGCAGGGAGCCGGGGACTGGGTGCAGTGGGATGGGACCCTGCTCAAGCTGGTGCCTCAGATGGAGACGGTGGACACGCTCAGAGCCATGAAGGTTGGAGTTTGTCGTAGCTCTCCCTGTTCGGTATTCTAAATTTAGTGTATGCTTTTGTATACCTCGGTAGAGTCTGAGTTATAAAAAATGCCCTTGTCATCACGGGTTTGGCATGTGAAGGCGGATTTAGTAGCATTGTTAGCATTCTTGGTGCCTGTGCCGGGTTAGTGAAAAGATAAGCTGCGTAATGTGTGAGACTGCGGAGTCTGACTCATGGGAGGACTCTGTGGGAGTGGACGACTCGCCTCAGTTGCTCTCATCTTCCCATGGCCCATTTTGTCGCCCGCCCTCTCTCCGCAGATTGACAACCTGCTCCTGGTGGCGATGCAGTCGGTGCACCTGGCAGCCCAACGCAAGGCTTTCCAACAGTCCATGGATGACCTACTGACCCTGCGCTGCGAGCAGACCTCCAGTCAGCCCCTTATCGCCAAGGCGCTTCATCAGCTCAAGGTAGCCCATCCCTCTAGAAGCTTGACGGTGTCCCTGTCTGGTACTTTCCCCATCTACGTGCACTTTCACTATCATCTACCAATGTGCTCGCGGCCTAAATCCCAAAGTGCGTTTTGCAGCATTTAAAAATAGCTAGTTAAGTGCAATTTTTTGTGGCTTTTTATATAAATAAACGTATGGAAAATAAGTGCATAAACTGTGGTCACCCTAACTGAAGGGGAAAAAAAACTAGTTCTACCAGAATAGACTCAATGGTTCATCATTTGGAGTTACGATTTCCTCTGTTGCTGGTTGTGTTGAGTGCTTCCTGCGCGGTGGCGTTGCGGTCGAGCTCTGGCCTAGTTAAAGGATGCTCGCGGGTCGCCATGTGCTTTTGCCGTCCGGCGCGAACCGCCGTGCCGAGAGACGGGGCCCCCTGGCGTGAAATTTCACTCGTCCTTGCAGAATGAGGCCCTGCAGCTGTGCATCAAGATTAACGCTGTCATCGACCGGGTGGAGTACATGTTCACGTCTGACTTTGAGGCCGAGGTGGAGGATTGTGAGTCGACCACGCTCCATCACTATTACCGTGAAGCCATGATCCAGGGCTACAACTTTGCCTTTGAGGTCAGTGTTCAGGGACTGGAGCCCTGTTTACTCAGTATGGGATTGAGCATGACACCCCCCACCATGCTAGAATGTTCTGAGATCTAACCTGTAGAGTTACGTCAGTAAACTGGGGTCTATACTCATATAATTAATAGTTTTTTGTTTTTCAAGAATCTCAAGCTTCTTCCCTCATTTTGATCACTTGCTTAATAGTTATGCAAATGTCGGATATTAATATTAAACTGAAAAAGTTACATATGGATCCTGAACACTACCTAACATTTCATTCAGTAAGCCATTCATGGCAGTACTCAAAGTATTTGCTGTTTTGCTTTATTTTTTACTTCATTTCATGGGAGTTCTCTATGGGGAAATGTTTCAGGGACATGCCACATCCTGGGGATTTCCGTTAACCCCATCACTGGGATGTAAAGAGCTTGTCATGAATGATGCCATTCTCCTCAGTGAGATGTCCGGCATTCATGGTGACGCTGTGAATGGGCATGGCGGGCATCAGCGTGGGTGTCACAGCCATAGAGAAATGCTAATCTGCTGCAGAGCGTAGCCCCAGCCGTGGGGTTCCGGCATGTTAGACATGCCATGGATTTTTTCGCTTTCTCTCAAAAAAATGAGAGCATTGAGCTTCCAGTCAAAGATAAAATTCCGAACACCAGAGTCAGAAATGTGTTGAATTCTTGCTCTCTGGCATAAAAGGCGATTTGTGAAAATGCACACGACTCCTGCACATTTGAGCCTTCTTACAGAACTTCAGTGCTTCAGGTCCATCCAGTGATTCACATGCAGTTTGATTGTAGGTGCTAATGGTGCAGATGTTTCAGCTTCTGCTTGCTCAGAACTTGAAGACTGACTCTAAATATTTGATAGAATAAGCAATTGGCTCTTGACGCTTCAGTGATGTAGCGTCAGATAGGTAAGCTGGAGCTGACTGATTGTGTGAGCCCCCTCCCCCCCATCTCTGTGTTCCGTTTCTGTCGCAGTACCACAAAGAGGTGGTGCGGCTGATGTCGGGGGATTTCCGGCAGCGCATCGGCGAGCGCTACATCGCCTTCGCCCGTAAGTGGATGAACTACGTGCTGACAAAGTGCGAGAGTGGGCGTGGCACTCGGCCCAGGTATGTCTGCCCGCTGGGACCACGGGACCTGGCGCCTGCCGGGTGTCTGTAGCCGCGGCAACATCAGTGACACGGCTCTTCCCTTGCAGGTGGGCTACACAGGGCTTCGACTTCCTCCAGGCCATCGAGCCCGCCTTCATCTCGGCGCTGCCTGAGGATGACTTCCTGGTAAATGCCGTCCATTGCTCTTCTCTGTTTTGTGTGCGGGGTGTGAATCAATGATTTCGCCCAGTGTGCTTTGCCTTGTAGAGTTGCATTTTTAAATGCATCACTGTCACAGTCTGAGTTAACTGCACTTCAGAAAGGTCCAACGTAAAACTTCAAAGGCTTTGGTTTGTTTGGTTTGTGTGATGCACTGTTTCTCTGTCCTTTAGAGTCTGCAGGCTCTGATGAACGAATGCATTGGTCATGTGATCGGCAAGCCCCACAGCCCCGTCAGCGGCTTTTACCTCCGTAAGACCTCACCCATTTTTCTTCACATATGAAGCATAAAGTACACAGCTCTGCCCGGAAGTTGTGTGATGGATCATTTGTGTATAAATATCTGTGAATACACAGCATTGACACAGATGACTGACACCCTCTGGTGGTCGCAAGTAGTAATTGCAGCACCTTGTGGCGACTCTGCATCTTCATCCTGAGCTACTGGCAACGTGTATATTAGGGTGATGGCTGCATGAGTATTATCTCGCCTGTCTGTTCAGCCCCCAGGAACCCTCGACCCGTCAAGGTGCCCCGCTGCCACAGCGATCCCCCAAACCCCAATCTGTTTATCGGCAATGCTGAGGGATTCAGGTAAAACTGGTGACGTTCACGCAGTCACAGCCCCCCCGCACCAGTTTCCATGTGTATGTCTGTCCCTCATTTCTTTGCATGGGTCTTCTGTCTCCTGCAGTTACTGGTTTCTTGGACAGGTGGTTTAACTCTTAACCTAGTGTTAATGCTTAGTCTTCCAATGCTCTGCACATTAACGTTTTGCAAGCAGGTGTGCGAGTCACTGTTCCCCCAAGCAACACCCGTATTGCCCTTATCTTAGGGTCGGCCTGGCTCGTATGAGTAGCTGATTTCGTACGTGTGATGGCATTCAAATGTAAATTGGGAATCCTGCCAGAGTGCCCCAGTTTCTGAAGCCCTGGTATGTGTTCTCGTGCTCTGTGCCCATTCCGGCCATCTCGGAATGTTTGCTAGTGTGTCTGTGCCCACCTCTGAGACGGGGTGCTCGGCGCCCGGGGCCCCAACCCCCAGCCTGTCCACCCGTTGGGATTCTTCAGCCTGCTTTTTCGCCGCAGCTCTCGGAGTCTCCCCTGCGACCTCCGGACCCCACCGTGCCCCACTGGCCCCCGCCCTGCCCCGCAGGGCCCCGGGGACCCGAGCCTCACCAAAACACCCGGCAGCACCCCCAATGACCTCAGGTAGCGTTGCCCCTGCCCCAAAGTGGCCTCTTCTCGATCACTACCCCTACCCCGGGCGGTGCTTCTCCACCTCCTTCCCTGCCAGCAGGCGACCCTCTGCACGTGAAGCTCCGCCCATGTTTGCAGTGCCCCCCCCCCAGCTCAGCTGTTTGCATTCCATTAATTGGCAGAATAATGGAGAACTGCTTGTAAAACAACAATATATTGAGACTAAACTTTACAAACCGATACCAGTGCGTGTGCGGTATTTTTGGAAGCTTATACGGAACTGCCCATGGATTATGTCTACAGTTACTATATGTAAGCTTCAGCAGGGCCACTGGATGAATGCCTGGACTGCTTGATATGTTTAGAAAACCAATCAAGTTAACATCTTTGCCCCAAGTTCTCCTTTAATCAGCACATTGATTGATGCAGGCAGCACTGGATGTACTTAAGATTCCAGATTTACACAAACGCTTTCGGTGAACCCAGAACCACATCCATTCCCAAACTGGTGGAAAGCGCGTATGTTAAGTGAACGTGTCTGAAGACTGGGGGAAGTTGCCCAGAGACCAGGAGAGTTTTAAAGGTTGAGTTGATGGGAGGTGTCGTTTGAATCGTCAACCTGAAGTTTCACACGGGCTCATGCGGACCACGACTGCATGATGTGCGATTTTCACACGGATGTGGAGGCTATGTGAGTGAATGTGTATGTCTGTGCTAACCTGCTAACGCCAGAAGCTACTTTCACGCCTAACACTCTCCTTCCTTTGGGTCTACTCCTGTCTCTCCATTGTGGCAGCGCTAACACACTGTTAAACCTTCTCATTTGTCTGTGCTGTTATTCGGGACAGGGGGGTGTTACAAAGGGGGGGTGGGTCAGTGAGACAAGAAACACCTATCACTCCAGGCCTACTCACTGCACTGGCTGGCGACTTGTGTTTCTCTGGAAAGGTGTGCGTGTGTGTGTCAGTGTACTGCGTCGACCAATATTGGATATGTGTGACGATCGACTGAATGTAGTTGCGAGTGTGAACCAGGGGTAGGAGACCACAGGTGAGTCAACCAGCAAGATGGAGTTTAGATTATAATAGATTTGATTAGATAAGAATTTTCCCCTGGGATGAATAAAAGTTTGAGTTGGCTTGTATGGAGCGGATGGTGGCTATAGTGAAAAATGACACTGTGACTTGTGAGTTATTCTTGGTGAAAAGAAGGAGTATGAGAGCTGGGTGGGGGTGGACTTGCTGTTTTGGGGAAGATGCTCTGCTGTTTTGGTTGACCGCGTCCAACTCATCCGCACAGAAGTTCTAACCTCCATGACAATGACCGGCTGTCATCAGTGGCAGCGGAGCTGCATTTCAAATCCCTGAGTCGACACTCGAGTCCCACTGAAGACCGGGAAGGTGAGGGAGCTTAACTACCTCTCCTCTGCCTTGGACTTGGATTCTGCCATTTTGAACATTGTTTGTAATGATTCTTCTCACAGATCGTTGTTGTCATTTTGTTGGACCAATCAGAAACCTGTGTATTTGTGTGACGTTCAGTTTTTTTTCTTTGATTCCTTTTCTCGGCCCATCAGAGCCATCGTACCCGAAAGGTGACCCCAGCACGACAGCTAGGCGAAGCTGGGAGCTTCGTACCTTCATTAGCCAGTCAAAAGGTGGGTTGGCGTTGGCTGTTCAGCATCTGCTGCATGCTTTACCTGTTTCTTTTGTGTTCCAAGCACAGAATCTCCCAGCGCAACCGCTTAGTCTATTTACTGATGAGGTGAAATATCGGATTCCTTGGGTTGTTTGTTTGTGTACATGCTATTCTATCATTAAACAGTAGGGGGCCATTTCTTGACCCCGTTGCCACATTTGATTCCTCTCACCGTAACTGTGACCCCCTCCCCCTGATCCCTGCTCTGGCCACCTCCCCCAGATGTCCGGCAGAGCCCCATGGAGGCAGTGCGCCGCTCCATCCGCACCTTCGAGGACAAGCGCTACTCCATCATGAAACAGCGCAACATCATTGGCCAAGTGTGCCACAAGCCCAAGTCCTATGACAATGTCATGCACGTGGGCCTGAGGAAGGTCACCTTCAAGTGGCAGAGGGGCAATAAGATAGGTACGCTGTCACATCCCCCTCCATGGTGCTCTCTGCTTAGCTTGGCTTAGGCAGTTCTGATGGTTCAGATGGTTATAGATCTGATGTTGTATAACCATCAGAATATATAATATATATCTGCTGTCGATGGGTTTGGTAATACTCTGTATGAAGCATGGCAGTGTAGTAATGTTTGGCTTATATAAGTATGTAATGGTGCGTTAAAAATCCTGGTTCAGGACACACCTTGGTTTTACGCTCAAGGTTTGGTGCGGTTTCGGTTAAGCAAGGAAAATCTTGCTTATTTTTTTTTTTTCCCCCCCCAAGTTATCGATTTTTAAAACTGCAAAAACAATTGGGAGAAGTTGTACACCAGAGGCAATGCATCTGTCAGTGTGTCTGAATAA
This sequence comes from Cyphomyrus plagiostoma, assembly GCA_019775915.2. Lineage (NCBI taxonomy): Eukaryota > Metazoa > Chordata > Actinopteri > Osteoglossiformes > Mormyridae > Cyphomyrus > Cyphomyrus plagiostoma. Next base: position 19,781,640 of record JABFEA020000067.1, read on the forward strand.
CAATTTATGAGACGCTTACTTGCACATTTGTAAAAATAAATATTGGATATTTTTGTAAGAATATATAAAATGCAAACTACCAAGTATGGTTGCATATCTGTAAGCATAGACACCCCTGCAATCATAAATGTTTTTTGCCCAGTCTGAATTTCCTGACAATAATGCATTAAATACCACGGTGAGACTAACTTGCGGAGGCTGTTTTTGCCTTGCTCTGGTCGTACCGCTGATGATGTCAGGGCGCGTTTTTGGCAGCGTTATCGGAGTTCAGTATAACAGATCAGAAAGATAGACTTGGTCTTATCAACTACTCTCCCTTCAGTGTTGGGGTAATTTATTATGTCAAAATATTCCCAAACCGCTCATTATGATGAGGTAACCAGCAATTGCTGTAACCAACTCAAAGACATTAGCGTAACATTTTCCATGTTGAGCTTATACTAAAGGTCGACCAACATGGGGTTTGAATAGGCGACGCCGATATTTAGGAGTTAGGGTCAGCTGACGGCCGATATATGCTGCCGATATTTTTTTGGCCAATAATTAGACGTTTTCCCCTCTATTTGTATGATAAAATATCACACTAATAATAACAAAGGATACACGTTTCTCAACTTAGCATTTATTGAATACTGACTTGTGTAAATTTAAATATAAACTTAAATAACAAAAACACAATACAACTTATAAACAATAAAAATAGTACCATCAGAATCTCTTTTAGTGCACAATATAGCAGCAAACTCCTTCAGCTCCCAAGCTCACCAGCCTGCTGCAGATATTACACCTGGCTTTTCCTGGTGCTGGACTGGTGAAATGCTACCATATCGGATTAGAATTTTGTTCAGCCATCAGACAGCAATTACTAAAACAGAATAAAAAATAAAAGATTAGCAATTTATTATAGTGCCTTCATCTTCAATTCATTCTACAATTCCAGTATTCCATGCGCATTAAAACAATTACACACACATTTTGAAAGAAAAAAACACTATTGGCTAAGTGTATCATGGTATGATGAGTAGTGTACAAGGCCCAAAACCTTTCACTAACATGTTGTTTATGTTGTTAGCAGACAGACAGCTTGCAAGCCAAATTCACAGTCGGAGTCTAGCGGTTGCAGAAAATAAAATAAAATAACTTGTATGCAAGGACAACATAAGCCCCTAGTGATTGTGACATTGTCGACGTAAAAGCCCATATAAAGGATAGACACGTTTAATGATGAAACTAACTGCGCAAAGTCGTGCACTTTTTATCTGGACGTCTGACATTGTTGGAATCTCCGCTCTCAAATGCAAACAATTTTCACAGAAAGACCATTGTCAGCATCAGCTTAAGTGGATGCTAACCACACTTTTGAGCAAACAGTTTTCTCCACCATGCATTGTTCTTAGCAGATCTGTGTCTCTAAGGACGGTGCTGTCTGTCGGTGTAAAATCGGGGCAGAGTAACGCAACTCTCACACACTGCAGTGTTTGAGAGCTGCCTGCTCCGCCCCACACACACACACACAGAGTGAAACTCTCCGACACAAGGGAAAAAAACCAGAACTTTTTTCCCCATAAACAGAAAAACAGTCTGATTATAATAAATAAAATATGAACAATTAAAATGATTAACGATTAAAAAACATCTGTGAGCCCACCAACAAGCACACAAAACAGAAATCAGAAAGCTACATTTGGTTGAAGGCTCATTATCATTATGCCAGTTCCCAACAGCGTAATTTGCGGTCTCTCTACATTTCATAGCAAACCAGTTAAATAAATAGGTCATCGAAAGATCAGAATTTAAGCCTTACCGTTTTCTCGTAGGACTCTTCCAAACCTTCTGGCTAGGGTCCTGCACAAGGCAGCATTGGTCATGTGTTCCACAGCGATAATAACACTGGGCAGACGTGCCTGTCTGTAAATGGTGCACTCGGATATCGGCCAATGCCGATACGTAAAAAATGCTAAATATCGGCCCGATATATCGGTCGACCTCTAGCTTATACTCATGTATTTAGGTTCCTCTCGTGTCAAAAATGTATTAATTCGTTTCCTTGTGCATACTGATTTGAAAATGATGTACAGAACGGTATATGACAGAAGGAACGTCTGTGTCTGTAGGCGAAGGGCAGTATGGCAAGGTATACACCTGCATCAATGTCGACACCGGAGAGCTGATGGCTATGAAAGAGGTATGAATGCCCATTTGTTGAGAAGATGAACCCCACCCCAAAATTCTGAAACTGTCATTTGCTTGGAAAATGTATAAATACTGTTTGTTTGCAGTTGGTTGATCTTTAAAATAAGCCCTTATGGTTTTGGTTAATATAGATCAGGTTCCAGCCCAATGACCACAAAACGATAAAGGAAACTGCAGACGAGCTGAAAATCTTTGAAGGCATCAAGCACCCCAATCTCGTTCGTTACTTTGGTGTGGAACTCCACAGGGTAAGATGGCTGCTTTTGTTAGGCATGCCAGTGATTCTGACTGCGTGCGCGGACATTGATTCCTTAGTGGTGCGTTCAACTCTCCGAGGTGCATGACGTCATGTTCGACCAGTCTCCCGTTTGTGCTACACATCTCGGAACAAACATGGCTGGCTCCATGGACACGCCGTCCGCGTGTCATTGCTTTATATTTTAGCAGATTTGGAGTGAGATTCTTTTTTCTGTGAGACAAATATGAAACACCATTACATATATAACTGAATAGATTTAGCAATAATAAAACATTTTAAAATATTTATACAATAGAATTACTGTTGACTGTGTAAGCCGCCATGTTGAAATAGCGTCACAAGGGAATGTTGGACAACAAAATTCTGTCCGACGCCAACATTGTGAAGGAGGCGTGTTTCTGACAGGAAGTGACGGTCTTCATGATATTCTTATCTGGGTTCTGACTTGGAGAGAGTTAATGGAATGCAGGAGAAGGATTCCTTGCAGATTTGATGGGATGTGGGCATTAACCCTAACCCCACGCTGCTCATGTTTAGGAGGAGATGTACATTTTCATGGAGTACTGTGATGAAGGCACCCTGGAGGAAGTATCCAGGCTAGGTCTTCAGGAACATGTGATACGACTCTACAGCAAGCAGATCACCACGGCCATCAATGTGCTGCACGAGCATGGAATTGTGCACCGTGACATTAAGGGTGGGTGTTGTCTTGCACACCCCCACATTCAGTATGCCGAAACTTCACTAAAACTCAGATTCTCTGTGTGTGGGACTCCCTCAGTCTCTGACGTCCCTGTTCTCAACTTCTGTTCATTGTAATTAAATCTGATATAATTCCGGTGTGCTCATTTAAATGGATGTGGTCTATTGGGACGCTTTGCCAGGTATCATTAAAATCAGCCAAGCCCTACTCGGGATCTGCCACTGGCAATGCATTTTTTCACGGCAGAAACTGAAAATAGGTGTCAGGAAACGGATGTTTGTGTAAGTCCTGCAGACCAAAATATTTAGTTCCTGGTAGAACTTCATGGCAGGTATTAAGATGTAAACTGAGTAGCAGAATGACTTAAACTGCTGTTCTCGGTTAAGGCAAACACCAGTATTGTAACATAAATTAAAATGTTAATTGTGTACATATGCATACTTATTGTAATGTATATTCAAAATGCAGAATGTGTGCTTTTGCAGTTACATTTTTCAACTTTTTTGCATTTTCATTCCCCACCCCCACATAGGTGCGAACATATTCCTGACATCATCCGGCCTGATCAAGCTTGGCGATTTCGGCTGCTCGGTCAAACTGAAGAACAATGCCCAGACCATGCCAGGGGAGGTGAACAGCACTCTGGGAACAGCAGGTAATGGAGCGCCAATGTTAATGAAATGGACTTGACTGTGAAACTTGTGACCTCTTTTCTGGGGGTCCTTGTACTTGTGCTGAATTCAGCTCATTAAAGCAGAGGAACACTCATTCACATATTGGTCAATATCGCTGAATAAGTGATTTTATCACAGCCAGCAGGTGGCGCCATTTTGCCTAATAGAATGTCTTGTAGAACATGGTTTGTTTCTCTGTGTGGACTAGGGAGGATGTATCTCATATCAGCTAACTGTGCTTTGCTTCTCCCCCACACCCTTTCCCTTGCCTTCCTTAGCGTACATGGCACCAGAGGTCATCACCAGGGCTAAAGGTGAAGGTCACGGTAGAGCAGCTGACATCTGGAGTCTAGGCTGTGTCCTGATTGAGATGGTGACAGGAAAGGTAGAGGCTGACTTTCCTATCATCAACCTTCCCTCTCTCTTTCTCAGTATTTGCTTCCAGCTCCTGGTGAATCGAAAACCTGTTTTTTTTTTTTTTATGCATTTTCCAGTCATGGAAACATGGAGTAAAAAATGAAAACATGTCCTTGAAAATAAATAGATTGTCCTGAATATTTACATACACGATAAAATAACAGTCTTGTTCTGAAATATTGAAGGAGGGTTTTATAAAAGTTGATCACTATGTATGTATACCAACTGTGAATGTAGCAGGTCGGAACCACCATGTTTCCCTGAATATAAGTGGAGGCAAAAAATCTCAATACGGGGAAAAATGGAGAAATTATACATAGGATTCTCTCTCTCCACTTCTCTTTACCGTTGTACAATTCCTCAAATGTTTTTTTGTTACTAGCCAGTGAAAATGAGTTGAGCAAAATTACAGAGGGTGAGTTCTTGTGTTTCACTGATAATTCTGATGATGAGATCAGGGGAGCTAATAATATTTGGTAGAACTGAAATTGCAAAGGTGACTAATAATAGAACAGTTGTCTCACCTGGCAGCCATAGCGAGAAACCAACTTGTCTGCCCCCTTTCTGTCATTTCTATATATTGGGCAAATAGTTTCATATGATCACGATTTTTCAGTGTGCACTCATGCTTTCATAAACCAATACATTCAGTGTATAGTTAGAATATGAAACACTGCAATGTCAAATCTAAAAGTACTGAATTATATAAACTGGCTGCTGATGAAGTATTTTATGAACAATTTTCATAAACAAAGGCCATATTGGTTAAACTGTCACAGCACTAAATGCATAAATTATCATCACACTGAAGTCTTTTTTTGTCAGTGTTTAAGGAAATAATGTGTGGATTATCAATTATGCAGTAAACTGAGACAAAGCAAATAATGTTAGTTAAATTGTCATGATATTTTAGAGTGGAATTCAGGTGATTCTTTGACAGTGGCCTACGTTTCCCTCCAAGATCTGAAATTTTTTATAAGTAACTTTACAGGCAATTGTTTAATGTTGTCATTTTCACTCTTCCTCCCTGTAAAGCCTGCACGCTATTGATCCAGAATCGTGTGCCCTGCAGGGTCCCCGCGACATGCTTCTGACCGTACTGGTTAAATTAACTGGCCATGCCTTTGAAGATCATATTTCCAGCAAAACCACAAAAAGGCCTGAAATTCCTGCCCAAGCAGGTCGGGCCGCCCTATCCTGACACTTAGAAACAAATATTTACAGCTGGATCAGCCCGACTGGTCCTCCGTCTTCCCTGATTCGGATCAAAATTACGGTTTCAGTTCAAGGGGTGGCATGTTTTGGTTACCTAGCAACCATAGAACATTCTGCTTTTTGAATCTTATTTCTTCTCTTCTAAGCTATTTTGAAGCACCTGTGGTGGTTATGCGAGGCGGGCTGTGTCTCGCACCCGTGCACATTAACCTGACCCTCCCTTCCTGTTTGTCGTCCTCCCTGCCCCTGTGCGATCAGAGACCCTGGCACGAGTATGAGCACAACTTCCAGATCATGTACAAGGTGGGAATGGGACACAAGCCACCTATCCCGGAGAAGCTGAGCGCCGAGGGGAAGGACTTCCTGCAGCACTGCCTGGAGAGCGATCCCAAGCAGCGGTGGACCGCGAGCACGCTGCTGGACCACCCCTTCGTCAAGGTGAGACGCCCTTCTGGCCTGCGTGCCGCATAGCCACCACCTCATACCCTCCAGAACCCTTCATTTCCACTCCCCCAATCCACCCTCATCCCCTGGCCAGACATCGACAGCCCCACATCATCTGCACACCCATGCACTGGAACTTGGGAACGGAAAGGCATGGTCATGTTTAAGGAAGGCCCAAGTGCAGAGATTCTCCTCCTCAGGCATTTAATACAGTTCTGTTTAGTTACTTTGCTGAAAAGCGCAGAAATGCTATACCGATGCTTTTCTACGAATTATAAAATTTCAGATTTTTTATTTATTTTTTTTTTTAAAAAAAAAGCTTGATTCCCAAACAAAATCAGGATGTCAGTAAGGCCAGCCTAGTACCAAATAGCAAATATTTATAAGAGTGCATTTATGTGTCATTGAGGTCAACTATGAGCTGCACAGAGTATATCTGACATGGTGAATTCTGGGTAGTCTTACTGGGTTGACATTGGCATGAGGGTGTTAAGGGGATCCAGTGGAGGTTGGGCACATGGTGATTTCCTATCATCCGTCTTGGTAATTCCCTCCCCCCACAGGTTTGCACGGATGAAGAGTGATGCCCCCCCCCCACACACACACCCTCTGATGCTTTTGACCTGTACAAACCCCAAGCACTACTGTATGTAATATTTACAACACTGTTGTCGAGAAAGGAGGGGTAGATTGGTGAATGAACTATTGAAAAGGGCATCGAGCCATCAGAGGGGCTCACATGGACTGGCAGGAATTTTCCCAGCATGCAACAGGGCAAGTCTTACATGTACAGTTCCTGGGGGGGGAGACGTTGCATTGTACATATTGTAAGAACTGAATTGGGAAAAGTTCTTGTAAAATGAGTATTGTAAAGCTCAAATAATAATAATATTAGCTATTGTGGGTGTGTTCCTATGGTGATGTCAAATGAAGCAGCATGGAGAGTACACACAAAAGAACAAAACTGAGGGCACTTTGCATGGGGGGGGGGTGCAGACTTGGGGGGGAAAGAACCTTGGGCTGTTCCTGTTGGGGGGTGGGGGCTACTAAACCATGGAATTGCAAATGTACCAATGGATTTGGAGGCCGTACGGCAGGATGAAACAGCTTGCCCGCGGAGTCTGAAAAGCCCCCTGCAGAAACTGAAGCCTTAGTGAAGCCTGGGGGTTGGGCCACTGTGGCCAGAGAGGATTTTATTAAAATTTTCAATTTTCTTTTTTGCTCTTAAAAGTATTGTATTTTTTTTTTCTCTCCTTTTGCCATGCTGCAAGCCCAGTCGTTAATGTCTGTATTTAAACAGTGTGTGTGTGTATGTGTGTGGAGACTCCCCCCAATGGACTATGGGAAAGCACAAGTGTGCCAGGGATAGGTATGTATGCGTGAGCATGTGTCTGAATGTGTGCGTGTGACTGGAACCCAGCCTATTGATGAGGGAGGGGGGGCCCTTGATCTGACTGCTGCTGAACACACACTCTTTGGCTCCTGCTGCTCATTCAATGTTTGCAATGTAAAATAATAAATAAATACATTTTTAAAAAACATTGTTAATCGTGATGTGACGTCGCCGTGTGGTTGGACAGCGTGAAGCGCGTTGATGTTTTTCACAGGCAGCAGGTGACAAGCTACCTACTGTTGTAGATGTCCTATCATGCACAAACTGTACTTTCATGTACAGTGTTAAGCTGCTCTTCTGATGAAACTAAGCAGTAGTACTTTTTTCCCCAGAAGTGTGTCGCACAGGTGGGCAGAAACAAAAAACCCCAAATGTGGATAAGCAGGTACAAGCTATTAATAAACCTATTGAAAAAATCTTTCACAGCTGAGGATTCAATATGGGGGAAGCAGGTAACGCTGTTCAGTGTCGAGCTTTGCAAATCGAGTTTGAATATTTAAGTAAAATGAGACGGGGAGCATTAAAAGTACCTTCGTTTGGTTTATTGGTTCTTAATGAAACAAATGCTCATTCGCTGTTCACCAAAACAAAAAAGTGGTTCGTTTCAACACTTCCGCAGTGGAGCACATCTGAATGGAATGTGTCATAATGAGTTGGCGATCTAACACACACACGCACGCACTCGTGGCTTCTCGGGGGTGTTTGCTATCACCCAGAACACACTAGAAGCGCGTGCCCACCCCCTCTGGCAGCTTGTCAGACAGTCCTGAGTCTTTCCACTGTCTCTGGGGTCCTCCGGAGCCTCCCTGTTGCTGCATAGTTAGTCATTTGGACCCGGGGCCTGGAGTTGAACTCTGTCCAGCTGTACTCAGGCTGGCAGGAGGCGGAGCGTTTTCGGGATGCTTCCCGGTCCGTCCTGTTTTTCTTTTAGTTGTTTAAAGCGGAGTCTTTGTTTCCGTAGCTGGAACCCTTTTCAATCTCGGTCTGCCCAATCATCCAGCGCACACAGACAGAGGCTGCAAGCACAAAGTAGGTGAAAGGTTGGTGTGGGGGGGGGGGGAGTTTTTAAGATGGGCTGTTAAATCAATATCCCTGGAAGTCTTCCTATAAGTCGATATACCTTTCAAAACAATTCTAAATACATTTCTAAAAGATCTATCCTGGGCTACACAGTGATCAGCCATGCCCAGATGCTGTTCAGTCCTTGGATGTGATTGGCCAGGAAACTGTTGCATTAATAAAACTTAGGCATGGTGAGATGCTGTAGAACAGGCATGCACATTCTCAGAGAACTCCAAATGATGTGTATATATCACTATGTACTTATTCAGTAAATGTGACATTATGTGAAATATATACACAGTTTCGAGGAGTTTGCGTATTGTATGATGACATGCGCATGTTAAGTTGTCAGACAGGTTTTTTGTGCTTATCCTTTTATAATGTCTCCCTTGTGGTGTCTTCCTGAGATTTACTAGCCCTGCATTGCTGGTTAGTCTTTCAGGTGATGATCAGGTGTATTTTTCTTTTTGACTTGCTGATAAATGGTATTGAGCAGGGTGTGATACTGGGGGCATAGGAGGAATGAGCATGCAATTCATCAGCAAGGCAGCGTGCTTTTTTTTTTTTTCTTCGTTTTTCACACTTTAAGGAAAAGGAAGGTTTACTTACTGTTTAAAAGTACCTGACCTGCTCCCTCATGAAACGTTTAGACAAAAGCGCAGTGATTAAAACCTGGAAACGAGCGAACCCCTGCGGCACCTTACAGGTTACCCGACACACTACAGCCGGCAGCCCGCCCCAGCTCCAGAAGCTTCCTTGACAACAGTGTCTTCATCTGCCCGCGTACATATGCTCAGGCTAAAAATAAATGTGGACTGCTGTGCCCGGGGAGACAGAAAAGATCAGATCTACAGCTAGCAATGGGTCACATTGTGTTAGGTTACCTGCTCCCACTTAAGGCCCTGAACTTCATGTCCCAATTAACATAACAATCTAGGTGCCCCACATGCAGATACAGATCCTAAAAGATAATCTCAGCTGGGTTAAACAATATGGGGAGCCGGCCTGGCTCCACAGGGGGGGCAGGGTGGGTCTGACCCACCCAATCACGGGCTTAGCCAATCGCAAGGCTGGGAGAACACCAGCCGTCTTTTTTGAGCATTATAAATAGGAGGGAAACAGACCATTGCTTAGTAAAGATGGAGTTGAATTCTTACCCCTTGGAGAATTGTGTGGCCCACCCTACAAATTAGATCTAGATCCAGGCAGAAAAATCCTAAACTGAGCTCCTAACACGATGTATTACCCTTCAGTGTGGCAGAGTGTGCTGTCCCTGTGCCCTACCTGCCACGCACAGTGCCACGGTACCGAGGATGGTGACCCAGGAGCCGGTGCCGACAAGCCGCATCACTAGAAGGCCCAGCGGGTATAGCAGCAGAGCTGCCCAGAGTAGCCAATTCAGCAAAGCCCAAGGCCGCTGTGGCAAGCTGACTGTGGGGCCCGGGAAGCGGCCCGTTTGATAGTACTGCTCCTGGAATTCGTCCTGTGGTACATGGGGCAGGAATGGAGTAACTAAGCAGGACTGACTCACCAAAGCAGAACTTCTATATTACTGTGTATTAATCTAGCAAGTCTAAGGGCCTTATTTACACATTGTTATGTTACATTTTAAACACCAGATTCTGAAGGTGAGACCATACTAGTCAATTTATTAAACATGATGTATAAGTTTGTAGATTGCTATTATAGATGTCCATAGGAAGACTGAGCTTTCAGTCATGCTTTGGTGGGGCTACATTTTTGATGCAGGGACACACCTGCTTTAAATCCCATCTCTACCGAACCCACAGGATTTACTCTGTGCCCACGCACCTTTTCCTGGTAGAGTTTGTGAAGCCAGGCGGAACATTCCGCCTCATCATCCGGAATGGATTCCAGAGGAATTCTCCTAGGATGACATCAGAGTGAGGGGAGCCTTTCGTAAATTTGTTTGTACTGCATTCAGAGTCAAGTGTGGGGAAAGTCCCTTCATGGAGGAATGGGTGTAGATACCCCTTATCTAAATATTTGTCTAATCCCAGCAAACAGAGAAGCTATCGCAGGCATTGTCCCGCCTCTGTTGCCACAGTAATTACAGAACGATTCCCACGCGCGTTCTGGAACACGGCTCACCTTACATACAGATCCGCATGATACTTTTTCCCATTGAGAACTCCCAGCAGAGTTGGAGTTTCATTGTTTCTGAAATTAAGTGTAGAATCGTACACAGCGCTGACTAGGGAGGAGACACAAACATCAGATGTGGGCAAGTGTGACAATGTTGAGCACAGAGCAATGACCAACAGGTTGTGACCCAAACAAAGTGCACTTATTTTTTCACACCCCCACAAGACATAGGAATCTATTCCCTTAACTCGCATGCAATCTGCTAGGGCTAAATTCCATACAGAGTGCTGCGCGGGGTCACTTTTGGAGACCTGCACCCGCACAGTACAGCACCACACCCGCCAGTGCACCCGTGATTATTTCAAAGTTAAATCCGCACCCGCCCGGGCCCGTTGACATTCTGGCCGTTACCCGCCCGTACCCATGATAAATAACGCACAATTATTTTTTCTATGCACCTCTCAACGTGACAAGTGCTAGGCCTACATGAATTTTGAATTGAAATGAAAAAGTCTGTTTAACACAAAATCAAATCAGATAGATCTAAGCTATCCATACTGTGACGAGTGTGAAAGAGAGAACACGACGACATGCTTCAGGAAGGATTTACACGTGTATGTGAATGTTTGTCAAGGCGGTTATCTAATGGTGCGTTCGTTTTTCTCTGGGAACTTGGAAATTCCGAGTTGAGTGACATCACGTCCGACAATCTCCCGTTCGAGCTACCACATCTCGGAACAAACATGGCTGCCGCCATGAACACGCTGCTGTGTGTTGTTGCTTTATATGTGAGATTATTTTTTCTAAGAGACGAACAAGAAACGTGAACTAGTCAAACCACATTAAAAGCTTTATAAAATATTTTAGCATATTCATAGCGATATTCTTTTTTTGAGAAGCAAACAAACTACAAACAAACCAAAAGACACTAACAAGTCTGGTAAAAATCTGATATTGCATGATAGGATACTGTTTACGGTCATGATATGGTATTCTCTAAATTGATCACATGCAGTTACATTTATAACTATTAATACAATTAACAAAAACATTTTTAAAGATTTATAAAATACAATTACTGTTGAGTGTGTAAGCCGCCATGTTGAAATTACATCACAGGGGCAACTTGGACAACAAAATCTTGAACGACATCGTCATAAAAGAGGCGTGTTTCCGACGGGAAGTGACGTATCGTGATGTTTTCATCTGAGTTCCGACTTGGAGAGAAATAATCGAAAGCACCATAAGGTACCCCTGACATACTAAACACACACTGTGATGATGACAATTTGTACATGATAGTCTAATACATACATATTTTCGCTTGTGTGATATTTTTGCAGGCTGCAATACCGTTTTGACTGACCTGCTACCCGCTCGTGTGTAATGGATTACCCGCCCACATATCCGCCCGTAAAATTCCAGAACATTAAAATCCACCCGTTTCAGCAACTATCTGCGGGTACCCACCCGGTACACGACTCTGATTCCATTATCCCAAATAGAAAATACCTCAGAGGTATTTGGTTCTGCAAGGGGAAGGGTTAAATACAAAAAAAGAAAGCCCTCACCCAGGTCAGGTGTGCCACTCAAAGCCCCTCTCACCTGCCCCTCGGAGGTTATTCACAGTAATACAGAAGCCCTTGGTTCGGGGCAGCAGGTGGTGCTTCAGCTTGGGCAGGCCTTTGCTCTCCGCCACCTGCATGCTGATCTGGTGTTTCTTCTCGGTAAACCGAGTGCCTTCGCAATGCAGCAGGAACTGGGAGGGACCGAAAGAGGCTCCATTAACTGCAGCCTTGAGCAGAGAGTCGAATCCAGGCAAAAAACTTTACTAGCGGGGCCCCCACACCATGAAGGTTGACGATCATTTCACTTCCTCCACAATGCAAGTAATTTGGGGGCCCATTCTACTTACAGTAAGAGTCAAACATGTACAGAACGAGTCAAAAGTATAGACATATCTGCTGAAAGAAAGGTTTATTTGTACTATTTTATACATTTTAGAAAAAGCCCTGTGAGTTGGGACAGGGAAGATCATCGCTTCATGTCCCTGAGCTGTCACAGGGATCCCATGAAGGCCCTTAACTCCAATTGCTCTACTGTGTTAATTCAGATGGCCAGGTGTTGCATGTGATGCAACACAATCACTCTTCTTTGTAGACAGCTTGGGATGCCCAAACTTTTGACTGGTACTATATATAATACATATATTTTGTTCAGGACTTTGTCTGGGCTGTCTTGAGCCAATCAGGCCCCAGGCAGCTGACTGCGCCTGGATCCGGCTCTGGCCTTGAGTAAATTCTGACCCAGCACAAGACAGCTTTGCTCTTAGGCTGCTATATTAGCACAGACGATTGGGTTCCGCTAGTGAAATCATCATTTTTACTCAATGGCTTAAGGTCGCAGGGGTGGAACTTTGAGGTCTGTGGGGGGTTCAGTGTAATCAGTTGCTAATTAAAAGGCAGCCTCTGGGGTGACAGTGAAGCTGGCTCTTGAAGTAGCCAGACACGCATGCGCATACACACACACACGCAGAGTTATTAACCGTAATTCGATCAGTAGCTGAAGGGCAAATTCAAAGTAGGTTACACCAACACTGTTCACGCTCAAGCTTCTAAGTCAAGGCTAAGACAAGATGATGCTACACCTCTGTCTGAGTTAAGGAGCAAGTCCTACAAAGTAAAACAGAGTTCAGTCTCAATCACACCTGGGGAAAAGAAATTGTCAGGTGGTATAGTATCCAAATGTGTTACAATGAACCCTGGGCTCTCTCATACGTGTCATCCAACACTGGATGACTTATGACGTACAAAAAAGCACCATGGATGTACCACATATATCAAGTTACCCAAAGACGAACAAGTCAATCATGCCAAGGAATCTCACTCCGTTTTCTCAAGAACACCTGAGGGGTGAAGGCGATACTGCATCCATTTCCACTTAAAAAAAAGCCATATAATCTCTACAAATGTCCACGTCAAGAGTCATTGGCGGCTTATCAAACCTACAGCTATCCCCTTCCTGTCATTGTCTGAAGACGAGCGTGCACAGTCTTGGTCCTGCTCACCCAGAAGTTCTCGGGGTAATTCCGCAGGTTCTGGAGACTCTGGGCCACAGTCTTACGATCTTCTTCCCACTTCCTCTTGCAGAACACAATCTCCAGGAAGTACCACATCCAGCCAATCAGGGGCACAAATGCTAGCTCCTTTTTAGCTAAAACCTTGGAGCTCTGAAACGGCAGAGGATAGCAAGTGTGCAATGTCCACATCAATCAAATCACTTCCAAAAATAAAAAACTGCTTAAAAACTTGCTAATCAAATGTCTGCATTTTGAAACATAATTCACATTCTAATCAACATTTTATCCTGCAGTCATATGACTGGTGTACTACAACTCAGAGCAACATTTAGCCAGAACAAAATGTACATCCCGCCGTCTTACCCCGAGGACGCCAAATCGTTCACAGAAGGTCCATCCACACAGAAAGTCTATTTCAAAGTTGTGATTGAGGATAACGATGGCGTTCTCCTTGCCGTACAGCTTGGAGGTCTGCGGGTCCGAGTAGAGAGTGCATTCTGTACCAGACCACCACTCCAGCAGCACCACCATTTCTGATGACCAAAAATCAGCTTAGTGGGAGTGTAGGCACAGTGTGATAATTACCACACAATTTAACTTTACATGAATCAGCTGCAGTGCACTGGTGAATACAACAATACGGGGACGTTTTTGAGAGGTCAGCCTTTTTGCTGAAGCAACAAAGAGCAGGGCTGTAGAAAAACAACCCAGTGAGTCCATTTCAGTTTTTGTCTGTTTGTATGATACACAGCAGTACTTATGCCTGGTAACAATAACAGTCTCAAGAGAAGTGAAAGGTAAACCCTGCGGTTTTACTGTTGTATAACTCATCCATTTACACAGTGGAATGTCTCTAATGAAGACATTGCATTTGGGTAAATTATTGACAAGGTAACAATGGGACAAACATGAAAACTCCTGCTACCTGAGGTAAACACTACTTGCCTGAAGAACAACCTATCCGGCTCGGCGTGAAAATACCGCAGCAGAACACACATCAGCTGGAAATGATCATATCACTACTTCCTGTTTCTTTGTTGCCAAGAGGTTACCATGACAACATTGTGACTTTGCATTGTTTGATCACAGGAAGATTATGAAGGATGACATCACGAAGTAATGATTAGATCTGTCATAGCACCAATAATAACCGGAGAATACAAAGCTTTTTTTAAAAGTATTTGATAATTTGGGGGGCGGGGGGGGACTGTAAGCTAGGTCCAAAACAATTGACGATTTTTACAAAATAAAGAGGTTAACAAGGATGTCTACTTTCTGTCAGTTATAAAAACAGAAAAAAAATTGTAAGTAAAATGACCTGCTTTATGAAAATACAATATGATATTTATAGGGGGTTTGAAGGGTGGGTAGTTAAAATTGACTATGCTGAATAAATTTTTTCTAAATTCACATGGATTTCCCACTGCACTGATGCATATTGGTTTACAGTTTTCCACACCATTTGCACAATACATTACATCACTACATTTTACGAGTGGCCTCTCATTATCCATAATGACCAGAGAAAATTAGCTCAAAGCTACACAATTTTATATAAAATCGCTGGCCTTTCGAGAGTAAACCAGGAAATGAATCAGGCTTACTCCCAATGCGGAAGTTCATTTGCTTCTGGTTGAGCATGGCTTACGCGTACCAGCATTTCAGCAGCTAAGCTCCAGGGTGCCTCCAGAGCTTTCTGATCCTGGCATCTCTTGGTTCCCTTTTCATGTGTGCTGACAGCATTCTCACTTGTTATTTTCAGATTTCAGACCTGATATACAAATCAGCTAATTTTCTTGCCTCCGTGTCACTCAAAACACAATGCTCATATTCCAGATCACCACACTTGTCTTCGTTCACCTGCACTAACTGTAGCTGTGATTAATCAGACAGTGTTTCACACCAGGAAGTGATCATAATTGTTAATGTTTTGGTTCAGAATGAACACATCAAACTAGGAGATGAGATCAGTCATTAAAATGGTGATGTACAAAGGAAGTAAGGTATGTAAGGGCTCCTGCAGGTTCCTCATCCTGAACTAGGCTGTCCAAAGCCAACATAAGTGAATTATGATGAGACATGATAAATCTACAATTCAAATTAAATTAGTGCAGTTACTTGGCTGAAGACACCACAATCCGATACTGGTTTAGCAGTTATGGATGGATGGTCTTCCAAATTCACTGAACCTTGTGCTGTTTCAATAAAGGCATTCATTCATTCATTCATTCAGAGCAATCATAAGGTTTGTGATACAGCACTACTCAACACTATTATTATAAGGACAGAACAAAGCAACAATTGCCTGTCACATGATGCCTGAATGTTTGGAGGCTGCAACAGTGAGAACAAAACGATTTCAGCCTGCATAACATCTCAGTGCTCTCAGTGTACATCCCATTTCATCCCATTTCTTTGTCAATTATCTCTCTCAGTCAACCTCAATTTAGTGACTAGATCGTCAACTGAAAACTAACTACTTATAAAAAATAAAGTTAACTTGGTTAAAAACGTTTATATACCACAGGACTGCAAAAAATATTGCATTCCGCGTCATGCGGTAAACGACACATTGTCCACAGAAGGGACCAATCTACTTTATTTACGTATTATTATACATTTCTATTTGTTGTAAATGGAGTTCAGAAGCGCACAGTAAGTAACTGCGGGTTAAATGTCCATTTTTAAACTTTAGCATTAAAAAAGAAAGTTAAACAGCACTTTTGCTACAATGAGTCAGTTTCTTTTACATTTACCGCATTTTACCCTTTTACAGATAACATTGCTGGGTAAGTGTTTAAACAGCTAATTAGCATACCTACAAACTTTCCAGTTTGGTTGGATTAATATGATAATATGACATTTCGGCCATACTACCCACCCAAACGTAGCATGCGTTGCGTTTACAGGCATGCAACACCCAACAGTCAGGTTAAACAGATCCAGTATATAATGGACTCCACTGGCTGTGCACCCTTACAAACTATGACAAGCTTAAATGCATAAAAATTTGGGTTATTCTCAGTGATAATATGCCGTTTATTATTGGTGATCATCTGTTTATTTTCAAATGTGTTGCAACTCTGAGTAGATCACACTCTCCTGGGATACCAGCCAAACTTCCCACTGACTATACCCTGAAAACACCACAGCATCCCCACAATGCTTTGGAAAGACAGCAAAAAAATAATAATCATACATTCACTCATAGCAAAATTTCCAAGAAATGCTTAACAATTTTTAACAAAATTAACCAGCGACATCATCATCATATGCAAATGTGTAACTGGCTGGTGGCAGCCCTGCCAAGCCCTGTCGCTAAGGGGCTTTAGCCTATGCTCGTGGTTGTCCAACCTTGGTTAATTAACATTTTAAAGCACCTTGCTGTACATCAGCTCTCCTTGGTTGGTCCCCCTGGGCAGCTCTGGCTGCAACATTCCCATCTTCCCGTGGACCTGAAACCGTTTTGAGACTTCCTGAACTGAGGTGTCTGTCCCTAACATTACAAATCATTTTATAAAAGTTTGTGTAGAGCATATGGAAGGAGACGGGTCTTTTCATTAGCCGAAGTTCAATGGCTCAATCACTGGAAGCAGGGCTGGTAGGTGGGTCGGGGGGGAGTGCTAGGAGGGGGGTGGGGGGGGGGGGGTGGGCGAGGGGGGGTGAGGTGTTTGTTGGTCTGGTGGGGGGGG
>JABFEA020000067.1:19808741-19833484 GCA_019775915.2 Cyphomyrus plagiostoma
TCTTAAAAAGGACATTGCGGCCTTAGAAAAGGTGCAGCGTAGGGCCACAAAAATGATTCCAGGTCTTAGAGGAATGTTTAGGACAGAAAAACTAAGATGGAAAATTTAACAAAACACTGGCGAACAGAAAGCCGAGTACGTAATTAAACAGATGAGGTAGGCCTGGAGCCAGCCTTAAACCCATGACTGGAGGGTTACAGACTCTGTGCCACACACTCAACCCACAGAGCCTCACGGCACTCTGGGAAGTAGGAGAGACACACTAGGGTCCACCACAAAGACAGAGGAATGGACAGGATGGCCAGCAACACCTGCTGGCCAAACGGGGAAGGGATATGAAGGGCAGGGATGGATGGGCGCTGACCCTGACACTGTGACAAAAATGTCCTTAAGATTAAATGTGAAAATTAATAAATGAATATGTTATCACACAAAGATTAACACCTGGGATCTCATCTCAAATCAAACTAATACTTAAAGATTATTAGAGACATTATAGACAAAACATCTATACACCTTCCACTCTCTTCTTAACAGAAGCTCCCCATAATACTATTTAATAGGCATATTGTTTGCACATGTAAATAACAAAAGTTACATTTTCTAACCTTTTTATCTATGCATTTTTAGAAACATCCATCCATCAATTTTCCAACTTTCTGCTTATCCTACTGGGTCACGGGGGGTCCAGAGCCTATCCCAGAAGCAACGGGCATGAGGCAGGGAACAACCCTGGACAGGGGGCCAGCCCATCGCAGGGCACACTCACACACCAACCAGTCACACATGCACACCTACAGGTAATTTAACTCCACTCAGCCTCAGCATGTCTTTGGACCGTGGGGGGAAACTGGAGTACCTGGAGGAAACCCCACGACGACACAGGGAGAACATGCAAACTCCACACACATGTAACCCAGGACCCAGAGGTGTGAGGCAACAGTGCTAACCACTGCACCACCATGATTTTTAGAAACAAGGGAGACAAAATAAAAGTGTCCAATGTCAAATTAAATTGAAGGGTAAATTCAAAAGCAGAAAAAAATCAAATCTTGCGTCTTTTAGAAGAATTCAAATGATTACCCCAACATAACCAATATTCAAATTAGTCATTTCGGATTCTGATTCCATTTGTCACATTTTATCTCTGCATTTGTGGTCACTATAAATGTATCAGAACTCTATATCGTTGATCCCCTTGCTTTTGGCTAAGAGACAGTTAATTGTTTATGCATGTCAGATATTTTTGGTCATCATCCTGCAGTGACAGGGATCGAGAGTACATAAATCTATCCATTAATTCCAGCCCTTGAAGTGTAAGTCAACCTACTACCCATCGAGTCCCTGTACTGTCCATTTTTTATTTCGAATTTAATTTCTTAGATAATATGGATATATTATTTATTAATGATGCATTCAACACATAAACATTGAAGCATCTTAATATTGGACTATTTGTGTAACAGAAACTACCATCAAACTGATTGATTTAACATTTCGGCCCTTATGACCCAAAGTACTCATAAACCTCATGCATTTGAACTGTCACCCAACTCATTTCCTGTTTTAGGATAGCTTAATGAACATTTCTATTAATCACTCAACACAACCATAATCTCAGGCAATGATGAGAGACACTGCTACTTAGGGCTGGCTTACACAGTGACACTGGCCTTTTGAAAATGATTATCAATACCTGGAAAGCAATGGAAACACTCACAAATATCTGAACAAATGAAGTAGGTCAAAACCTTTGTCAAATACCCAGATGGACCAATGACTAAGATAGATTCTTTATAATTCTTGTCCACCTACATCAGTAATTTTCTGAAGTTCATTGCCGACTGCATCACTAGAAAAATCAGCCAACTTAAAATCACAGGGTTAAACAACATTTGCATGTCCGATTTTATGCCACTATGATTCAGGGTGTTCTGACATCATATATAACAGCCTGGCACAGAAGCATGAACAGTAATGCTAAGAAGTGGCTAAAGAATTATGTCAGAAGGTTCTAAAATCATCAGTTATCAACTCCTCTCAGTGGATTCCTTACATATCAAAGCAACTGTACATGTTATACATTTCATACCCTTGCTTGCCTCTCTTCCTTGATTACCAACACGCACCTGCATCAAGTTCAGATCCTTGTTTCTGACTTTCAGGGGAATGAATGGGTCAGCACTCATTTGCTTCAAGCTTCTCATCATATCCTCTTTGGTCAGCTAGTCAATGCTGTATGAAGATTCCTCCACTTATGGGGGTCAGTGGCCATCTGGCCTCATCCCATTTGTTTTGTTCCTGTTTGGCCAGCAGGTGTCACTAGCTATCCTGTTCCTTCTGTCTTGTAGCCCTGAGTCCCATGGCCCAGTTTGCCTTGTAGCTGAAGGGGTTGAGCGAGTAACTCAGGCATTAACCTTTCTCCAGTCTTGGGTTTATCCTTAGCTATTGGTATTGTTTATCTTCATCTTTGCTTTTGTCTCTGTTTATAATGTATCCCGTCTTTGCCTTATTGAATCATGTTCTGTTTAGGTTCCTAGTCTTTCCTAATTTATTTAGTGTTTAATATTTGTTAATATTTCTAGTTTCTTGTGCTTCTTAATTATAACTTGTTCCACCTGTTTCTTGTTGTCCCATGGCTTTCCTGATTGGTTGATTTGATTATGTTCCACACCTGCCCCTTGTTATCCTTATTGTCTGTATGTTTTTAAGAGGCCGCTCTTATTTTGTTCCTTGTTAGTTCATTGTGGCTGTTGCTATGAGTTTGTTAGTTATTTTATTGTACTCTTGTTTGTAATCACGATCGTGATTCCCTATTAATTATTGTAGCATTCCGGTGTTTCTCCCTGCCTTTAGTATTGTGGGTTCTGATGTTGCTTCCTGCCTTAAGTGCTATTTTATCAGTGTTTGTTGTGACCCTTGTGATTCTTTTACGTTCTAATTCTCCATTTGTGTTTTGTTTTGGTTAATAAACACTGATTTATTGAAGCTGCAACATGGATCATCCTTCTTCTGCCATGCTCCACCATAACTCCACCATGTAAAAAGTTTCACTCTAGAATCTAGATGTTTCCTGTTTGTGGTTCCTCGATGGTAGAACGAGCTACCAGTCCACATCCACTGGTCATCAGATTCCCTCTCAACCTTCAAGAACCACCTCAAGATTGCTCTGTTCCAAGAATAACTCTACTAGCCTAAGCTGTCCTGCTCTATAATTGCTCAGTTAGTCTCTTGTGTATCCTGAATGCTCTTACGTGGTTTATATTGTCTTGATTGAAATAGATATCTTATTAGGTTCTTGTTATGTGTGTAGGTACCGTATAGCTATTGTTCAGATGTTCCAAACATTGGTTACTGGGCATTCATTTTAAGCTCAGCCTTGCCACACTTGTGCCTTTTTGGGTCCTTGATAGCTGCATGTTTGCAACATGCTATCCTCTTAACTTTTACATCACTTTGGACAAAGGCATCTGTTAATTAAATCAATGTAAACATATAAGCCATATGTATGGATACATGGATGTTGGACTATATGTCATTGACAGCTAAAGTTGGTCACTAGTATTTTTTTTCAGGTTTACTTAAACTATAAATGTAATTGCAGATGGGGGCAAAAATAGCTAAGGGTAAACTCCCCATAAATTTATGCGAAATTTCTCTCTTAAAGTATCCAGTCTAGTCTAACATAATCTAGTATAAGAGTTTCATTGCTCTTGTCATTTTATGTCTGGTATCTATATGTAACCAAAAATAATATACAGCCAGTGGTGAGACTTGAACACCTAAATCATCAGTTTCCATGGATCACAATACTAAATAAATACTAAATTGTATGAATATTAGATTGTGTCATTCACAATTTCAAGATTATTTAGAGAGGTTTTGACCCTTGACCTGAATGAACTGATATCAGCATTTATCAGAGAAAGTTATTCTGAGACATCAGGACAGCAGCACAAGTAGTTGTATTCCATCTTTACAGGGCAAAAATTTCAAAACTTGTAATAATATATTTTAAATTCTCAAAATGTTACAATACACTTTGTAACAGGCAAATTTGGCAGCTTAAAAAGTTGCAGAGCAAATTTGTCATATTTACAACACCATCCTGTGTTTTCCTTATGGCTGAACCTATTAGTCTTGGGTTTCTTAAAGAGAAATGTTTTATTGGTTTACCAGGAGGGGGCATTCTTCCCTCTAGGAACACTTGAAGCATGAGGAATTTTGGTTCATCTAATACATCTATGTACTTTCATATTCAGTCAGGGATTCAGTACGGGGTGGAAGGCTCTGCAAATCACAGTGCATTTTCAATTAAAAAATGAATTCATATATATATGAATATGTGTGTGTGTGTGTGTGCGTGTTTGTGTGTGTGACATCTACACAATTTTCTCCAAAGAATACAAACCCTAAACATATAATTTCATAGTATTTACCAATAAAAAAACGTATTTGCCAAAAACCCTTTGACATGATGTCTGACTACAGTAGGATTTCCTATTCATTACCACATCTTTACTGGAACAGGAGCCACTATGGAGTCTGTAATCTTAACAACCTTGCAATCAGAAGGCTGATACTCGCATCATTGTGTCCTTAATTGGGGCCAACAGCAACAACACAAGCTGAAGTTGGGGTCAGTTTTTAACCTAGAATACAGATTGATTTCTTTAATTATTCATTCATCATCAGACCACTTCTCCTGGTCATGGTCAGATTTATGTGATCATGCTGAATGAAAGCAAGTGTTGTAATATAATAAACTATAAGTAGCTGTTGTATAAATAATGAAATGGGAAATAGCAACAAGCAACAAACAAACATTATTAATAATATTATATTTAGGTAATGCTTTTATCTATTAATGCACCAGGTGGTCAATTTATGGCAACAAAAGTGAGGTTCCCCCTGGCCTCAAACTATTGCGATTCCAAAGCTTTATTCGTAACCACAAAGATATTTTCAGCCCTCTACACTCCAAATATCTCATCAGTATATGAAATGAACCTACAGAGATTGGACTATGAACAGAATGAAGACTTACGTGTACATTACAGTCAACTATGGGAAATCACTACATCTGAGGACATCCCTAAAAACAAGAGTGAGCTTGAGGAACCATAATGGTTTTCAGCTGGTCATGCCCCAGGTTTTTTTTTGTTTTGAAGGGAGGGGTGGTGATTATCGCTGAAGTGGCTATTTGTGTTTAATCTTGATCTCCCTGTTATGGTTGGCCCTTCTCCTTTTACTGGATCTGTTTAGCGACGTTCTTTAGTTTCAAGCTAAAAGGGTTTATAAATTACGACTGACCGTCTACATGCTGTGTAATTCCGAAAATCTGGATACACTACATATTTACATTATCAGAAAAACATTCTCAGAAAAAAATGACTTCGGTTTGAAAGATGGCATCCCATCATGTCCTCGGGATCCTGGTTTTTGGTCAAAATATTAATCAGAGAGGAGCTGCCCCCCACATTCTGT
Organism: Cyphomyrus plagiostoma; assembly: GCA_019775915.2. Taxonomy (NCBI): domain Eukaryota; kingdom Metazoa; phylum Chordata; class Actinopteri; order Osteoglossiformes; family Mormyridae; genus Cyphomyrus; species Cyphomyrus plagiostoma. Next base: position 19,814,229 of record JABFEA020000067.1, read on the forward strand.
TCCAGGTGGTTAACTACTGACATGGACAAGCCCATAAAAAGACATGGCTGCCCTCCTGAAAAAGCAAAGCTACCATTATCCACATCCATAAACTTATGAAGTGTCTGTGCCCCAGAAAGGATTTCCCTTTCTCCTCCCTTATGGGTGCCCTTGGACACTGACTTTGAAGGCCATGTTACATGCTGATCTGCAACCAACAACCAAGACAATAGGGAAATGTTACAGGGTAGCTTTTAAACTCATTAACATAAAATGTCCACTAAGGATGAATTAGGAGGTTGTTTTCTTTGTTCTTACAGCCCCAGTTAAGTAAATTAATTGTACTACATATTTATCATCCTCTCTCTGGGAATCTATGTTTTGCTAACAGACACAAGCACGTACGTAGCAAATCAAAGGGCACTAAAAGGAGCCTTGTAAAACATTTACACTGCAAACAAGTCCAATAAAACTTACTATGAGTGTATCTCTGATTGTCTCGGACACTAACATGCCCCTAGGGCAAAGCTGGAGGGAAAGATTAAGGGGGAGAGAAAATAGAAAAATGAGCCAAGCCTATATCAGGCCATTTGGAGAGGAGTGCTTAAACTGGAATCATCAATCCGGCCACATGTCGGCAGCAATTCATCTGCAATGGAAGAGTAGAAAACAAAATGGCGGCTGGCATAATCACATGCAGGAGGGCAGTTTTGATGCAGGCTCATATGTGTGAATAATCTTCCCTTGGCTCTTGGTTCTGAGGAGAAGGCTGTAGGATCAGCCTCTTTTTGTGTTATGTGACACCACACAACAAGCCCAAAAACCCACAAAAAGGAGAGAGAAGCATTAGGCCATTCTAGCACAACTCCTTTCCAGTAGGCATTAAATAGAGTAGGCATTTTGTAGTACAAAAATAGATTGGTGTTGGTGAGAATGTGTTGTTTGGGTATCTGCGGCTGCCTGAAATGATTCTCACAAAGTAGAAAGCTTAGTTCTAGCCCTTTCTGATAAATCAGTAACCTTTGATCTTGTCAACAGTAGTACGTCCATCTGAGCAGCAATTTAGAAACTTTCAGTGTAAAGGCCCATAATATGTCACTGGTAGAGGTCACAGGCTTATGACAAAACACTTGTCACACTTGTTTGTGTATTTATTATTTACTATCCATGGTAAATCGAGGGCAAATTCCCTCATGCAGAATTCATGGCTTTGAGTTATTGGCTGGAAAAATAAAATAAAAATGCCCCCAAAATGATGATTTTTTTATGCTTAGACTTGTAACACCGTATCATACGACTGTCTGTAAGACCAATGATGTGTCTGTCGTTACAGCCTGTGTGTGAGGCCACAGCAGATTCAAACCTCTGCCTTGTTACAGTTGAGAACAAGAAGAAGATGAGCCCCATATCTGTTAAAAGGCCTGAAAATGAAAATCTGTTTCATGAGTACCTCTAATAACCTGATGCCTCTTTAAGTTCTTCAAATGCTCTCATGTTGCATTTCTGGCCCTTGGGTAGGTCCTGTTCCAATACTGTTCACATTTAAACCTGGGCATTCACTGGAAGCTCATCCTAGATTCTCTTAAGCCTAGTTGACTGCATCACAGCATATATGTTTGCAATTTGCTATTTGTGTCGCTTGTACGTCACTTTGGACAAAAGCATCTGCTAAATGTAAATGTACACTGCCACAATCTAAATCCAGCACTACCTGTGGGATGCTCCAGCTGACGATCTTCAACCCAGGTTCAAAGAATGTTTACCCTTTGCTTCACTCCATTGGCGCCCAGGTTTATTACTTCACATTCATGTGAGAACATCGCTGACAAAACGATCCTGTTTCCCCGTACTGCTGGCTTACACTGGAACCGGCTAGACACTGAAGATATTTCTAACAGCAAACAAATGGTACTGATGATGTCCCGCTGAGGTATCTTGCCCTGACCCTAACCCCTTCTGAAAAAAGACCATGGTCTCAGACGGAGGGTCATGTCCGTAGCATAAACGTATTCATACTTTTTACCTGTGCCTGTTACAAATTAGCAGTTCACAAATTTGTTTAAAAAGAGAACAGCGGTAACATGATTTTCATGGCAGTGACTGACATAGGAAAATAAATGCAAAAGACATGTGTTTGAAATTTTCCAGATGTATATTTGAAATTCCTATCAGCACCCAGTATGGTGTGATTGCAAAGGATGTTGACTGGAAAAGATTAGATCATCTTGCCAGTGACTAACTTTACATACATTGATTTTGTGCTATTCATTTTGATGCCAATGAAGTATTTTCTCCTTGCAAGATTGTTATAGATAATTTCCCTGCAACATTATGCTTTTTACCTCCTTAAACAAATAGTATATACATGTATTAATAAAGCAATACACAGGCTTTACAATTTTAAAAACAAAGCTTTTGATAGATATTTCAGTAACTTCCTTTCAAATATTCATAACAAAAAATAATTTACCCACTGATTACTGTGATTTTAAATTTTTATTTGATCAGAAAATGGTGGGAGAATGTAGGTTTGGAAGACAAATAGATACATTCCTATTTCAAAAAGGCAATTAATGAGTTAGATCGCTTCAACATAACAAGAGCATCTTCATACACAAACACACTTACACTCTTGAGGTTACAGCTCCCTAAAGTATAGCAGCAAGGCTTACTTAAGCATATGATTAATTTTACAGCATGATTCATTTTACTTAATGCCAGTGAGCGAGGTGCGATGACAAGGAGTGTAGTTTTACCCTGTCTAGTGATACAGTTGCTGATGTGCACTGTCAGGGAGTGAGCCCTCATAAAATGTGATGGCTGAATTGTTTCCACCCAGTAACCTTGAATTATACCAAAGACTCACAATAGGATGCAAAATGTTTTTCATTCCAGCACTATGCTAGCAATGTGTAAGGAAGAGCCAGAAAAAATAGCCACACAAGAGGCAAGTGGCTCTTTGATTACTATGATTTTAAAATTTTATTTGATCACAAAAATGCCTACGATGTGATTTACTTAGATTTTCAGAAGGCGTTTGATGTTGTCCCCCACAAATTGCTCTTGCTTAAGCTCAAAGCTTCATGGATTTTAGGAACTGTAACAGCTTGGATCGAAAACTGGTTAACAGACAGGAAGCAGCGGGTAGTTTTTAGAGACACAATGTCACAGTGGGCCTGTGTTCATAGTGGGGTACCAAAGGGTCCAATTTTAGAACCACTATTGTTCCTAATTTACATTAATGATATTGACACAATACACACAATAAACTGGTTAAATTTGCAGACGACACCAAGGAAGGTGGTGTAGCAGATACTGATCTAGCAGCATAGAGGCTACAATGGGATCTTGATTTAATTAGTGACTGGGCTGATACTTGGCAGATGAAATTTAACATAGATGAATGTAAGGTAATCCATGTAGGGAGCAGAAATATAAAGTATAGATATTTTATGGGGTCTGCTGAAATAAAGGTAGCTGATAATGAGAAATGTATGTATGTTGATGCTTCCATGTCCCATTCTCGCCAGTGTGGGGAATAAAAAAGGCCAATAGGATGTTGGGTAACATCTCTAGGTATGAGTTTAACTCAAGGGACATGATGCTACAATTATATAATTTCTTGGTAAGATCCCACTTAGAATATTGTGTGCAGGTTTGGAAACCATACCCTAAAAAGGACATTGCTGCCTTGGAATATGTGCAACATAGGGCTACGAGAATGATTCCTGGTCTTAGAGGAATGTCTTATGAGGAGAAGTTAGCTGAGCTGAATCTGTTTAGCCCCAAGCAAAGGAGACTAAGGGGGGATGTGATCCAAGTATATAAGATTCTAACAGGTTAGGATGCTGTTCAGCCAAATGGCTATTTCAATATTAGTTTAAATACTAGAACTCTTGGCCATAAGTGGAAATTAGCAGGAGAATATTTTAAAATAAATTTGAGGAAACACTATTTTATACAACGTGTAGTTAGAGTATGGAATAAGTCTTCCTGCTAGTGTAGTGCAAGCTAGAACCCTGGGTTCCTTTAAATCAGAGCTAGATAAGATGTTAGCAACTCTGAGCTATTAGTTAAGTTCTCCCCAAACAAGCTTTATGGGCCGAATGGCCTCCTCTCCTTTGTAAATTTCTTATGTTCTTAAAGTTTTCCTGTTTTGTTCTGAAGAGGGAAATTTAAATCTTTATACAGTAAGTTAAATGTGATTTAGATTTAAAAATCCAACACTATCTGAATAGCATGAATTAACTAGCTACCATTCAACACCATTTAAAAACATTTATAAAATATAATACTGTTCCCTTCATTTCCAGAAGTCATGGTGCTATAGGAACAAAGTGGGGAATAACTGGGTAGTCATGGATACTCTTGAAGAGCGACACAAATCTGGTGTGGAAAACAAGCTGGGTGGAATGGGAGTGCTCAGAGTTAAAGGCTGAAGTTGTGTTGTTAAAACCACAATACTTAATATTCTTGCCCTTCTAAATGATGAACTGGATATTTACATAAAGACTTTCAGAAGTCTTTTTTATTTGACTTGAAACAAGATCCAGAAGGATGATAACTACTGTAGGTGATAACTATGGCCTACAACAACTAAAGTTATTGTAGTATAGTAAAATATCATTTGACATTTGACCTGAGATTTGTTAATTGCTGTGTAAATACTGTTAAGTTTAACGGATTTGGATGTGGTACCTGTGATTCAGAGGCCACTGGTTCAAATCCGTGGTTTGGAGTGTTTTGCTGTTGGGTCCTTGAGGCAAGCCTTCGTTGTCCTACCAAGTGGCTGACCCTGCTTTGTCAAAGATGTATTTGATGTATTTGTTGCTTTGAAAAAAAAGTGTTGGCTAAATTAACATGAGGTAAATTATCTCAACTGAAAAACCTTAACATGATACTCTCTAACTTCTCTTTACTAGCCTGATGACAAGGTCTTCCTAACTGCACCCAATCAGGAGCTGTGTGGAGGAGCGCTGTGGGGCTCCATGTCAACATCGAGACTTTTCCATCGAGATCTGATCAAGGCAATGTAACATGTTAAGACTATCTGCAAGCAGATAAAATGTTCAAAAAGAGCACCAATCACAGGTGATGATACGACTAATGTGACAGGTTAAACGCACAGGATATAGAACATGGTGCTATTTACACTTATGCCACTTGTACTAGGTATCACTCTCTCACCACACTTAATTTCCATGTCTTTTGTCCCACATCAGTCACTTTTCACTTATTAAAAGAGCTTGAAGATGTTGGACTATCAGCTGATTTGCTTATCCGAGCTCCCTGACCCTGCTTTTCTAAATGAACCTGTTTGATGTCCAGCCACAACACTGACTAATGGTGGTGGTGGTGTGGAGGGTGGGGATAAAGGATAATTGCCACAATATATTTTATGAACCGTTTAGGAACACTAATATGTTTTACGAAATCATCGCCACTGTTGACGTCTGTGCCACAGGATTATCTCCAGCTGGCTACAGCTACGGAAAGGCCTGGAACCTGGAATATGCCAGAGAATGTGGTAGGTTTGGAAGACAAATGGATACATTCCTATTTCAAAAAGGCAATTAATGAGTTAGATCGCTTAAACATGACAAGAGCATCTTCATACACAAACACACTTACACTCTTGAGGTTACAGCTCCCTAAAGTATAGCAGCAAGGCTTACTTAAGCATATGATTAATTTTACAGCATGATTCATTTTACTTAATGCCAGTGAGCGAGGTGAGATGACAAGGAGTGTAGTTTTACCCTGTCTAGTGATACAGTTGCTGACGTGCACTGTCAGAGAGTGAGCCCTCGCAAAGCTTGATGGCTGAATTGTTTCCACCCAGTAACGTTGAATTACACCAAAGACTCACAATAGGATGCAAAACGTTTTTCCTTCCAGCATCATGCCAGCAATGTGGAAGGAAGAGCCAGAAAAAATAGCCACACAAGAGGCATGTGACTTTTTATGTCAGATAAGTGTTTTCTTAGTTATAGGTTTGTAGTTCCTTAGCTCTGTGTTTCTTAATTGTTAAGTTCCTCTACCTGTTGCCTGGTTCCTTATACTGTGTCTCTTGTGCCACACTTCCTCCTCCTGTTAGCCCAGTTCCTGACTGTATTTCATTGCCTGCTCTTTAGTCTGTCATTGTTCATGTTCATGCCTGTGTTACTGTTTGCTGTCTGTCTGCTTGGTTTATCCAGTTCCTGTTCCCTGTATTGCTCTTTTCCCTGGTATTATTATTTTATGGTTTCTTTAGTTAGTTCTTATTTTTCCTCCATTAGCGTTTGAACCCCTTGTGGTCCCTTTAATTTGTACTTTTCGCCTGTGTGTTATGCTTAATTCAAAAAACCCTTGTTTGTCTTGCAGGTGGATCATCACCTATTTCCTCCCTGTGCTGTGCTGTGTCATGAGATCTTAATGCCTTAGCAACTAAATTGCTTGCTTTAGCTGATATTATGCTGACTCCCCAACTATTTTGGTACTTTGCAAGGTCACCATGCACTCCAGACAGCTTGCTTTGCAATGCTTCCGAATTTCTCCAAATAACCAGATCACTGCATAACTTATGTCTCAAACTTGGGATGTTTTGTGATGTTTAGTCTTTTAAGATTGGTCTTGACCTTCTATTGACCCCCACTTTATTCTCTTTGCCATACACTGTTCAGCAGACTTGGCCAGACACTTTCAGCTATTTTTATAATTCTTGTATAAGCACCTTTATGTTTTTTCAGTTTAATTACCTAACAGTTGGTAAATTTATCAAATCAAAATGTTTCACAATATCTGCATATATATTTTATTGGTTCACTAGTGAAAAAAATGGTTATTCACTTTCTTGCTTTGAAATCAAACCTTTCTTCTTCACTGGAGCTCGTTGCTTTATGGGACGAGGTGGAAGCTCCTACAATGACAGCAGACACATGCTGTAAAAAAAGCCAGTAATAAATTCAGGCTGCTGAAGTCCTTTTAAAACATTTCACGGCGCTTTCATACATTTCTTTCTGCCACTGGAGTCCTACAGCACCAAAGAGCAGAATGGCTCCGAGTGTGTGTGCGTTCTGGTTTCTTGTCTTCCTTCACTCAGGGCATTCTCCCCTTCCCATCAACCCTGCAGCCAACATCTAGCTATAAACTACCCAGTAAACATCGATTTCAAGCAGCCTGATAATTAAATAAAGATGCTGTCCAAAGTGCCTGTATGGCATCGAGACAGATATTCGTTAAGGCGTATTCTGTATTTGGGCGTGCACACACCTGCGTCTGCATGGTCTCCATGGACACGGTTCTCCGAAGCGGCCATAATTCAGGAGAACGTGCCTTTCTTCTCGAGCCAGTGGGAGCAGGTGGCATGAACAGGCCAGAGTAACGCCTGCCAAGGCCATGCGCTCCAGGGTCTCATGAGGGCTCGCCGATCCCAACAGATTCTCTCTCGGAAAGAAAACTAGCAAATAGAAGTGGACCTCCAGCCAGCAGCTCTGAGCTGCTACACACTCTGTCTTCAAGTGTCTGCCAGTAACGCTCTCAGGAGAGGGGGCCCTCGCATGAGGCACTCAACCTGCATAACAATCACAAGATATTTAGCAGGGAGAAAAGTCAGCTGTCCCACTCTTTTGAATAAATATACATGTTCAGCTAATCAAATAAATACACCGATTAACCCATCCATCTTCCACAACCACTTATCTAATATGGTTTTGATGACATCAGTTCATCATTAATAACTATAATATGTTTCAGTTCTCCCAACATGGGCCAAAGTTTTCTCTTACTCACTTACCTAAGTACTGATTTTGCGAAATTAATTAGACTTGACCTGTGTCACTTAATTGAACCGCAAGTCATGAACCTTGCTGAAGTCTCCATTGGGTGACCATAAGGAAAGAGCCCACATTATAGTCTTTTCAGCAGGCCTTGGATGTGCTTATCCCAGTCCTATAAATGGAAGCAGGTGGGTATGACATCATCGATGCATGGATTTTTTTTAAAAAAAGAAATGCACGGCCCTTTCTAAAAGGCAGTTCCACCGTCTAAGTTCTGAGACTTGGCACAGCATGCATTAATGCAGCTTACGGGACATTGAGTCACGCATTTGCATCATGGGTAACCTCACCCCTGCATACCTCTGCCAGCGTGGCGGTGGGCATAAGGGTAAGGGGATCTTACTGAGCCGGGACACAGCAGTCTGCAGCACTACAGCCAAGACCTCAGTCTGGCTCGCCATTTTGGCAATGAATCTCTGGAAGAAGCTCACGGACTTGGCGACTTGCAGATGCGCGTACGGTTTCGAATGAACTAAAGTGGGTTTAAGATCTTTGCGCTCCCAGTGGGAGACTGCAGATTATGATCGTAGCCAGCCTGCTGCATACACACCTCATATTTATTCTCTCACACTAAGGATACTTTAATGAAAAGCTCAAAAGACAAAAAAGAAGCAGAGAGACCACTACAGGGTCCACAATATCATCAGTATCAGTGATACAAAACTCTCCACCAATAACATTAATATATGATACTGTAGCCAGACAGAAAAGAAAAAACCTGCCTGATCACCAGGTGTAGGGTTCCCAAATTTTGTTAGATTAAAATGAGGAAATATCCAGGGATCAGAATATTAATGTGTTTTCACAGCAACCAATCAGGTAGCTCTTCCTTTATGAATATTAATGAGTTTTCCCTAACCACCCAAAACCAAAATTCACGTCCAAGGAAACTTGGACGTATGGTAACCTTACAGTTAACTCTTGTTTTACAAATCTACACACAATTGATACAATATACATGTATGGAAGTCTTTTTCAACAAAAGTTACAAAGCGCTAAACTAAAGTTTGTTAAATTGCAACCAAATGACGCTATTCACTGTTCACACCAAAACAAAAGTGTGAATGTGCCAGTGGTTTCCAAAAGTTGATGTCACTCGTGAGAAGTGTCACATGTAGGGATGTTTCATTTTTAAAGTAAACGTGTGCACTGCCCTTGCAAACGCTGTGTGACGATCCAGAATGGCTGCTGTATATTGAAGGTTGGTGCCTTTTCCTTCACTTGGTTCTCCACTGTAACTTGCAACATTCGGTCATACGGGTTGCAGCACTAAACCCGGACAAACCGCCGATTTTTAAAAGACCTCCTAGATGGGGCTTCGAAAAGAGGACGTGTCCCAGGATATATGGTAACCCTAAGCAGATGCCCATCTAGTCAGGCCCTGCATGCTTAATGTATGTTGCTCAAAGTCTTGTCTTATCTTCTTATACTTATGTCCCTTAAACACTAATGTCTTTTATACCCCTGTTCATAGTCTGCCAGTGCATTTCATTGCACCTCATACAGCGTACAGTTGTGTATGTGACAAATAAAGATTTGAAATTTGAAACATGCATGAGATACACATGTACAGATGACCTTTGTGACCTTTCTGAGACCAAGAGACCACACTTAGTCAAAATGTCATCAAGAATTAAGGTTATAGATATAAAAAGTAGGATTGAGTGCACAACAGAACAGTAGGGCATGTAGTAATGACCCGTGACATATGTCTGTAACTCCAAAAGTAAGCTATATTTTCTGTTTTTTACAACCCTTCACATTTTCACGTTCTGTTTGCATCTGAAAAAAGGCAAGTGGTTAACCTTCCATCAGTACACTCCCTCCCCCCTGGCTGTTTTACCGTGAAATTTCTTGTATGACGGAAACCGGGCCATGAACATCAAAAGGTTAGGAACCCCAAATCTAGGCCCAATAATCACTCCCTGAGATGCAGCCAAATTATGATGAATAGTTGTTAATCATAAGGTAAGTCTGATCATTAGTAAATCACCAAGTAGACACAGATGGAAAGCTTCTTCTGGGAGTGGACCATGTGTCTGTGACACTCTTATTTATGCATGTACACACCCCAACGCGTTTAAAAATTGCAGGAGACGGGTAGTGGTGGGGGCGGGGGGTGGGATTGACACATCCTGCACCGATCCAGAACAGTCAGCTCAAAGACTGAGTGTCTTGGCAGAGTCCGTGGAAATCGGTGGCGTGTTTGCCAAAAGCTCTCTTAATAGGCTGTGGGGGAGGGAAAGAGAAAAATCGAAATGACCAGAAGAACCTCTAGTATCTTCTGGAAGTTCTGTAGCTGCTGGATGGCCTTGATGTGAGCGTCATTGGCGTGGAAGGTGATCGACGTAACCTATCCTACATGACCTATCTTACGTGAGCTGTCCTACGTGACCTGTCCTATGTGACCTGTCCTACGTGACCTATCTTACCTGACCTATCTTACGTGACCTACCTTACCTGACCTATCTTACATGACCTGTCCTACGTGACCTATCCTACGTGACCTATCCTTTGGCACCTGCGCTGTATTGGGGGTTTCCTTAAACACACCTGAGGATGCCTGAGATTCAGGCCGTTTCTGCACAATAGATTCTCACTTTGTTTTTTTTTTTTATTTGTAGCACAGCAGAATTGCTTAATATTTTTAAATGGCGGGAAGACACCCTTGGGTAAGGATTAGTCAGGTCACACTTGGTTTGCTTACTACCAATTATAGAAAATTGAGTTTTTTGCCCCCCTCCCGCTAAGCACCCTCAGAGCCTGATAACCGATGCAGAAATAGCCAGTTACCTTATTACATAAGTCTAACTATTAAGCCTCATCTCCAAAGAACTTACAGCGAATGTTTGGTATATAGCTTGTTTATTGTGTATTACATATGGTATGCTGGATAATATAGTATGCTGGATAATACAGCATGTCACTGTGGCTAAATGGTTAGAACTGTAGCCTCAGAGCTTGAGGTCTGGAGTTGGAAGCCTTATGTGTGGAGATTAAATTTCACCCACTGTTCCTCCAGGTACTCCAGTTTCCCCCTGCAGTCGGCATGCAGTTATAAGAACTCAAAATTGCTCTATGTGTATGATTGTGTGTGTGCTGCAGGGAAGACTGACATCCTGTCCATTGTGTCCCTTGCACAGTGCATTCTGGGATAAGTTTCAGACTCAGTACTGAATGTGGCTATGAGTGATGAATGGATGTATGGTTGGTTTATAGGATAAATGTGTCAGACTTTGTTTTAAATGCTTCCTTTGTGGAAATGTGGCTTAACTTTTGCATTTATTATACTGTATTTATAATAAAGAAATAAGTTAGTAGCACAACAATGAAAGTCATTGTCTTATAGCCTTTGAAATTAACGATGGGAATGCATGGGTCATTACAAATGCTAAAGTATGCCAGGCTGCAGGAACACTGGAAATTTAAGGATATAGTGCTAATTATATTTGTTTAATTTTTATCTGTGCTCTACCAGTTTAACAATTCTTTTCAGAAATAAACACATGATATTGAAAGTACAGTGAAAGGAACCCCCTTGTTTTAAGAGACTGGGTTTTTGAAAAAGAATGTGAAAGAATGTTGTCGCTCTCAGAACTCATTCTCCGTTCACCAGCTGACAAGGCAGTTACGTAATTATCACAGATGCAAAGAGTTTTTTAGACTATAAGGAAATGCAAAACATGGTCAGCGACCTTACGGTTTTGATATTCTAGACTAAAATAAAAGGCAAATTAATTTCCTTTTAACAAACCAAAAATGTGTTTTCCCCATTTGTTCCCCAAATAGACATTCTCATTTGCATCTATGTTCATCTCATTCATTTGTAATGACTGTTTTGTTCTCTAGCTCACTTTTCTGACCCTTGGTTTTTTAAAAAGTTGTTTTGTCTTGTCGCTGTGGGTCAAATGCCATCACATAGGAATGGCCGCCAGCAGCTCCCATTTCAGAAATCTCTATGAGGATGTTCCGCCCATTTTTCTCTTAAACTGCAATTTTATAATTTAAAGCTCTTCCAGTTTCCTGGACAGAATATCATAAATTACATATTTTGCTTATTTAGTCTGGTCTGCATAACTTTCAAAGCAGACTAAATATACGAAGCCAACAAAATTAATAGTGATTTTTAACAAATAAACAGAACTATAGAATTTACATTTCAAACCCCAATATTTGAGTAGGATAAGGCTAACATTTCACAAAAATCCAGGCCAGATCAGGGTGTGAACTTGGTCATGTCAAACTCCTATGATGCACTTCTACACTCCTATGCTATGCTTTTGCATTATGCTCCTACGTTGTGCACCTACATTACAGTTATATGCTATGCAACTACACTATGTTCCTTTTCTCCTATGCCATGTACCTACACTCCTATGCTATGCCACTATGCTACAGTTCTACACAACGCTCCTATGCTGTCCTACTATGGTACATTCCTATGCTTCTACTCTATACTCCTACACTTCTATGCTTCACTCCTAGGCTACGCTGCTATGCTATGCCCCTATGCTACACTCCTATGCTCCTAACTCAACTTGTGCATGTTTACTCATACAACTGGAGGTCAACACCCAAGGGAGGCTGTCAGGCTGCAGGCATTTCTGACAGATTTTAACTATAATATATAATAAATGTGCATGATAATGAATTTAACAGGCTGTTTAAAACATGCATTTTCCCCAGCTCAGTAAATGCCCGACATTTACGATTACTGGCCAGTGAGCTAGGCAGCAGGGGCTGAAAGCGGAGCAGTGAGGAGAGAAGCACGAGTGTTTTCCATTTCCATTTTACAGCTATTCAATTTGCCTTGTGTGGTTTGTATTTGTAAATCACAGAGCAACATAGTCTCATTTCTATAGATATACGACATAAATTCATTGTAGCACTGTGGTGGCCAGTCAGCCACTGTGCATCCAAAAGCATTTATCCAGAGTATTTCTATTTATAAATGTATATACATCCATGCATACATACACACACAGATGCTCCATATTTTATGATGGTTCAAATTGTAATTTTTCAGCTCTAAAATGATACGGAGGCACATTCAGTGTTCAGCTTTGAATTTTTATCTGTTTCTAGGCTAGTGATATTTCACCCCATTATGGAGGAATACATGTATTTATATAATTTCATATTACTTCTATGTATTAGTGGCAAAACAAAAACGAAAACAATAGAGATTTACTGCTCTACTGGTCTAGTTACCCATCTAGGTTGTGAGACTGGGGACATATGACTCAAAGGCAGATGATGTAGTGTAACAAAAAAAAGGGTTTTATTGAACTAAATGGATCAAAGACTGGAAATAAACTGGAACACAGGGGATCAAAACAGGGGGAAAGGAACCTGAAAGGTCACATGCCACCAACAGCAAATCAATGTGAAACGGTAGCTGTATATTAAACACAAGGCAAGAGTTGCTTACTACCACCGCTACCCATTTCTCTTCACTGGAATATATGAAAAATCCTTGTAAAACTACATCTATGGAGGTATCAAAACACAATATTATCTGCCCTAATAACCACCCATCAGCAGATGTATTAGTGAGAATTGTTGAATACACTACGCTCTGAAAGGCAGCTCAAATACAAATCAAGGACAGTTCTTCACCCCCCCCCTTGATACCCCATACATTGGGGCATTTTCACTATTTTTCCTTATACACCTGATTTATTAGAGAAAAATACATTACGGGATACAAATACAACCACGGGAAACTTCCCTACGAATCACAGCATCACGCCTCAAAACAAAGCACCTTCCTATAGCTGTTCCTTTTCTCATCATTGAAGGTTATTTACTTCACAAACAGTTTTAGCCAAAATACCATACAGCTGAGGCTCAGAGAGCAATGCTAATGAATTGCTGGAGGAACTAAAGGGTAAACGGCCTTTCTTCAGTGATGGAACAATCCCTGGAATTTGAAACAACAACCTTCTGATACCATCCAAAAAGTTCTAACCCACAGAACTGAGAGAAAGACAGAGATGCAGGTCCTGTTTTTATCAGGGTTCTGAACCGGCAACCTTCTGATTGTGGGCAGAGTCCTAACCAGCATAGTCCTAACCACTATAGCATCTGGGATGTTCTTGCCAATTTCAAATTTTTCTAAAGCTTTTTCTTGGATGGTGTGGTGTTTTTTTTGTTTATTTTTATTTGTTTATATCGAGCGCTCTCTCGGTTTCCTCGGTAACCTGGCTCACATTCCCTCAACCCGATGTTTCAGCTCGGAACCACTTAGGCCTGATTCCTCAATAATGTGTGACCCTGATGCTTTTACCCGCTCTCTCTTTTAAGAAGATCAGTGGAAGTTTAAGGCAAGACAGGAGCAGGGCTGCCAAGAGTGCGGAAACCTGTAGTTTCCAAGAAGAATTCTATATCTGCCCCCATGTGACTCTCTGCTATTAAAAGAAAAAAAAAAACTTTGTAATGTTCAAAGAATGCATTAGGAGAAGCAATCCACAAAAAATATATGCAAAATGCGTCAAGCACAGCATGATTGCAAAGGTCCCACTTTAAGCTGGGCCCTGGGCTCCTGGAATGCCTTTCGAGGTAGGCATGTGTGTAAAGATAGAGATTTAATGTGCATGATGGGGGGTAGAACTACTTTTTAAGGAGCAGAAACTGCACAGTGGGTTGGGTTTGCACCTTTATTATAGGGGCTAGACAGCCCTTCAGACCTCCAGGGGGCATGCTGACTGTGGAGGACATATAGTACATAGTGCACTCTCTCAAATCTAACCAAAGTGAGGAGCTGAGGTGGAAAGTTCATGCCCAGAAAGTGCAAACCCAGACCAAGATTTGTTTCAGCCTGTGCATACTCTGAGAATGTGATGGTACTCAACGGTTGGTCGAAACAAAAATCCTGGTCCAGATTTGTACTTTCTGAACCTGAACTTTCCACCTCTGGTGAGCAGTGTGCACCGGGTTGCACCCACAGTTCCGAGTCTGAGCTGGTTTGGATGCTGTAATCAGAAAGTCACCGGTCCAAGTCCTGTGGTTGGTCCGGTGGTTTCACCATTTCAACCCCTAGCTCCAGGGACTGTTTGACCCGGCTTTCCCTCAAAACACAAGTATTATGGACGGATTTGGCACGTGGCCGAGGCATGCTGCAGGCAGATAGTAGGGGGACGACTCACACGCAGCTCACAAGACAAAATGGGGTTTATTAGAACAGATAAACACTAGAAATACTTACAAAAACAAAACCAGACCTAAAGGGGTCTAAACTAAAAAGGGATAACTAAGGCAGACAAACAAAAGGAAGAGGGCTACCAGAAGCAGGTTGGCGAAGAACTAAACACCACTATCTTTAGCAACATACAAAATGCAATTACTTTCAACATACGATGAGCCACTGGGGAACTGAACAGAGGCAGGGACTTAAATACTGAGGGGAAACCCGAGGAACAAAATACAGAGGAAGCAGGACTGTCTTCAAACACAAGACAGAGAAATTCACAGTCAACCACATGCTCAACGAGTTGACCCATGCAGCCAACAGAGAGCAGAAGAAAACACAAAGACTGACAACAGGAGGGACAGGATTACTAGCATCACCTGCTGGCCAAACGGGGAAGGGACACAAAGTGGAACAACAGGAGCTGACCCTGACATGATGTCACTTTGGATTAATTAGTTTGCAAAATAAATTATAAGGTAAAAGCATTAAAGCAGTTGTCACTGAGAGCCATATCACCTCCATCTGATCAAGACATGGATAGAACATTCTGTAAGGGCATGGGTATCTAGCATCTGCTGATGTGTCTCACTCTTGCAAAAACTGCAGGACTTAACAACACAACACTCACTTTAAGTTTGCACACTGCTGCCTGACAAAATAGATTAACAAGCAGCCAGATCCTCCAGAAAACTCACAGAACCCAGTCTTTTAAATCTTTGCAGACTGTCAAAGTAACCAAGTAAAATGGGGTTACATGACTTTGTTTGGGTAGCAGTAATATTTGGAGTAAGAAGCCCACACAGCCCACACATACCCGGCGATTTGTGTCGGGCAGCGTATAGTCCTCGAAATTACTGCTGCCCCCCACTGCTTCCTGAATGAGGGAAGAATGTGGCATTTCCAACCAGAGGCTGGTTGTTAAATACAGCTTGAGCCACAAGCTTTGCCATGATTACAGGTACATGCTTTAAAAACAAGATTACGTATGTAATTAAAAGTTTTTTTTTTAAGGGTTTGTTTTAGGATCCATGGGTATGTAAAACTCTGATTGTTCACTGGCTGCTTGCTTTGTCGATGCAGGCCACCATGTAGACCCCTTCATGTCATATGATCTAATGGTGCCTTGTGCTCCCAGGATTCTGGAGGTGCAGACCAGGGACTCACTTCAATCCCCTACCCAGCTGTAGGGGATTGCCACATGGAAAGGCCTGCTATGGCCCAGCAGCCTTCTGGTCAAACCACATAGCCTGTAAGGAGATACAACCCTGGACTCCCCAACCTTTTACCTCTGGTGTTCATCTCACGTGACCATACTTGAGTCCCAAACCCTAGCTTCTGACCCACCGATATCAGATCCTGAGTCAACATACCATACCGTGTCCATCACCTGATTTTATAAAGTACCAAGGCCACTTCACAAGTCCTCAAATTTTCAGCACGGATATTCTTGCGGCATCCCATGGAAGCCTTGATAACCTCACATTCAGCTTATGTGCATGTATGGTCTTTTAGTACAGTTTTGTAAACTTTGCTGCTTCAGCATTTTTAGATGCTACTGTGGTATATTGTAGGACAATTATAAAGTTTTCACAAGTTTCAAAGGCTTTTATAGTAAAATGCACAAGTTTTATACAAAGGAGATTTATAGTGTTGCTCTTCTTCAATTTGCTATGGAATGCTGGATATCAGCTGATGACCACTCTGACTGATCCATTCTTGTCTTGCTAGTGCTTGGAGTTCATCACAATTTGTAGAGTTCTGCTTGTTCACCTGCTTTTTGAGGATTGACCACGGCTTCTCAATGGGATTAAGATCTGGGGAGTTTCCTGGCCACAGATCCAGAATTTCAATGTTATGATCTCTGAGCCACTTCATTATCACTGCTACCTGGTGACATGATGCTCCATCATGTTGGGAAAGTCACAGATCACCAAATTGCACTTGGATCATTGGAAGAAGTTGCTCATGGTTTGAAACCCCCCACACACCTGGATGGTCTCAGGATGCTTCACTCTCGGCGTGACACAGGACCCACAGTAGCATTCACCTTTTCTCCGATCAGTCGATTTTTCAGGTGTTGGGAGGGGGCTTCAACAGAGAAAGTAACTTTGCACCAATCTTCTGAAGTATAAGGACTGGACAGCAGAAGACTGGTGC
The DNA here is from genome assembly GCA_019775915.2 of Cyphomyrus plagiostoma. Lineage (NCBI taxonomy): Eukaryota > Metazoa > Chordata > Actinopteri > Osteoglossiformes > Mormyridae > Cyphomyrus > Cyphomyrus plagiostoma. The sequence continues at coordinate 19,831,374 of JABFEA020000067.1, forward strand.
AAAGGTATTTCCTCTGATGAAGCCCTCTCCCTACTGTTTGGAACAACTGGAAAATAAAAAAATTAATACCTATAAACGTATACATCCAGAATGAATAACCACAAGGGGTCAAAAGTAAATGGGCATAAACAAGACTAATAACAAAAGCAGGGCAGGCAAGCAGAACACACATCTAACACTGAGACTACCAAACATCTTAAACAACAAACCACTAGGAACTGAACAGAAGCAGGGAGCAAAATACTAAAGGGTAATGAGACTAACACTGGACAGGTGAGGCTAATGAACAAAGACCAGGAAAACGGGGCACAGATGAAACTAATAAACTCAAAGGAACTAAAACAGGGAAACTAAGAAGTATAAGCAAGGAAACAGGGAAACAGAATCTAACACTGAATATCAGACAGGCAGAAACACAAGCAAGGGTACAAGGAATTTAAACCAAACCAAATACAAAATCAGAAGACACAGGAACTAGAAAAACTCATACAATGAAAACACTAGGAACAAATACAAGAACAGAGAAGGTGGAATTGAAACACAGGACAGAAGGGTTCTCAGACAACTGCATACAAGTTGAGCTATGTAGCTGCCAGGGGGGCAGGGGAAAACACAAAAACTGACAACACGAGGGATGGTATGACAAGCAACAGGAGCTTACCCTGACACTTCCAGGCAAGGGACCCCTTGGATGGGACGCCAGTGTATTACAGGGTGCAGGTACTACATGTAAATGACATAAGCACTTTACTTAACAGCAAGATAAAACCTATGGCATCTCCAGGAAGGGGCTGGAACCTATCATTTTGGCATAATGAGGACTCAGCACTATCCACTGAGCCACCATTACCCCCTTTAATAACTAAACTTTGCAACAGGAGGAAGATTTATCTCTGCTTGCTCAAGTTGCACCATATAGAACAAAGTCATAGCATAACATTCATACATGTTCCTGTTATGTGTTTCTTAAGACTTAATTTTTCTTAAGTCTTAAAAGGTCCATGAACTGTAATAAATATTGTCTGTAATAAAACTGAGGTCCTGCTGTTTATAGCAGTGTAGTCAATGGCTTTTGTAATAAGTAATATGGCATCATAAACGTATGGACACTGAGCGTAATTAGATCTGCTCATGAATTCTGTTCCTTGGCTCCTCTCTCTTTTGCACTCATCTCCACTTTTCTTTTGTGTACCAGGACCCATGGGGGCCAGATTGAGAACATTTACATTCTTCCAAAACATGTATTTCTCAGGTGACAGCAGTGAGTCGGGGAAAACCCAGGACAGCTAGTCTGATCATAAGAAGCAGCACAGTGTGCTTCTGGGAATAACTGAGAGTGACACATATGCTGGTGGTCAGCTAATTGAATCAGGGCCATGTATAGAATACCAGATATATGCCACCCCTCTAGGAGTCCCAGGGAATGGCAGATGGACAACGAAGACAATGATGGCAAACCCTGGGGTTGGGCTAGGAATGATCTGACGCAGTCAAGAGTCAAAGCATGAAGCTGACAAATAGCATCCTGTCTCTGCCAGTTTAATTCCTCTTCATTTGTTTCTCCACTCTTCTTGATTGCATCCTGGAAGAAGAACATAAAAACATATTTTGCTAAAGAGTCATAGCATAAGGTCAAAAAGTTGAGCGTGTCTCTCTGATATATTGTTTATTTCGAAAGCTGTTTTATAGTGTTTGGGTAGAGGCATTTGTGTGGGATTGGTATGTGATATGTCTTGAGCATCTGGTTTAGGATTAGTGTTGGCAAAGCATTTAAATAGCATCCAGTCTTAGGAGATGCTTTTAATAAGGGCACGTTTTGAAATGTCATCTCTTCTTAGTCTTGAAGATTTCTTTGAACTCCAGTTGGCGATAGAGTGCCTTTATGGCGTTAGAGATGGATGTCGACCATATTCTTCACTATCAGTTAGTTTTCTTCCATGTTTTTGCTCTACTTCACTCACTCCCCATCTACTGTCTCAGCTTTAATGGAAATCATGCCATAATTAACTGGGTTGATTAGTAAAACAGGGGGCAGCATGGTGGTGCAGTGGTTAGCACTGTTGCCTCACACCTCTGGGACCCGGGTTCTGGTCTCCGCCTGGGTCACATGT
>JABFEA020000067.1:19864229-19887475 GCA_019775915.2 Cyphomyrus plagiostoma
GGCAGTTCTGAAGGCGAAAGGGGGTCAAACACCGTATTAGTATGGTGTTCCTAATAATCCTTTAGGTGAGTGTAGTTATTGCATGAAACACATGAACCCTCATGATTGATTAATGATGAACAAATATGAACGCATAACTAGCAGTTAGATTCTGGTTAATTATTTATGGATAAAGTAAGTCTGTACTGTTACATTATTGGTGCCTCTTCAAGTAAAGTGTTTCCAAACGTCTTTTCTTCAGAATGGCTGACATGGTGATCACCAGTAGCACAAGGTAATAAGCATGAATGGAAAAGGACAAAAACATAGGGTAAGAATACATACCAGTACTACTGATATAATCAGATGAACCTGGTCTTTACATATGATCTTAGGAAGCACTGAAATTTTAACAATCCGTATAAAAACGGCATGACCCACATTACTGAATGTTACTGGATTTCACAGTATGTACCAAAAAGTTCCTCCGTGTTTCGGCATTCAGTTTCTCTTAATCGTAAATCATAGTTACAGCTCCTTAACAGAAACATATTTTTGAACATAATAGAGGAAAAGGTCAGCGCTGGCTTAGTCTAGACCAAGGACTTCCTCATCCCATCCCTGGAAGGCACAGATATGAGTAAGATGGATGTTTAATTCCACTAGAACATGCCGTATTGTGAACAGGAAGTACTCTCCACCAGCTAGTGGTTTTGATCCTGAAGAAATATTTAAATTGTATCATATGTGGTTGCTAAGAATTCCATATCTGGGACCATGAACGAGCCACATGCAGCCTGACACATGTGGCTGTTTGTGTGTAGTTGAAAATGTTTAAAATCAAATGATGAGGCTTGGCTATTTCAGGCTGGACAAACAGGTTAGAGCTAGAAAGTTTGTTGACAGTAGCAGTCTGACCATAGACACCCCCCCCCCCCGCCCCCGTGTTCTGAAAGCAAAAGAAGACAGGAATCACCCCTCGATCATCTCTCTTTGGAACATTCCAGCTTGTAGTGGTAGCTAGCAAGCCTATTATAGTATTGCACAGACTCTCTCAATTGGAATGAGACAACTGTGTGACCTGGGTCTTGCAAGAGAAGGGCGCCACTACTTTGCAAAATCAAACACAAAATTGCTTTAGTGGATGACAGAAGTAGCTGCACTGGATGTCAAATAAATCATGTAAATTATGTAAAAACACACTGCATGTATTTTCCATGCACCAATTTCAGTTTTATTTCTTCATGGTATGTACTTTTAATAGGAACTAAACCTTCATATGATGCCATGTTTTCTGCTTAATATTGCATCCTGTTTGGCTGGTCGAGAACCTCACAAAACAAAACGTGCACCTGGTAGGTAGACAGGAAGGGAGAGAGAAAGACACTGAAAGAGAGCTGCGTGATTTCCAAAGACGGAACATCAGGCAGTAGACATCAGAGGTCGAGGCCACCTCGGGATCACAAATACAGTCCATTTTGATTAGTGTGCATGTAGTATGATATCATGCATCTAACTGACCCACCTTACGCTGAGCTTGACAAACATTCCTTTGTAATTTGAAGACATTTTGTTCATTCATGTATCCCTGAGCAGTCACAGTGAACGACTCTGTAATAAGCTTACACAACTTTAGAGAAAATTCTGTTCTTCATGATACTTACAGATGTGGATTACTTAATAAGCACAGTCCTCAGCTGAACTGAGTCGAAGCCATGGGATGCTATGCTGACAGCCTGTTTGCTTTGCAAGCCATCAGTGACTACAATCAATGACCAAACTCAACAGCTGCATTCCATACAGGAAGGTCTTATTCCTGCTCATATAATTTTTTCTCCTTACAGACACAAATATAGTGCATTATTTATTAAATATTTACAGGTTATATCCATTTCTCAAAATACAAGGAGTATCTTAGTTCTTTAGAATAGAGTTATATCCATGGCAATCATGGATATGAGCTGTGGTTTCATCTTGATCAGCCTTTTGCTAGGACTTGAGAAAGAGAGACATGAAGTCTATAAACTCTGAAACTTGGTCAACTGGAAGAGAGAGGGGGGAGCAGTGAAGCGTTTTAGGACTGCTCAAAATAAGACATTTGGAATGATGGCGATGCCACTCAATTCATCCTTGAAAAACAGAAAAGAGGAATTATAAAATCCACTCAACTTCTGTTCTGAGATCTAGTGAAAAAGTTACATGCAAAAGAAATCTTGCGATCTTGTCAAGCGGACAATAAAGGGCCAGACAATTATCAAGAAATTCAATATTCATAAATTCAGAATTAAAGAAAACTTATTGCACCCAAATGAATGCAACGCTTGTCAGAAGTATGGCAGTCGACCCTCAGAAATGAGACGATAAAGCCTCACTCACTATTGAGCAACACCAGTTCTCAAGGTACTTGCCAGATGCTAAATCCAATAGTGAATGTGATGTGATTAAAAATGATATGTAAGGAGCTGCCAGAAGTTGAATCTGATAGGCTGTCTCAGTGTCAGCTCAGTTTAAACCAATTAAAGGGTTGCAAAATAAAACTTCAGTTCAACAGTTTATGTGTGTCCTAAAATGTTACTGAAATGTTGGTATGACACACTGGCAGATGATCAAAGTTCTATACAAATGCACAAAACTGAAAGAAAATAGCTCGCGTTATACTGTCTGCTGTCTTTCCCATCTGCCTTCTTATTTCTATTATTAAATTGAAATTATTCTGTAATCGTTTCCAGTCTTTTATTTTCCACCAACTGCTGATAGGAATCTATCATATGAGAACATAGTCACAAAAATCTGCTATTACTGAGTCATTTTACACCAAATAATCAACTCAAATTTAGAGTGAATCTTCTATCAACAAAGGAAATTTTTTCCTCTGAAGTAATTTTCATGTTTTTTCAATACAGCTGGAGAGTCATGAGATGAGAAACTCCTACCTGCTTACTAGTTACATAAGATCTGGTTCTCGTTCCTTTTTCCCTTTGCAGCTCCCACAAAACCCTAGTCCCCGCAGTCTGTGCCCTTATATATCCTGTCCCAAGTCCTAAAGACTAATTTGTTTGCCTCTGTGTTTCCGTCATGCTGAAGTGGCTGTTTTGTGTTTTCATACTTCCCCACCGTTTCATTAAATCTGTCTCCATTCCCAAACCCAAATAAAGTCACACTTCTTCCCTTTGTGGTGTTATGTGGTTCTGTTAACCAGACTGTGAAACAGCTTCTTCCCCCAAGCCGTCAGACTTCTGAACAATCAGAGACTGGACACACACACATACACACCTTTACACAGACCACTACCTCAATAACTTCTTGCACAACCTATTGCACTGTTGCACTTTACACTTAGCCTGTCTTACCCTTAAGACATGTCTTACTATCATCTCTTCTTTAGTCTTGTGTCGCATTATATTTGCCATGTCTGCACTTTTTGCACACCTGCACTTTATGTAGTCCTGTCTTGATGTAGGGTTATAAGTAGCACCCTGGTCCTGGAGGAGCGCTGTCTCATTTCACTATGTACTGTATTACTGCATATGGTCGAAAAGACAATAAAAAGCCACTTGACCACTTGACTTGACTGAACCATCATACTCAGAGCAAGCCTTACGGTATCAGTGTAATTTAATTCAAAGATCTTGTTTACACAAAAATATTAGTTTACTGATTAAACTTGAATTCATGCCGCCTACTCACAATTATTGCATCCATCCATAAAGAGACCACAGGTCCTTGTTACACAATATTTGTCTGTGAAGATCTTGGCTTCACAGTAATGGACAGTTTCAACAAATGAGTTTCTGTTCGCTTCATGTTCTCGCTGATTCAAAAGAAAGATGAATAGTGACATGGACCTGGAGTCTGGCATAGACAGTATAACTACTGTAATACTGAAACATGAAGAACTGTGTGGTGCACAGAGCAGTCACAGCAGGGAACTTTCTGAAGCATAGTAATTCAGTTGAATCCAGCAATGCATAACTGTTTTTATTATTTCAAATACTTCATAATTGACAGATCTAAAAAACACATTCTTTGGTCCAGGCCTAAAGATTGTAGCTTTTTGAATCAGGCCAAAGTGTTAGGTAAGAGGTCAGGGGTATATTTGTGAGGATGACACATAGAAAAATATATCCTTCCAGCTGATTTCCAAGCACTTATCAGTAAGGGGTTAGGATAAGCTCACAGCCTATCGCAAGTAGCATGGTTCAAGCTTGGCAGGAGTCATCCTGCACGAGACGTCTATCCCAGAGCCCAAAGTAAAATACAAAACATGCAAAAGTAAAAGGATACTGCGTGCAAACAATAGTCTGGAATTTCAGACGCATTCATGGACTCCCCTGGAGGTGTGAAAATATCTGACACCAAACATCATATCCAACGAGTCAAGGAACCCTCAGAATGAGGACTAAACCATGACACACTGCAGATGGCTGTTTAGAGTACGTAAATAGTACCACTTAAGAGTCTTTTTCCAGGACAGTGTGACTCAGGCATGACTGGCTTCATGTGACTGTCGTTGCCTTTTGACTCCATGTTACCTGACTCACAGCAACCTTCATCTTCCTCCTCTGGCAGAAAAGAGGGAAACAGAGACAATGAGGGAGCGTCCATATGGCAGAGGAGATGGCAGGTAGCGAGAGGATCGGGCCGACAGTGATAAAAGGAGAGTGAAAGGTCAGGCTTGGGCTTGTAGTATATGGGATCCACAGGAACATCGCCATTACTGTTAGCTGACTATGGGGTGATATGTATCTTTTACTGTTATACTTTTAGAATCTTAGATGCCATACTCATCCAATGTGACTTACAATTTTAGTTAGTTACATTGTAATGCGGTAATACAGGTTAACCTATGATCCAGCACTGAATGCAGTTACAGAAGATGGATGGATGAAATTTAATGTCCTTGCCACAGGATGCTACAGTAGACAGAATCAGCTACCTCTAGATCAACTCCACCAAACCTCCAGGTTTCTACTCTACAGCCCAACTGAAAGAGCGCATCGGACCACAGGCGATGCCAAGGCACAAACAGGAAACAAGCTCAGGCCCAATGAGCCCATTCTGTTTTACTCATTAATAAAAAAAAAAAAGTCTGTGCCAACATGCTAATATATTTCATCCAAGTTTGTCTTATTCAGCAAGATTGTTTTTTTTCTCTTCTTGTTTTTGCAGTGTTTCCCTGAGTGTTTTTGTCTGTTGTGAAGCAGTGCTCTTCCAATCAGCCTTTGGCTTTCTTGTCAACACCAAATGCAGAAATACTTTCTTTCAGGGTGGCTTCTCACAGTACATTCACCATCATCACACTGTCTTCCCAGTCACATGTCGCTTTTAATTAGCAAGCTACGTGCCGTTAAACCAAAGCACATTTGTCCCACTGCACAACCCAAAATGTTTTCAACTGCAAGGCGCCGTCAGCAGGGCTGACAGTGACAGGTCTGGTTAACCCCATGGCCCCGTAGTGTTGATGACACAGCAAAGAAATGTGCCTAGGAAACAGGAAAGGCCATCTCCACCCCACATGTCTGCAAATTAATCAGGAATATGGGTGCTGACAGAAATCATGTACATCTGCAGAGTTCTGCATATCCACAGCTCTTTCTTAAAAACAGACCACAGAGGCTACTGGCAGACATGCAGAATACAATTAGTCAATGGATCAATGTGTCAATGTGTACGTATGTATATATGAACTGAAATTTTTTGTTCTGGCAGTTGCTTTGACTTTTAAAGACTCATTTTGAAAAAATTCGCAGAATTAATATTCTGATAAAGGGTGCCTTTCTGCAAAATCTGATTTACATGGTACATATTTGCAGAGATTTGACCCTAACATTTAGATGTGCATAACTGATTGAAAATTTATTCATGGGGGTTAGGTTGTTGGTGGGTTACAGACTGCATTTGGATCCATTTCCTGATAGACAATAGGCTAGGCTCACAGCTCTGATCAGACCTGACAGCCTGTCACCAGCTCCGTAACTCCTCATTCCTGGAGCGGCGGTGACACATTCACAAACAGAAACAGTTCAGGTCGGTCTCTGGGGTGCTGGCGGGCCAAGCGGCAGTAGAGGGAAGAGGCCTCGCAGATGACAGCACAGCCAGTGGGAGGGGAATGACTTCGTGAGCCACGTGGACTGGTATGTAGACAAAGAATGCCGCCCGCTGTCTCCACACAATAAAGCATTCATTCAAACTGCATGGGTGGTCACTACCCTTCGCAAAGAGAACTGTTCTTGTTCTTCTCTGCTGCAGGCTCTCCTGAAGACACAGAGGGACCCATCTCTCTGAGATTATCATTGTAAACATTTATTAAAACTGGGTCGTTAGACTGGCATGAAAGACATAATCCATCTGCAGGGTCTGTCCAGGTAGCTGTTCTCTCTTCACCCCTGACCAAACCCATTAAGGCTTTTAGGCATTTTGTGTTTCCTGTGTTGGACTCTTCACTTCCCAGAATTGATCTTATCACAGTTGGAGACATTTTGGTCTTGGAGACATTGGCCTGGCATGTGGCATTCATTTTTGCATAATTCTACAAATTCCCTGTAAACAAAAACAGTTGTGGAAATCACAGCATTTTTTTAGAGCTGAAAAAAAAATGTTTTGGTGCTTTTTTTCCAGTCCCTGTGCAGTGACACGCAACAGCATATACAATGCAGGTCCACCCATTTTCCTGTAACTGCTTGTCCTGGTCAGTGTCGCAGGGGGTCTGGGGCCTATGGCATGGAACAACCCAGCATGGGGTGCCAAACCAGTGCAGGGCACACTCACACACGCAGACCGACAGGCAACTCCATTTAACCTCAGTATGGTATGGGATCGTGGGGGGAAACTGTAATACCCAGAGGAAACCCTATGATGTATAGAGATCATGTAAATTCTACACACATGAAGACATGGTGGAGACTTGAACCCAAGGCTTGGAGGTGTAAGACAACAACTAAGGACTGCACCACCATGCCACCCCCACAATGTAGCTCATCAGGTCATTATGTGAAAATATTCAGAGACAAATTTCTTCAGGTCATTGATTTTATAATTTCCCACCCATTAGTCTATTTTACATCTGTCCTCTAATTTCCCTCCTTATCATCTCAGTTCCAGAATATGCAAGGAAGCATCTGTTTTTTTTCGATATAGATGTTGGTCATATCCCTCAGTTACATTCAGGATCGCATGCCTCATGTTGGTGGACAGATATACTGACTTTCATACACACCCCGCACACTCTGTGCCCCTGATAGTACACTCTGTAGAGGACACATGTAATGCTTCAGTTGGCTTTCCAGGTGTCATGACATCATCATTGTATAAACGAAGAAGCTGGGCTGAAGAAGCACATCTGTCTTAACCACAAACACACAGACAAGTATTTTCCATTGTATTTCCTTCTTTCCAGGTGTACCAGTTTGAGATTTGCTGACACCATTTGTATTTTTGAGAAGTCCATTACCAGAGAATATCTCACTTTATCTAACCCACATCAGTTGTTTTGAGGCATTAGTGAAAATACAGGGTCGTATTCTGAAAGCAATCTCACAACTGCTAGGTTCTCGAAAGAAACCACCTCTGCTCTCTTCATAGAAATTCATGCACACCCAGTGTATGAATAATTCTATACATCCCCATCCATCATTTGCATCTCAGAATTCATCAGAACCCATAAAACCATTTTGGGGTGTCAGATATTTGTCTGCCCTTTGTCTAATTGGCTTTCTCTTGTCAAAATATTAGTGCACCCATTGCTTTTATAGTACTTCAATATTAATCAATCAAATAATCAATTAATTAATTTGTATTTTAATATACTCAACAAAATGGATGTCTGTATTCATGTGACACGGAATTGACTAATCCCAGAATCTGTCTCTTGGAAAAACATAAAAAATTATAACATATAATGATAAATATATTACCAAATTTTGATGGCTAAATAGTCTCATTATCTAAAATAGCTGGGCTCAGGATAAGAACAAAGCTTCATAAATCAGTAATCTCATCAGAATTGACCACATGCAGATGTATTACCAAGGCACAGAAAACAGTAAATGCTGATGTATGGGATTCTCCTGCCGTTCCAGCCTTCCACCCATATTCTCATCTGCCCTCACCTGTTGCTTCCCAAAATGACCACACCCCAAATCCACAGGAACACTCTTGATTCATCCTGTGTAAGTCAGTATACCTGTAAGTCTTGATCTCTTCAAGCACCTAGACTGAGAGGGTTCACCGTTTTGCTTGTTTTCCATTGGCACAAAGCACAAAAGAGCATTTGGCTAAAGGTTAAAGATTCAGGGAAGCTCCGACAGACCAGTCCCACGAGAGCAGTGGGGTCCTTGTCTCAAAAGCTTGCTGTGAGACACCAGCACTACTGACAGAGAGGTCCTGGGAAAATTTCACATCTTGGGTAAATATTTACCTTGGGAGCCATTTGTGTGGCCAGAGATGGGTTACTAACTGAACAGGAGGATGATGCAGCCATTGATGAAGTGGTGATGCTGACAGGAGAATGCATTTGATGGACGAGTTCATTAAACATTCCCAGTCTTGAAGGTGGACTCCCAAAATGCTCTCATGACACTGCATGCTCCTGTGAGGCAAGATAGCTGTCAAGCAAATCTTACATAAGTTGTATGCTCGGAAATATAAAATGTACAATATGGTTTAGTGGTTTCACAGCAACAAGATGAAAGTTTTGAGAACCACGGCCTGGCAGTTCAGGTGAAGCACTGCTGGAGCAGGTTAACTGGACTAGAAAGGTGGAAAAGCAATCTAATCTGTTTCCTGGTGACTTTTTGAGCTGTGCCAGAAACAAACATTTGGAGGAGAGAGATTGTCTTTCCAAAGCAATACGCAGAAGCTGTCAGGACTAAGTGGATAGAAATTTGTTTTTCTTTGGAAAAACGATCTCAGACAAAAGAGTCTATAAAAATAAGATTTCAGTAGACCTGAGATTCAATTGCTTCCAGTTTGGGATTAAAATGATTCCACTCTTCCAGATAAACCACCAATAAACCACATATCAAACTTCCAAAACTGTTCATGACTTCTCACATTGGCTGGAGAAGCAGCAGAAGGGAGGATGAAACTGGAATATACAGACACTTAAGCCAGGAATTCTTCATTCAAGCGGATAAAGTCATTCCGGGCAGAGGGATATTTATGACTGGACGAGAGTATCGTTTTATTTTGTAACATTCAGTTTGTAATGTACTGTTCTGCATGAATTCAAAATATGTAAAAGTAAACCACAGTCTTTGAGGCAAGGCAGTATCAGCAAGATTAATCGCTGTCAAGTATCCTTTTGATTAGCATCATAGCATGACGGGCTGCTTAAATTTAAGTGTGAGAATCCCCCTGTATAAGCATTCCCTTTTGACCTTGCATATGATCTTATCGGTCTTACTAGCAGGCGTCCTTATCCAGTGTAGCATGCTGACAGTTTTACTTCTTCTGCATTCCACGGTCCGTTTTAGGACCCGGGCATGAACCCAGACAGTCGATACACCAGGTTCAGTCACTGGCTGCAAAGAATGAAAGCGTTGTATCAATTTACATTTCTGCATGATTTGAATGTAAATACCTCGGCCCCTCTGATCATAAATAAGTTCAAAATGGCTACAGTGTTAAGAGTAATGATTTAAAAAATTTGGGCAAGTTTGTAAAATGGACTTGGAATAAATCAAAGCTATCCATTTTTTTTGGATGGTGGGGGTTATATGATGATCACGATAGAAACATTAGCTCAATTCAGAATTAACATTCTAGCTATTTAAGATAAGATTCATTTTGTTTTATTACTACAATTTTCCTATTTTTACAATTAGTTATGTAACTCTATTAAATGTAGAACCTCATTCATTATTATACTTTTTAAGTGCCGGCTTGACTTGGCTGTGAAATCAATGTAAAATCATTCAGTCTGGCATCCTGGACTTATGTTTTGTCTTATACAAACTGTTTTTTTTTTTTGTTTAAATGATGCAGAAAGAATTGGTTTCCGGGCTGTTAAGCTGGTTGTGGGAAAGGTATTCCCATAATACTGATGACCTTAATGAACAATGTGAAACACAATGCATCCTGGTTTCCAGTAAGCCTTAAGCAATTATAATAAATAAATTCTGTCTGTTCTGGCACACCTCCCCTTGTTTTTTGGCTTTCATTCCTTTGGTTATAGACAAATTCACAAAATTAGGTTTTATACACCAGTTACCACCAATTTACTTATTTTTTAAACATTTTTTATTAAAATTAACCATTCTTAATAATTATTATGTAATGTCTATCACAATAATTCTATATGTGTTATGTATGCATATTTGTACTTTATATGTAAAAATGATTAAATGTAATTACTACATAACAATTTGGTGATTAATAAAATCTGGAGGAGAAAAAGAATGGGAAAATGACAACTTGTCCAGGATTAATTTATGAGACTCCCTAACGATTGCAAGCTGCCTGCGGACCCAGGAACATGCAGGCCCACAAAGACGGGTAGCGGGGGTCTGGTGCCTCTCCTAGCAGCTCAGCTATGCGCCTGTGGGCACAGGCACACATGCTTTCGGCGGGACACACTGAAACATAAATGCAAGCAGATGTATACACAAAAGATTATGCACATACATACTCGCGCAGACTATTTGAATACCGAGAATACTACCGAATTCATTGGTTGCTGGTCTACCAGTAGACAACTCTGGAGTACTTTGTCCAACTCAAACTAATGAAAACTATCATAGTTCATTAATGTCAGTCTCTGTGTGCCAATAGCTACTCTGTGACGCTGAGCCATTTTTTTTATTAATTAATCTTCCATTTTATGACATCATTGATTTTCCCTGTTGTCAGCATGTAATTTACAGTTATGCACTCAGGAAGCAAGATAAGCACTAAGGCTCTTTGACATGCCGCCCAGCATTCATGCAGTGTCACGGAAAGGGCTGAAGGACAGAAATGGAGCTGAGTGATCAGAAAAATGATAAAAGGCCAATTCAATCAGGCATCAATTGTGTCAAGGGAGTGTCAGACAATACAAGACAATGATCCCTTATATTGAAAGTCACAGCTTATCTATGCATCCACCTTGCTACAACTTGTCCAAAACAAGGTGACAGGGGTCATGGGACACAAGGCAGGGGAAGTCCTAGATGGACTGGCAGTGCATCACAGGACACACAGTCGCTCATATGCTAAGGGCAGGTCACGTATGCCTGTTCAAAAAACCACATATTTCTGCACTGTGGGCAACAGACAGAATGAAGAAGAAATCACAGATACCTTGCATACTTCCATTGGGTGGATTACACTGCATCTCTTCTTTTGATGCCCATCCAGCATTGGTCCTGTGTCTTGGCATACAGCCTCATACATGACACAATACAGGCCCTCAGACAATGGTTGAGATGACTCACAGGAATCGTGTGTTTAAAAGCTGTGCTCTGTGGCTCAGATCCTGGCTTCCAGGAAGAGCAGGGCCATGAGATTCTTTTCTCCCTGTACTCCTCTCTAGTACACTGCTGACAGGCAGGTGAAGGGAGGATTCAAATGAGAAAAAGCGTAAAAACCGAATAACTGTCAGAATCCAGCCAGCAGAGCCATATCACATGTAACTGACAATTGTGTCATTTATTTTTCACCATTTTTTTCCATTTCATCTGTCAGCTGACCCAGGGAGGGACACTTGAGCCAGCATAATAAAAGTCAGAGTCATGGTAAGTAAATTGGACTGAGAAAACACACACACACAGGCACACACACACCATGCACTATAAAGGCCCATTGATTAATGAAAAGCTAGGTCATCTGCTGACCCTACAGTAACAGCTTTTAGTACCCTTTTTCCAGGAGGGGAAAAATGTCCACAGTCTGTCCCATCCAATCCATCCCTTTTAGCTTAAGCTTCAGGTTCATTTAATTTCAGAAGTTGCTATTCCAAATGGGGAGAGAGCCCAGCTCGCGGCTGGATGAGCAGAGTCAGCTGAGGCGACGTGTCAGGAATCGCTCATGTGACCCCTCACCATTTTACGGTGCCACTGGTTTGTTGGCCACATTACTTCTCAGAGATGATGGACTGTCTGAATGTCAGATCAGGTTCCAAGCTGCACTCAGCAGGATGTCATTTCCATGAATTATCTGTGCTGGGATCTTCACATGGGCCACTGGTGCAGCCTAGACTGCAACATCCATTGCTGCTACAATATGCACACTGACACATGTACACACCGCCAATAAACAAAGACAATAAATCAATATTTATTTAAAACTAGGACTAAGCTCATACTTTAGGCGCAGGCCCCTTCGCGGATGCTCAAATTCCAAGTGTAGTTTACTTCCAATTATGTCCACAGCAAAGGATCTGCAAAGCTCACTTCTAAAGCAACAAAGATTTTATGCTTTTGATGCATTAATTTCAGTAGTTAAATTGGTCAGGGGACTGAGGGTATAAATCATGCTCTTCAGACAGTTATTGAACTGTCCTGCTGCTCTTTCATTTTATCTTAAAATTCACTGCCAACTCGTTTATTTTCTATATTCTTTTGCTTAGCATAAAATTCCGTTAGCAGTAATGAAGTCCTCAGCCATCACATGCATTCCAGGCCTTGACCCCATATGAAAATAAACAGCATGGTTCATATAAGGCTACCAGTCATTTTCCTTATTTCAGTAATACATAACATGTGATTTTTTGTGTTATCTGTTCACTACAAATCAGTGTTTTTTCTTATATGATTCTGGCTACATTCATACTAAACACACACTTGACAAGTAAGGCACTCAACAGAAAGGCCTATAAGAAATACATAACTTTTACATGAACTTTACATTTTACCAAACGTAATAACTTATGACTTGAGTGGAAAGTAAATGCTTATTGCTTGTTGTTTCATAATAAAATTTTATATTCCTTTCATGTGCCCTGTGATGCGCCCCATCCTGGGTTGTTCCCTGCCTTGCGCCTGTGGCCTCTGGGATAGGCTCCGGAAACCCTGGACCCTGAATAGTACAAGCCGTTACAGAAAATGGGTTGATGGATGGATATTCCTTTTATATAATTCTATTGAAAACTTGTATGATCTCTCCACATTTTTGTTAATTTAAGCCAGATTGTTTAATGAGACATGAGAAATTCAGTGACATTAACTCCACTATGTTATGTTCTCAGAAAACAAAGTGAATGCATTGGCTGAAAAAGAATGTTGACTTCTCAAAATTTTCATTCTAGAACCACTGTCCATGATTCAACTGAGTTCATTAAAAGAATTATGCATAAAATTAATACTTCAAAAACTGACAAAACAAAAAATTCATTTTATATGCATTGTACATGTTGTGTAGGCCTTATACAACTGACAGCATGTTAATTAAAATGTATTGTATGATGTAGAACTTACATGCTTCACAAAACATTAATTTAATATGTATTTTATATGAATAAAAAACATATATATCAATAATTCAATTAACATGCATTGCATATTTATTTTGAGTGTCATACAGAGTTTATATGATGTAAAAGACATTGAAGTAATCTTAAGAGTAAATACAATCAATAGTATTTCATTGGAACTTTGATTAATTTAATGATAATGAAATGGCTTCAAACAAAAAGATGTCGAAAAAACTATGAAAAAAGTTATTGTGCTGCATTTTAGAACAAAGAACAGATATATAATAAAATAATATATATATGTATATATATATATATAACAATATAAAACATAAGCATAGTTTTGTTATACGTTAGACACCTCATATTAGTGTAAAAAACACAGATAATATTTTTACTTCAAAAAAGTACAAAACCTTACACATTCAACTCGTGAGTTTTTTGGGTCCTACTTGTTGACAAAAAACAGACAGTTATAGCGATTAATTTGTGGACACCACACTTCTTCCCCTCAATTCAGAAACGCTTAAACCCGCCTCTGTCTCCCAAGTCCCACGGTCCCTACACAGTATCGGCCCACATTTTCAAACATTTAGTGACCTAATTCCAGTCTCTCTGGGAAAATGAAAAAGAAGCACCAGCTGTTAAAAAATGTCTGATTTGGAGACGTCCAGACAATGAGGAAACAAAATACAGCTGTCTTCAGATCGGAGAGGGAGGCAGGAAGACAAATATAAGGATAGATAGACAGATATGTACATTTATAAAACAAGCTGGTATGTATTAAAAACAGCAAAAGGACCTTCTGTGGAGCAGCGTTCAGCTGTACTGAGTCATATGGTGTCCACATTAACGGAGGAGCCCACGGGCAGCAGCAGTAGGCTATGCACGTCAAACAGCAATATGAAATTGGGGGGATATTAGCTTTGAACCGGAGTGGTTTTTAATACCATATAATAATGCGTAACCATATGCAAAAAAAAAAAAAAACTGTCATTGGCAGCCGAGAATGAACTTAAGGCCCAAACTCTTCCAAAAACCTGCTGGTCGTTCCTCCCCGAAACAAAGGGGTGTTTTATTGCAGCATGGGTGTTTTAGAGAATGATCTCAGATGATCTATCCGGTGTGAAAAGCTGCCAGGTCCTATGCAGCCTTCCCACAATCCCTCAGTTTTTCCTCATGCGCAGCCCTTCGATCGGTACTGTTGGTAATGAAACAGGGCAACATGTCAGAAGCACAAGGTTATTTTTTACTTACAGACCCCCAACCCCCTTTCAACTGTCATCCTTGACTGTGTATTAGTTTTACTCCTCTACTTTTGAAAAAAGATCAAAACTAGCCTGACTGAATATATAGACAACAGAGAACAGCCATAGCTTGCTTCTGGGGAATGACACTGAATGTGCTTCAGTTAAATGGATGCCTATAAACAAAAATAATTTAAGCTTGTACCCCTGTGCAAGCACATGCAAATGCATTTGTTTAAACATGTGTTTGTGTGTGTGTGTCTGTTTAAAAGTGTGAGAGAGCAGGTTAAACTTTTAAAATTTTATGCTGCTATTTAAAGTTTATTGAGCTGCTGGCTCCATCACGCCAGTCCCAAAACCCTGTTTCCTGTTGTGTTTAGAGCTCAGCCAAAATGTGAGACCTTGAACTGGGCCTAGATGCTCATCTACAGAATGGCGGAGTCACGCTCTGCCAAAGAATGAGGATGAGAGTGCAGTTCAAAGTCTGAGTGAGAAAGACACCCAGATCCTCAGTGAAAAGTCAGAAATGTGCGAGTAGGACTTACATGGCTAAGCATGGAGGATGGCTCCACTCCTGGGTCAGTCACCCGGTCTGAAGAGCTGCAGCTTCCCATCCAGAGTCCCCGTCAGCAGCTGGACAAACAGCAGAGAGTCCTGGGAGTTCACAAAACCTCTACACAGACAGTGGACCATGTACTCATGTCACGCTCGTTAACATGGCGGCTCCCATGCCAAAAGAAGTGCTGAAATGACCCTTCATTAGACTCCACTACTTAACAAAACTACTGTTTATGAACAACTTGTTCTGGTTTTCGTTTCTAGAGCCCTGACAGCATGAAATGCCAAGCAAACCAACTGGGAGCAGTGTATTGAGACCTGCTCTGTACTATTGAGCCAGGGATCTGACATTAAGTCAGGTGACTATGTCTCAGCTTCACTGCTTGCTAATAATAAAAGTATAAAATCAACATAATGCAGAGCAGCACAGGGGCTACTCTGAAGGCTCATTAAAAATTTATATTTTCCCAGCATAGAAGACCCTGCACTCTGTTGCTTCAGCTGCTCATCCATTCGCCCATCATGCTGAACGGATCTTCAGCTCCGCCGGACTGGGATCGTTTTCTCTCCTGTTCTCCCCCCTCTTCTTTCCCTCGCATTAATCCTCCTGTCCCACACTCCATTCGACAGGGTGTGGCATCCTGGGAAGCATTACCTCATCATGTCTGACAGCCAGTCCACCTTGCGGGTGTTTATGACCTCACCATGCAAAGGGCTGATTGGTTGAGACAAAGGTTCAACGGCAAGCAAGGGGTTGTTTATGTTATAAGGTTGATAGATGCTGACCACTTACAACAGCTTCTGAAGACTGACAATAAACAAGAACTGTAAGTTCTAACTTACATACACCCAAACTAGTAACAAAAAGTGACAAAATATAGATAGAGATTTTTCCATGATAGATGCAATGAATTGTGGACAGAACCAGTTTGTACATGCATACCAGGGATTATAGAAATTTAAATTACATATTAAGAATGAGAATTAAGATTTAAACCCCATACAATACAGGTGACCCCAAATTGCTAGCCTACTTGGGGATGCCTCACTTTGGAGGAGTCCTCTCAGTAATGAACTTGGGCAGGTTTCTGAGGGTGTGCAGACACACCTGAGATGCTGTCATCCTCACTGAAGTGCCTCAGGGTGTTTTTACACATGAGACAGACCAATCTACCATTAGAGTCATAGAGAAAACAGTACATCAAACAACAGAAAAGCACTGGTATGGAAAATTCTACAAATTGTAAAAACCCTCTGAGAAATTTCTATTGTTTTGTGATTTTATGTAAGAAAATAACTGACTGTACCATTCCATGGACCAAGTTCCAGGTTTTTTATTCAGTGAATGACTGACTTAAGACATCTGTCCTTCTGCTGAGACACCTGCAGAATGCAGGAGCACGTGGAGGAAACAAGCTGGTGACCAAAAGGCGAGTAGGCAGCACTGAGGTGTATCTCCCTGCCAACTCCTGTGTCCTGATGACAGAAGGACATGATCCAGTTGCCTTTTTGAAGGGAACTTAATATGGGGAGCGAAGGGTGATTCAGGGGTCAAAGGTCAAACATGCATGTGTGTGAGTAGCTGTAGGTGAATGTGCAGCCTGCACAGGGATGGCTGACAATTTCAAGGGTATGTGTGTTATCTTCCTTAAAAATATGGGAGCAGAAAAAACTTTAAAACCCATCTTCAGAGCAGACATCTCTTAAAGTTTCTGTCCTGCTGAGGTCATCAGTTCTATAGATGCCTTGTCATTCCCTCTCAAGGTGTGACAATATCTGTGCACTAAGCATTTCCAAGAACTTGCCCTCAGGCTCCTAAAACAGCTCCACAAAATTAAGGCCCAGTTATCAAGCAACAGCCCCCTAACTGTCGCCTAAACAAAGAGGGGCCAGGGAGTCTCTCTGCTATACTGTTTTCATTCAACGGTAAAGAATCAGAGATAGGTTACAGATGGAATACTGCAAAAATGGGATAGAAATGTGGAGCACTGGCTTTCCATAGATTTGATGAACACTCGTAGTAGAAATATTTTATTTGCCAAAACCACATCCTTATAAACTGTCATGTTCACTTCATATGGCTGACAAAGAACCCATTTAGCTAGATAAAATTATTATTATTAGTGGAGTTATACTGTATACTTATAGCTTACTGGAGTGACCTAAATACTAGACAATGGTCTGTAATATTATTTGAAGCAGTAAGGTGCCACATGTACAGAACCAAATCCTGAAACACTAATGCATTCATTGCAGCATTGAAGATGTATGGATTTCACGTCTCTGGATTGTGCATCTCTGTGTTCATCTTCTACTATTAAGACAGACTCAGGAATGTTTTTGAAATTCAAAAATATACTAAATCTTCCTATGGCCATGTGACTACAGTGTCAGCCCATATGCATATGCTTACACGATCGCTGATATGATTTAAAGGTATTTATGTTAAATGTGGACAAAATACAAAACCATATAACTTTCTAACTGTTCCGCAATGACTGGTAAAATGCAATGATGCAAATGGCAGATCAGTGAACTGTTTTTTTTTTTTAATTGGTCATTTCCATATCCATAAATTAAGACTGCCTCAACAGATAAACTTCACTTATTTAATAGTTACTCTATATCTTTCATTGTTTTTTGGTTTTGATAATGGCTGGTTAACGTTCACAATTTATGGTTTTAGCACCAGATGGCAAATAACACTCTATAGGATATGTATGACAGTAGAGTTTGTTCAGTACTTATATTTTGAGCTAGTATAGTGTCAGGTTGTCAGGGACTAGGGGCATGGTGCAGGCGGAAATCGAGCCATTAGCAGCTCCAAAACAAAAAGGGGTTTTATTTAAGGGAAGTACAGAATCACACCAAATAAAGGACCACGAGGGGTCAGAAAACTATAGCAGAACTTTATACTAAAACAAGCTAGAAAAACACAAGGGAAACACAACCAGGGAACAAAGCAACACCTACAGCAGGATCATGAACATGATCAGGAACAGGAAATGAGGACCAAAACACATGGCAACATTATAAAAACAAGGAACAGGTGTAACTTAATCAATGAACCAATCAAGTGAGACACAGAAGCAACAAGAAACAGGTGGACACAATACTCCTAAGAACACAGAGAACTAAGAGAATTAATAAACACTAAAGACACCACCAGGAAAAACTAGAAACAAGAATACATAAAAATAATCACAATTAACCTTGAGAATAAGAATGAAATAAACACAAAATAAACACTGGAGGACAAAAATCCAGAAAACAAAAATGTGTGAGATGGGTCCCAAGCCAGTCTCAAACCCATGCTATGGGGGAACAATATCTGAGCCACACACTCAGCCCACTGCTCCATGCAGCAGTATGGGCAATAAAGAGACACTAGAGAAGATGAGGAGCTAAGACAGAGAGGGAGGAAAGGCAGAATGGCCAGCAATACCTGCTGGCCAAACGTGGAAGGGTCACAGAGGGCAGGGTTGGACGGTACACACCCCGACACAGGTATCATACTGTACATGCACATTCAGAATGAACAACAATAAATTGCTAAGAACGCCTGTCTCAACAGATGTGCTATCGCAAACAAAGGAATAATCTCATTAATGCCATTTTCCCAGTATTCATCTGTTTTTACGTAAAATGTGTCACTTTATTTTGTGAATCATTAACAGGAATCCCACAGTTCATCCCGTAACTATTTTTACAAGCGGCAAAACAATAAATCTGCATACAAAAAAATCTCCACAAGGCTTTTGCTTATATAAGCTGAATTATTGCAAGATATAGTAGAGGAATGGAATCAATGAGAGATGCCAAATCAATACCACTGCTGGTGAAAAAAGAGAAAATACGAAGACATTTCAGTATGACTTAACGCTCCGATGAACAGGTCCTGACTGGACAGGCTGAGGACACCCAGTCTACATGATGACTGGTTTGCCAAAGCTAACGGTTTCAGGTGTTTCATTTTCAAACACTCATAAAACTTTCCCAGACTACAAAAAAAAACTGACCTAGCACAAATAGTCAAACACATTAAAGGCACTAGTGAGATAACGAGGCCATTAGGTTTCAAGGTATTTTTGAATTTATGTACGGTTGGAATTGAAAGATGGCGGCCGTGTCCCCTAAGCCGTGGACAGAACACAGTCCCCCCTGAGCCAGGAGAAAAGAAGGGCAGCAGAGAAGGAAGGAAAAGAGGATGGAGCGGGGTATAAGAGGTGGATGGACGCAGGGCCTATGTGACCTGTCACTCAGCTCTTTCTCACTCACGCCTATCACATATGTGTTGTGGATTTAATCTGAGTGTGAGAGCAGGCAGCAGTGTGAACTTGGTACTGTGACAGTCCCTCATATGCAGCCATCCCAGTTCTCTGACATTACAGCTAAGGCTACTCATAGTCTCAAAGTGTTATCTGTACATTTCAGGCTACACCGTGTTTATGAAAATTGCCCCAAATAAAAATCACACGTCTACTTTTGGTAACACTTTATAATAATGCTCAGCTATACTGAATTTGCAAATGATTAGTTAGCCTTTAAATACATGCTTATAAATGTCTTGTGAATTTGTAAAGAATTTGTTTATCATTAGCTACCGGCTAAGTCTTATTGAAGTTTTGTAAATGATTAGTTAATGTTTAACAAAACGCTTATATATGTGGTATAAATGAACATTATAAAGTGTTACCCTACTTGCTTCGTAAATAGTTATAATATTTCATAAGTAATTATAGTATTTCATTCTAACTTCTAATACAGAATGAGATTTTAGGTCCAGCTCTGTATTAGAGTTTTAATATACTGTATCTCTGAGTCACAGAGCTGCAGGAAATTGCAATGTTACCCAAGAAACAAGGCAAGAACTATACTTTATCTACAGTTTGGTCAATCCAGCGATTCTCCTTCAAAGACTATGGTGTGGAAGTGCAACACATTCAGAGCTTTAACAATGTATACTGGCAGACCAAACAATGCCCGTTCAGATATTTGTGCATGTTGTTAGGGTCTCTGTGTCTTTTAAGAGAACTTCTCTGCCCCAGTATTGATTACAGAGTGTACATGCTTATAGTAAGCTATCTCTCAGTCCGTAAGAGCAGCTACATATGGAAATCTGCTAAGCTCCGACTTCTGCAGAAATCATCTTGAGAAACCACTGAGTAGGAGGGCAAAGGTCTCAGAATGCCATTCATACCAGGCTTCCAGAGATGCATAGGCTTCAGGGAGCCCCGTCAGTGAGCTGTCCACTGGGAACAGACCGAGCAAGCTATGCAGAAGAAAGCTTCACATTAATTAACATATCTTGTGTCAAAAATAAGGCTGGCCCTCCATCAAGGGAGCATGCCTTTATCTTACAGGGGCAGTGGAAATGCTATTTATATGTACACTGATTAATGTCTCACATTAACAAGAGGCCACTTCATAAATGGCTAAGAATACTGTACTGTACACCAGACCTGTATTTCTGGGGTACGAAATTCAGCAAAACCTCAATCAACATTATAGCCATATAATAGCTTTGAGCTAAACATTGACCTCTCCTTTAATGAGGTCCTCTTTGCCTGTTTTGTGTTATTACTGGAGGTCATCCTATTGCTCAGCTTCCCAAGCTCCCCTGTGCTCTGCCACTGAAAGAACGTCATCCCGCCCAATGGGCACCTTTCATTTAAGGTCTCCCACAGACCTGGACCACCCACACCTCAGGTTTATGCTAAATTCTGGGTTGGCCTGTGGACTTTTGTCTTTTATCTTCAGCCCTGAGTCCGAATCCACTGTCTTCCGAATCCCAGATGAACCACTGACATGTGGGAAGGTGGGGGACGCAGGAAGCCCAGAATTTGCCTGTCAGTGGACAGCCTGCAGGACTAAGAGGCTTGCCCTGTAATACGCCCAGTGGGATGCCTGTTTTACTATTTTTCTAGAAAAGCCTCAGATGTATCATTTTAGCATGGAATGTAGCTGAAGATCGGAGATTCAGCTGGACAGATGATTAATTCCCTGTTTTGTTGCTCTGAATGGAGTGACATCGCAGTCTCTCAAAAATGTGTCAGGTGCTTTAGTCCTACAAATCAATACGTAATAGTACTTAAAGAATGGCGACCTGGTGCGAGATGTTCCTTCTCTGAACTTCACTATAGCTGTTCAAAAAATGTCAAGGCAGTGGTTTAAATCCTCAGAAGAGGTTAGACTCTCGATTTGAGCAAAATCGCAGCTGTGCAAATGTGATTCATTTACCAATAGCAAGGAAATCTCCCTGATACCACTAAATCATTGTACTTTCTTGAATCCACATAAGTACTACTACAAGTTCAGAAACAGAAAACAAAGATTATTATTGTAGCACAGAATCAGTAGGTCTGCTGCTATTTGTGTATATAGTGTCATTCTAAATAATTTCTAAAGCAAGTCATTATGTATATAATAAAGATCCTCCACATACATTCTCTGATCCCAAAACAAGAGTTCATTTAAAGATATCAGTCTTAAAAATGCCCTGAAGATTGCACTAAGAGTTCTAAAAAAAGGAACTGCTCTTGCTCATTGCAGGTGAACTGGCCTTAATGTATAATTGTGTGCATGCATGCTCTGACCCAGTGACCAGCTCCCCTGTACTAAACTGTCTGGTGGCTCCTATTCCATGCAGATCCAAACTGGAATTGCCCTGAAATCCCACAGGAGAGGACGCAGTTGGGGAGAGGGGTAGATGTTTCCTAGTTGGGCACATTGGAATGGTCAGTGGCACGGTCGGCTATTCTGATATTTAACTACAAGAACAACCTGCAGTATAGGTTATAATCTTTCATTCCATACATCCACCTTCCAACTGCAGGCTTGTGGAGCATGTTACATTTAAATTATTAAATAATACAAGATCGAAAGGCTGCAGAATACTCTGTGGAGTATTCATTTGTGGTATTCAACATTCACAAGGAAGACCTCATAAAATTGTACTGTGGTATGCTACAATAAAATCAGCACAACAGTATTTACAACAGCGCAAGGTGCAATGACGAAATGTGGAGATTATTTCCCCGTCAAAAACCGCAGGACGCTATAGGTCAGGATTCCCACGTTCTGGTGCTGGATGGCCAGAATTCCATACAGTTTGAGATTTCCCGGTTTAAAAGGAGATATGAGCAGGGATATCTCCAAACTGTGTTGGATTCTGACCATATGGGGACCATAGTTTGGGAAATCTTGTTGAAGATTATCTATCTATAGACAGAAGGAGTTAACTTTGGAAGTCTGTCATATATTGGAAAATGTCATAATAAATATGGCCATACTAAAGTGAAAGAGCTAAGCCAACAAGTGGAGTAAATCCAGTTTTCTGTATTTAAATAATTGAACTACTCTCCAATTTTTTCTTGTTTTCTACATAGACAAAAATACTCAGGTACATGAAAAATAGAAATAAAATAACACTACACACCCATGTATAGCGAAGGACTAATAAAAATCATCCCTACAACTATATTTAAACAGATTATACTGGTCAGGATCACACAGGGCCTGGGGTCTCATGTATAATGATGTGCGTTGAATTCACACTAAAACATGGCGTATGGACAAAACCAGGAATGTGCGTAAGCAAGAAAAAATCCAGATGCATAGAACTGTACGTAAGCACAGATCTATGCACATTCATTTTATAAATCCCAATGGGCCTCATTCACCAATATTTTCTTAAGAATTCTCTTAAACTTGTTCCTATGAAATTTGTTAAGAACATTGGATTCATGACGTGTTCTTAAGTAGCAGAATTGTTCTCACCTTTGTTCTTAAGAATGGTGAATCCCACATCTTTGTAACTGAAAGCGCATGCCAGTTTGTCCTAATTAGCATAGGGAAATGCCCTGCAATTTCCCATAAAAAGGCATGAGACTGTATGGCCGTGTGCAAGGAATGGCGAAGAGACGCGCAGGCTGTGGGCCGTTTGGCACTAAGAGGAAAAAAACTTCCGTAATGCTAACGTATATATATATATATATATATCCATCCATCCATTTTCCAAACCGCTTATCCTACTGGGTCGCAGGGGGTCCGGAGCCTATCCCGGAAGCAACGGG
>JABFEA020000067.1:19893260-19905844 GCA_019775915.2 Cyphomyrus plagiostoma
GACCCAGGCGGAGAATAGAACCCAGGTCACAGAGGTGTGAGGCGACAGTGCTAACCACTGCACCACCATGCCGCCCCACATGATCTATCCAATGCATGAGAAAATATGTTACAAGGTGTTTTCTGAATGTGTTGCATAGAAGGGTCACAAGATAAGGTGCTTCAGCCCATCTATAGTGGGGAAAATAAGTATTTGATACACTGCCGATTTTTCAAGTTTTCCCACTAACAAAGCATGGAGAGATCTTTCATTTTCATTGTAGGTACACCCGATCTGTGAGAGACTAGAATAAAAATCCAGAATATCACATTGTATGATTTTTAAATGATTAATTTGCATTTTATTGCATGAAATAAGTATTTGATACAATAGAAAAATAGAACTTAATATTTGGTACGGAAACCTTTGTTTATAAATAATTACAGAGGTCAGACGTTTCCTGTAGTTCTTGACCAGTTTTGCACACACTGCAGCAGGGATTTTGTCCCACTCCTCCACAGAGATCTCCTTCAAATCTTTCAGGACATTGCTATGCTGGAAGACCCAGCCATGACCCATTCTCAATGCTTTTACTGAAGGAAGGAGGTTGTTGCCCAAAATCTCACGATACATGGCCCCATCCATCCTCTCCTCAATACGGTGCAGTTGTCCTGTCCCCTTTGCAGAAAAGCATCCCAAAGGCATGATATTTCCACACCCATGCTTCATGGTTGGGATGGTGTTCTTGGGATTGTACTCATTCTTCTTCCTCCTCCAAACTAGGCCAGTGCAGTTTATAGCAAAAACTTCTATTTTAGTCTCATCTGGCCACATGACTTTCTCCCATGCCTCTTCTGGATCATCTTCTGGCAAACATCAGATCGGCCTGGACATGTGCTGGCTTGAGCAGGGGGACCTAGCATGCACTGCAGGATTTTAATCCATGACAGTGTAGTGTGTTACTAATGGTAACCTTCGAGACTATGGTTCCAGCTCTCTTCAGGTCATTAACCAGGTCCTCACGTGTATTTCTGGGCTGATCCCTCACCTTTCTCATGATCACTGATACTCCACGAGGTGAAATCTTGCACGGAGCTCCGGTATAAGGGAGATTGGCATTCGTCTTGAGTTTCTTCCATTTTTTTAATAGCTGCACCAACAGTTGTTGCCTTCTCACCAAGCTGTTTGCGTATTGTCCTGTAGCCCATTCCAGCCTTGTGCAGATCTACACCCTAGTGTCCTTAGACAGCTCTTTGGTCTTGCTCATAGAGGTGAGGTTGGACCCTGATTGATTGAGTGTGTGGATAGGTGTCTTTTATACAGGTAACAAATTCAAACAGGTGCAGCTAATACAGGTAATGAGTGGAGGATAGAAGGGCTTCTTAAAGACGAACTAACAGGTCTGTGAGGACCAGAATTCTTTCTGGTTGGTAGGTGATCAAATACTTATTTCATGCAATAAAATGCAAATTATTTATTTAAAAATCATAGTGTGATTTTCTGGATTTTTTTTAGATTCTGTCTCTCACAGTTGGAGTGTACCTACGATGAAAATGACAGATCTCTCCATTCTTTGTAAGTGGGAAAACTTGAAAAATCGGCAGTGTATCAAATATTAATTTTCCTCACTGTATAAAAGGATGTACTGCATTCGTCTGTTTCCTAAAGTAAACTGTACAATAAAGTTTACTCACTATATATACACACACACCAAAGGACATCCTGCACGAGTAGAACATCATTCTAACTAATACGGAAGGTTTGTGGAGTGACATTTGGAATGGCTACGCCATATTCACACCATCGGTTACGGAACAAAAGGTTGACGACACCAAAGAATAGTGGAGCTGAAGCTCAGCTCCGGGCCCCAGCTCAGGTTGATATGGCTTGGCCTGCCTCACCAAGCTCCGGCTACCACACCCCAATAGCCGAGCTGACTTTCTACAAAGCCAAAGTTTTTAACGAAGGATGACAATTCCATATAGTGGCTGCATCCATTTATTTCCTATTCTTAATGTGATAATGATGAGTTTTACTACACAGCACCATTTACTTAAAGGTTCCTAATTAAAATTCCCAAAAATAGTGCCCTGGAGAAACAGAGTAATTATATTTTTTACTGAATGATAAACAGACTATTACAGCAGTCAGAATTAATACTTATTTATACAGGCAGATATTCACTGAAATTCCCTCACCTTCGATTATAATGTGAAATCTAAGCAATATTTCTTGAATCACTAATCTGGTACTTTATTTTAAAATGACAACACACTGGTGTTTTCAGTTGCATTTGTTTGCTGGTTTGAAGATATTTGTCTGGCCTGCCTTCCAATATCACTAGTTCTACACACTACAGATTATACAGAACACAACTATATAAAGAGATGCTGACTGACAAACACTTTCATCATGAAGAAACAATACCACCTACATCCTGCACTGTTCAGGGACTCCTCATTACATGTGACGGACGACATGGGCAGGGAGCCCATACATTTTACTAGCTCAGTTAATTGATAATTCCCCAGTTGTGATACTGACAGAATACAACTCATAAGGTACAATTATGAGTTGTATAAAGAGTTTATGTGATCAAGCAATCACAACCAATCTGTGGTGGCATTAGTAAGTTTCTGCTGGGTGATTACTCAGGGGTGGATTAATTTATAGGGGGCCCTAAGATGACATCAGCATGGACACTCGGGTGTTGCTGATTTAACTTGCCATTCCATTTTTCCCGAGGCCAGGCAGGGCACTGATGTTTGCTGCAGCCTTCGGCTAAGGGCGAGGATAGTTTATGCATTAGTCTGCCTCTGTGATTATTGCAAACCTGATCCAGATTTAAACTGCCTTTTAACTTTCAAAATGAATACGAAAGTTTATCCTTCTGTGCAGTGTGACGCTAAATGGTAACAAATAAATGAAGGTGCTGTAGCTCTAGGTGACTGTGTATTTAGTGGAATCTAGTCCATGGGAAAATGAAATCATATCCCATCCAGCCATCTGCCTACATCCTACTCAGGTAGATCCTGCAGAAGATGCCAGTCCATCACAGGGCACACATACACAAACATACACTACAGACAATTCATGTTAACCCTTAAGCACATTCTGCCAATGACTTAAGAACTATTAATCACATTTTTCAAGACATGCTCTGGTGACCTGTATCAAGCCACATGGTTCTACATGGCCACACGCAATATTCCAGTGTTCAGAAAGCTGAACATGTAACAGAACAGAACTTTTAAACATTTTTTATACATTTAGAAATAAATGTTAAATCAATAACATATGGATAATTTATATAATAATTTTATAACACAATGGTATATACAAATATTAGGCAGGATTCAAGTCAACATGCCTAGTAGGCAAATCAATTTGACCAAAATGATTTTATATTAAACCTGCAATATTTTCAATTAAAATGAGTAAAATATAGGTTTAGCCAAAGTAGTGTCTCCTCACAATCCCAAGCACAGTCCATGTACTGAGAGTGGGTAGACAGAGAAGAGTGCAAAAATGCAGACAACCACAAATACTCTTTTAAACCAATATGGAATGTGATTTGGTCTTTTTGTATACTTTGTCTCATACATACACAAGTCCCCAACAGAACTACCTGACCAAGACATTTGTCAAATTGTTAAACATTCTACGCTAGTATAGTTGTCTGGATTTTTGTGGCAGTGACTAGCAATAGGTTTGGAATAATATGTCACAGCTGAAATCAGGCTATACCATACTTACCTGATTTCGATGATTGGGGGGAGGGGCTCGGTAAAATTTGCTGACCGGGGGGTAGAAGCAAATTCCCAGGAGGGTTGAAATTCATCCGTGACAGAGTGCATCTCTGATCAGTAGCATACATGGTTTGGGGGGGGGTGAGGGGTAATTTTATGTAGTTCAATAACAGACTAACATTATACAGTTTCATTGTCTACAACATCAGTTTTGCCTCTGGGGTAATTAATTGCAGAATAAAACAACTGACAATACAAAACAATTGAAGAACTGAAGGTACATCTTATTATACTAATTTATTGTGTCTTGTGGGTTTCATGCATTGAAATTGAATGATTTAAAAACATTTTTTAATCTCATTTTCTGCTATTTAATCTTCAAACTGCAAAGGTAGTGCCCATTTGAGGCCCACTGAGGGATTATTAAATCAAAGCTAAAAATGATGTAATTTTAATGCACTTAATAAGATAAGGTAATGCCAATTGCTCTGCACAAAACTGAAATACCATTTCATTGTAACATTTTGTTTTTGGTCTAAGGACTGTCATGTCTATGTGATAGGCGCAATGGGCTACAAGCATGCTGAAATAAAATGATTTCTGAGGATTTCAGTTAAATTCTCAATGTAAATAAAAGAGTGAATGTTTCACGTTTTGTTCGTTGCCAACATTGATGACACAACTCCCTTTTCTTGACTGATGAATTACTTATGCTACTTGAAAAACTGTGCCAGCTTCTTCAGGTTATGCATGACTGCACAGAGTACAGAGAGGAAATACGCTATTTCATAGTTATATTTTCAGACAAAACAAAAATAATCATTGTCATAACATAAGTGCACATGACTGTTGTAAGCTGAATTAAAAAGGCACAAAACCCACAATATTTTAAAGAATACACTGCTGGTATCTGCATTTATCTCTCCTGTCTTTACTGTGGTCATGCAAATGTCCAAGAATTCATATAGCATATTCACTTTAGCTGACTTGATGGAGGGAAAATGGTTATTGAAAGCATTTCCCCACATAAACTTGTTGGGTTCACTGAAAATCATGAAGAGAAACAACAGAGTAATTGAAGGTTACTTTTAACAGTGCCACTACAGACATGGACTGAGGGTACATAGTAACTAAATAATAAATACCACGTTTAATTCAATGCCTCAGCAGTAGGCCTACAAGCGTGTATGTGTCCAAAAAAGGCGAAAGATGAAAGGATAGGAAACGTTGAAGATGGACCACTCCTTTTTACATCTACTCTCTAAATGCCAAGTGAAACAGATCTACCGTCTGGATTTCCATCCGTCCCATAGGTGCACTTAAATGGCCAATGAGAGCTCAGTTCTCCTTTGGAGGAATGCAGCTGTTGGACACAGCCAAGCCTGCTCCTCATGTCAGCTGAGAAGCAGAGAAAAACTCCCCAGCATCTGCGCTTCCTCACAAACAATCAGTCACTTTGAAACCTGACAACCCCAAAACCAAAAATTGCATTTTTTACATTAAGTGGAGCATCGCAGGATTATATTTCAAAAAGCGGAGAGATCAAGAAAGAGAAAAACTATTTATTTTTTCCAAGTATCTTGTCCAGCTAGTAATTCATTATTTGGTAATCCAGTTTTTAAGAAAACACACAGGCTAGCAGACACAAATGCCTTGGAATGGAAATGGAGTCTGTAGCGAAAAGACAGCGGATCAGTCGTAAGTCCTGTGTGTGGCCTGTGTGAGGTCCATACGGCAGTGGCACTAGAAGCTAGAACAGCTGTTGAAGCCAGCAGACATCACTGATGAGGCAGTCATTAGCACGAAGGGGAATTTCTCTCAGTATTCAGAGCATTGAGAGGAAATGGTCACGTTTGCATAAGCCTCTACCCCTGAGGACCTTGGGACTAAGGCCTGAACTACTCCTGGTTAACTACTACAGTATTATATACTTTCAGAGGAAGTACAGTTAGCTGTCCCTTCCAATAAAGCCAGACTTCTTTGAGCAACATGGACTTTGTTCAGGAAGCAGAGCTTCCAAAGCTCAGACACCCACAGTGATCTGTTTCTTTGAACAGAATAAAGTACGAGAGAGCCATAGTACAAAGCTGTTTCTTGTTTACCAGTCACCTAGCGGCTGACAAAGAGCAGAAATTCCACGGAAGTCAGCCTGCTCAGATTGGGCTTGTTTTAACATTCTGCTCATCTTGGCCTGAGTAAACAGCATATATTTCAACATGGCTGGGGAAAAAATAACTCAGATCTCCAGCAGCCATGGCACAGTTACACAGGAGGTGCCGAAGAAAGGTTAAACCTCAAGGACTGAACTTGGAACTGCAAGAATCCAAGAATAATCGCATTCCATTGGATTCATATAATATACCCCATCCTTCCTACCTCTCTTACTATTGCGCTTTAAAGAGGATAATAAAGGGTTCCTCTCTTTTCAAGGCAGTTTAATTTTAAATTTACTCATCATCTTCATTTTCCATTCCACCTGTTATTGAAATTAATCCATCTTTTCACCCCACTTTCTAAAATCTTTTCATTTTTTCTTTAGACCCATCTTTCTTTTTTAAACCTGGTTCCATTGTCGTCATCATGATCATGATCATCATCATCATCAAGCTCTAATAAATAAACAATAAATTAAAATTAAAAAGTGATCCAGCAGTCAAACATCTCAGATAGAAAACATGCTTCAATTATTTCTAGCCTAGGTTTCCACAAACACGTTTGAATAGGAAAAAGTACAAACCCCTCGCCAAATTTATTTTGAACTCCTTCTCGGCCACTTTTAACAGGGCTTTTCGGCTGATTACTTCTGCAGGCAGGAATATAGCCAATTATCTCTATACTCTCAAACTTTGGAATGTGCGTGATTTATGTCTGTAATGTCTGGCTTTGAATCTCTCCAAAAAATAAGATTAATGTCAGCGGCATAACAATAAATTATATTTGTCATGCTATTCAAATTTTTCAAATAAAATAAAGCAGAATATGGTAATATAAACATATGGAAACAAGCTTCATTTGAGCTAATACTAATATGCTGTGCTTGTTGTGCTTGCCGTACAACACTCTAATGTGCCCTGCTTGTAAGTCCAGCAGCTTCACATTATCTGACTGAAAGAAGAAATAAAATTCAAATTTAAAGATGTTTTTATAAAGGGCATGCTAACTTGTTTCTTATGTTTAATTAAAACCCTTTTTTGCAGTAGGCTAGTATCACAGGGACATTATCAAAAATGGTGGCAATATTTTATTAGACATCAATGCTTTGAGGAAAACAAGTGCCGTTAGCAGAAACCACTAGTATCCCGGTGTTTAAGATTCACAATACTTTTTAGGCAGTATGACGGGGAAAAAGGGGTTAAATATTGCTCTGCTGTGTTGTTTTTTCAGTCTGGACAGACAGCCTAGAGCAGACAGTCACCTCTGTGAGCTGATGAATTACAGTTGAAAAGGGCCCAGCCACTCCCAAAACCCGGACTGGCCCCTTCTCTCTGTCAGACCCCAGGGATTCTTTGGGAGAGGGAGAGAAGGAGAGCGGGAGAGCAGCACGGAAGCAAGGCTGAACATCAAGAAGGCGACATCGATGATCAACATCTAGGTCATGACTGTAAGCTACTCCTTTTCCTAAAACAGTCATGCTATCAAACGCCTGGTCAAGGTAGAGACAGTCCTGACTAAGGATATAGAGCATTACACTTTATATTGTTCTTTGTTCTACTTATAAGGAATTCCCTGTCTTTCACATCCAAGAAGCTCTCCTCCAAACCTATAAATATTCAGAGTGCATGAACTTTTATACCTTTGTAAATTTAAAGTTCTCTCTGGTCATTGAGTTATGTTGCAGGCAGAACAATTCCTTTTAAAATGAGTTGTGCAATGAATTTGGAGTCACTGAATACATATGTTAGGAATAGAGAGGGAACGGCCACTTAAAACGCACTCTGCCAGATGCGTATTAGTGGGATTTGAAGAGGGGTTAAGCAACTTTTTAGATAATAAAAAAACAAATCTACTTGTTTTCTCATTTTCTTGGCCCGATATTGCCAGTGAGGGACCCCATCCAGTTAATATAGGTGGAACTAATTTAGACCCGCTCATCTTTTTCATAGAGGTCTAACAGACAGCCTGGGTGACTAATTGGGAGCAGAGACTTGACTCAAGGCCATGGAGCAAAATTAGAGTTTGACAGCAGAGCCCGAACAGACTGTCTCCTCCTCGCGTCAGGTCACAGTTACAACCATGTACGACACCCCACATGAATTTCTTCCCTTTTGCCAGCAATTAGGAACAAGTTATAGGTGATGTCGAATCTCCATATTAAAGGAGCTGTTACTGTTACACAAAGTTCTTCGTGGCCTCCTTCTGTTATGACAAGGCAGACAGATCATCACCTTGGTTCCTTGTTTTTCTTTACGGTCTTGAAAATGACAGTGTTGTAGCAGTTAAGGGTCTGTATAAATTAACAGTGTGTGAAATAAGATCTAGTGAGGTGCATATCCTTTACTCACTACATGCTAACTATGCACTCACTTTCAATCTGAAACCTACGGACTGAGGACTAAAAACCAGTAATACAACTGAACCAGTGACCCCACAGCACAAGACTATTGTTTACAGATCCTGCCTTACATAGCAGACCATAAATAAAGGGGATAATATTGACAGAGGACAATGGATAACCAGGTATATCATCACATATAGCAGACTCCTTGATGCAGCCACACTGGAGCTAGGTCTTACTAGGTTACACCTCACACTGCTCTTGCTGGGGGTTCGGAAGCAAACATTTCCCTCCCAGAGAGGGTGTCAGAATACTAGGGCAGCTTTGACACACCACCAGACCAAAAAAAAAAACAAAAAACAACAACGTGTTTTAACACTTTCCCTGCTTCAAAAAAACTGCTTTGTAATTACAAAAATGAAAGCTCATTTAAAGATTTTTCCAGGGGTTCTGAATATCGCCCCCTCTTTTTTGAAGACTGCAAAAATAATCCACTGAGAAGGAACGAGAGACACATCGTGGGATGAGATATAAAGAAGGAGGAGAGCAAGAGAGAAAACGGACGGAGAAATGACTGACCTCAGGGGTGCACGGGCTGAAGGCAACGTTTAGGACCGTTTCTGTGTGCCGTGGGAGCTTGTTAAGGTAGCTGCTGCTACGGATGTCGTAGAGGTAGGCCTGTAAAAGAGCACCTCCTTAGCAGGCTGGCACAATTACCACACTCTAAAACAGACGCCGTGAGAGTGAAACACTAAAGGACAAATGGTATCACTTTATTTGCTGGTGATGTCTTTCTCATCATGATTTGGCTGCCATGTAGCTTCTGTTCACGTTTGCATAAGCCTGTCCGTGAGATACTGCCTATAATTTTGATTTCAAAATACACACAAGGAAACTTTTTTTTACTCTTTTTTTCCACAGCTACATAATTATCTTGTGGTATCTCACTCTTTCAATGAAGAGCTGGTGTCCTATCAGTGATATCTGCTGTGTCAGATGAAAGATCACTGTGAAGAAAGTGAGAATCCCCCCCAAAAAAAAAAAATATATTCCAAAGAGGAAAGATAGGGAATTTTCCATGAAATATTCGGAGGAAGGAGAAAGAGTGTGAGACGGAGAAGCAGGCCCATCTGCCTTGAGCACAGATAAAACCAGATGTGAACGTTTGTGTTAACCAGAGGCGAATTGTCAGTGTTCAGCAGATGTTTTCCATCAGGCATCCTGCGAACGAACGGACCGGCTCTCCAGTAAGACGGCCTTGGCCCATGTTGGAGAGGCACGTGATTACAGGAGCGAGCCTGAAACCCAACGCCTGGCTCATTTGCTGGTGGAGACTGATGGTTCTGCCATGGTACCTTTGTTGTTGGGTTTTGACAATCTGCAAAATCTGCAAACCCTTTAAATAGCTTAAATGAATAATGGCAGACTCATGACGCAGCCTGGTCCATCGTAAAGGGATTAATCAAAAACTTTCGCAATAGGGGCGTCAAAGGTTTTGGACCTGCTAGGCCCCTCATTCCTGTTGCAGAGGTGAAGATCTTACTGGTGGTTCACATATTTTTTACACAAATCTTGATTTTTTTCCCCAATAACCAAACATTTATATGTGGAAAATAACTACTTTTTCCATGTTATACAAACCAAATTGACTGCCGGGCATTATTCCAACAGGAGGATGGCAATACATATCAATTATATAGATGTAATACATACAGACTTGTGGCAACTCTCGATCGTTATTACTCATCAGATGTCTTGCATTGTCCTGTATCGTGGTCCCGAACTCTGGGGTGAGTAGTTTCATTTAAGTTTTATGTTACTATTATACATTTTAAAAGTAATCTGGCCATATACACTCAGGGATCAAGTGAGACAGGCTATCAAAACAATCCCAAGGATCCTGAAAGGAAACAGTCTTTTATCATTTTGATCACATTTATAATTGGAGAATGTGTGGAGCAGGAACTTAAGAATGATCTGACCTTAAGGATCTTAGTATAAGTATTTAATTTTAATAATTACCAAATAACAAAAAAAAAGGTTTTTATATGTTGATATATACCTTCCAAAAAATTATACACTTGGGAGATTAAAAAAAAACCCAGATGAAGGATGCATCTCACAATGATATACTGGAGCCGTTAAAATAGTGAAATTCTTCTAAATGTATTAATAGACACATATTTTGTACATGGAGACGCTAGGGTCACACCTGAACTACTTTTGTGTAACCTGACCTGGCCTCTTTTTCCTGCGATTGTCTGGTGAAATGTTGAGGTGCGTACAAATGCTGCTGGCTTATGAATGTCTCAGGGCAGCCACAAATAACAGCGAAGTAGCTCACTACCGAACGGCTGTCTGCCTCCAAAAAGCCCTGGAACTGGCCTCTCTCCATGGACATCTCCTCAAACCCCTGTACTTTGGAGAGGCCCACCATTAATAATGGCTATCAACATTCATATATTATTCCACTGCCTTAAAAAAAAATCATCTTTATAATGGGCAGAAAGAGAAGCCTGGTCCAAGGAAGGGGGCAATCTTCCTGGACCCTGGATATCTTGCAGGGTAGATTTTAGAAGCACCATGGAAAAGTAATTAAGACAATCTGCTCTCAACTAAAAGGTTGTCTTCAACTTGAAGGTAAAAGGAAAATATATCTAATTCCTCCAGAAAAATCAACAAGGAGAGAAAAAAGAAGGATTTTTTTCAGCTCAGTGGCCAGTGAAAGAGGCTCTGTGGTAAAAGAAAATTCAAGTAGTAATTATAACAAATTTTATTTAAAGGCGAATAGAGGTGACATGGGCCTGTAATCTTTCTGCTCCAGGTCCACAGCACAAGCCACAAAACAGGTCAACAACATTCCAGGAACCTCATCCAAACTGAAACTTGGGTCTTTGCCTCAACAACATCCTAAAAAGCTTATAAGGAAAGGAGAGGTTTTAAAGTTGTGCAGTTTTGTGTTCTGGTGAATTCATGAAAGTGCAGAAACCTTTCAGCTGTAACCACTTCTGTGTGAAATGAAAATAAAAATCAGTAACTCTAGTGCCTTAATATTGAGCATAAACTTTCATATCAGGATTCATTTTACTTGAGATCTGGAACCTTCAAGTCCTGTGCATTGTTGTAATGAAATGTACTTCCCAAAATAATCAGAACAGCTTTTATTATATATGACAAGAACGGTGTACGCAAAGCTTAGACCTTTGGCCTTATACCTTCTAGATATATGACAACCTACAAGACCAAGCTAACAGGACATCTAGAAGGCTCTGTATTAAATAACACCAAGTGGAGGTTCATAAAGGCTATAGCAGAAGGAATAAGGAAAACTAGTCAAGGCATATGGCACAGAGATTTGGCATGGCCGGCTGACTGGCTAACATTTCAGTTGGTTATATTGCACCAATTCATCATGGCTCAAGGAAGAGAAGTTCTGGGTGTCATGGGACATTGGGATGTACAAGCACAGGCAACCAAGGCCAGGCAGGTTTACACATAAAGAGAGCAGGGAAATCCAACAGCTTGAGGTTCTGGGTTTGTCATTACCAGCCCCGCAAGGCTCACAGGTAGTTCTCTGAGCCCCGCTGCCCTAGATATCTAAAAATAACCTATGGTGGACATTTTAGAGGAAGAGGGAAGGTTTTCAGTGCCACCATGTGCTAAAGGCTGCAAAGGGCCTACATCGCACTGGATTCCTTAGGGTGGGGGGGGGGCACTAGTGAGGTGTCTGGGGTATTTGTGATGTATTACGTTGCTTAATCCCCCTTTTCCTCTTATGTTGATCCCATCCCTGCCAATGCCGCATAACTGCCTGTAAAACCCCTTTCATTCTTAGGCCAGTGCCACTGTCACATGGCTTTGTTCACTATCCTGTCCAGAATGTTTTTGCACATTGGTATGTGTTTTTTGCAAGGCTTCCCTTGGCTGTGTGTATGTGCTCATATATATATTACATCGTGGGGACAAAAACCCTGTTATTTTGACATTGTGGGGACGACTGTTAAAGTCCCCACAAGGGAAAATTCTATTTTATAAAAATCTGTGACTGCAATCAAAAAACTAAAAATGCCAAAAGTTTTGTATTTTGTTTGGTTATTTATGATTAAAGTTGGGGCTGGGTAGGGGATAAGGTCATCATGTTGGCATTAGGGATTCCCTACTGGGTTTATTTATCCCATAGAAATGAATGGAGAATCCCCACAAATGAATATAAACATATGCGTATATGTGTGTTTTTAGCAAATTATAATGTGAAATCATGGGCATAAATTATGGGGGGGTGGGAGGTTGTAGCCCCCCCAATACATGGTATGCCGCTGCTCCTGGGGGGGGGGGGGGGGGGGGGGGGGGGGGGGGGGGGG
>JABFEA020000067.1:19906971-19921778 GCA_019775915.2 Cyphomyrus plagiostoma
GTGATTGGTTGATTAGATAATTGCATTAATGAGAAGTTGAACAGGTGTTCCTAATAATCCTTTAGGTGAGTGTATATTACATTAGTTTTTTTAATTTAATGATTTTTTTTAATCCGCTTTCAGTGTCTGCCCATTTAAAAAAATGACAGTAGCATTCTTTGAAAGGGTAGCACCAATTGATAGATGGTCGGACAACTTGACAAGGCCGGACAGATTGTTAGAACACCAGCACCAGCAATATTAGATGAAAAGTATTTTGGTCATCGGTCAAATTTTCAGATGCAGAATTATGGAGAGGCAAGCAAAAAAAAATGCATTTAATGTTGGACATAAATAGACATACTGCTGTCTGTACTTTTATAATCTCTCATCCTGGCAGCAGTAAGAAGAGGGATTTTCTACAAGATATATGTAGACATTGCCAAAGTGGAGCACTGGCTGGGACTTAGTCACTGTTTTTAGTCACTGAAACACTGCGACGGGTGCTGTATGGTGATCGAAAGCGCCCAGAACTTGCAGTCTGTTCTCATATCTTTTCACTCTACTGATATGTAATATAAATATTCATTGCTTGGAACAGATGGAAAATAATGAACCTACACTGCAGGTCTGTGGAGTGCCCAGTGTTAGCCACCATGTTAGAAGGGTGTTTTTTGCCCTCCGGGTCTCCAAGCCAGTCATGTGACTGAAAACTATTAATAGAAGTGGAAAAAAGACAGAGTTTTTTTTCCTAGTAAAAATATTTACTGTGTCTGTGGAAAGTGATGTACCATACAGAATTTCCTAACAGCCTTGAGATTTCACACCTGGTCAAGGAAGAGCCCTTTAGTGCTGAGCGGGCAAGTGGTATTCTGATTGTACCCCAGGATGTCACCAGAGACCTTAAACCAACTATATCTTGACTTTGGAATGTACTGGCATCACTGCATATGAAACATATCATTATTACTGGTATCCACTGTTTTACAAATGTTTACTCTATGCCTCTTCCCTTTTATGAAAGACCTACATTAGCACCGATAGATATCTGAAGAAGATTTTTGCTTTTATGAAAAAAAGAGAAATGACAAATTAGCATTTAGCATTTGTTTATCAGCGAGCCAATTATAGTTACACAATCTCGTGCCACATGGCGATGCTTTGGTCAATGAGGTACCGCATTTACAACGATTGTCCCATAAGATTATACCATGAAAGAGCTGAAAAATTCCTACCACCTGATGATGCTGTAGCCATCGTAATGTTATAGTGCAATGCATTACTCATGCGATTGTGGTGATGCTGATTCACACAAAACTACTGTACTCCCAGTCATATAGAAGTATAACAAATGTACATACAGAACATAATACAGTGGTACCTCTGTTCTCAAATTCATTAGAACTTGAATTTCTTAAAAGTTGAATCAACCAGTTTGAAAAAAAAATTGCTTAGAACTCAATCTGATTCTCAGAAGTCAAACTGTGAACACAGACCTAAGATAACTTGTACGCACGGGGAAATGAGTCACATGGCACGTCTCTCAGTGGAAACAAAGGGTAAAGCTTCAGTCTCAGCCTCACATAAGCTGTGATAGCATCGTGCAAGTTTACACTAGCTGAATGCATATATTTAGACAGCAAAAAAACATTTAGACAACGATAAACAATAACAGTAATTATTATTATATAATAAAATACATTTAAAAATAAAGATTTCTTATTAATTATTTTAATATCATTAATAATAAACCATTAACGCATTTAATTATAATAATATTGTCATGCTGGGCGGGGACGGAACGGAGACAAAGGGGCAGACGTCAGGGTATCAGGGAATACGGGGTTCTGAGGTACCACTTATCTGTACATAATGATAAAAAAACAACTATGTTACAGGTTTATATGTGCACCTAATGACACATTTCTCAGAATGTCATTACATGATGCATGATTGTTTTGATTCTGATGAATAATTACTTCAGACTATCGGCAAGTAAATGCTGTAAGTGTCCCTGTTTCCTTTATTGCTAGTGGAATATTGCATAGATAATGTTGGTAATACGTAATTCATTAATAAACTGAATTTGCTATGGGGCAATTGGCAAATTTCCGCATTTGTCACCTGTAACAATTTTGTCCAGTGTACAGTGATGTATGGTGGTTGTGGCTCAATACTCCTCACTAATGATGGCCAAAACAACATTTTATGAACCATCTGCTGTGTTTTTCTGACCCCACCTGATGGTGCTCTCTGTTCAAAAAAGGGCTCAGAGCAGGCTCCCAAAGTATACTGAGAGCACCATTTAGTTGAGTCAGAAAATAGAGTAAATGGTTTATGAAGCATTGTTTTGGCCATCATCATCCTGACTCTCAGCAATTGATAAGCTAGCAAGTTCGGCACGTTCAGCTGAACTTGTTACTGGCAAATTCTCATTGGAGATGTTTATAACATAATTTCTCAAGGGTATAGTATTATTTCTTATTTAAAATGCATATAATTACACCATTGGCCACTGGTATCATTGTTTTTATTATTTAATTCATTTTGTTTGGTGTAAGATACTAAGTTTTGGAGTCGCATGGCCCTAGCTCTACTTTTGCCATTGGATGCAGTGGGGAAAATAAGTATCCAACGTTTCAACATTTTTCTCAGTAAATATATTTCTAATGGGGCTATTGACATAAAATTTACACCAGATGTCGGTAACAACCCAAGTAATCCACACATACAAAGAAATCAAAACAAGTAAGTCCATAAATTAAGCTATGTGTAATAAAGTTAAATGATACAGGGAATATGTATTGAACACACTTACTGAAATTTATTTAATACTTAGTAGAAAAGTCTTTGTTGGCAATCACACCCTCAAGATGCCTCCTGTATGGAGAAACTAGTCGCATGCACTGTTCAGATGAGATTTTGACCCATTCTTCCACACAAACTTCCACAACTCTTGAAGGGTCTGGGGGCTTCTCCTATCTCCACTTAGTACCAGTGTACAGACTGGCCATGATGTCTTGGGGTGAAACTTGGGGTGGATCCCATGAAGTCTCAGGATGTCCCATAGGTAGCTTAATCAACTGACTTGAATGCTTGATGAAAATCGACAAAGGCTGCAAAGAAACTGCTGATATTCATGTTTCGGTTTGATGAGAACCCTCAGTGCCAGGATGCAGTCAATGGTAGATTTCTTAGGCACAAAAACAGATTGCTTTGGTCACTGGTAGGTGAGCAAGTGGTCACGGATCCTGTTGAGGATGACCCCAGCAAAGACCATACCCAGCAATGAGAGCAATATTATCCCCCTGTAGTGTCACAATCCCGGCAATCACACTTCCTTTTCCAGATAGGAACAAGTCCCATTTTCCAGTCAGTTGGGATGACACCCAATTAGAAGCAAAGGTTGCTTGCAAATGCCAGGAGGACTGCCTTACCACCAGCCTGAAGAAATTCACCCCAGATACCATAGATCCCTGTAACCTTCCCTACTCTCAGCCAGTTCACCACCTAACTGGACGATCAGCTTCAAGAACTGTGGACCCAGAGATGTCCAAAATCCTCTCCAGAGAATGAGCTTTAAACAGCTGCTCAAAGTAGCGGTCCAGTGAGTCACAACTGAAATGTCATCCATAAGGACCGTTCCATCACCCGCCCTGACTGCAACTCTCCTAGGAACAGATTCAGATGTACTTAATGCTTCGATTCATCTATAAGCAGGATGGGGATCACTAAACCATAGATGCTGTGTGTCACCTGCTCATATATTCCTCAAGCAATTACCTACTTTTTGCCCTCAGAGCCCTTGCTACTGTCCTTCTCATTTCCCAGTACAGACCAGATTTGCCATCAAGCCATGCACTGTGACTCTTCCTGATAATATCCAGGTTGCCTTGCAAGATGAAACACTGGCCATACCAACACAACCTTTAGCAACTTTCAGGTTCTCTCCCACATTGCAATACAATCAGCAGTTACACCCAAGTCTCCAAATTCCTCACACAAATTGCATGGAGTTTGAAACAGTTTGATCCCGGAGTCTGGCCAGGTCCTGCCTTATTCTCCTAGTAGGTAGTAGCCTACTGGACCTAAGCTGAATCTTCAGCAAGTCTGAGGACCCTCCAGCATCTGCCCACAAGGACGTGATCAATCTTCTTCCCCACACAACCAGTACTGGAGTGCCAATGATACAGCACAGGGTGCTGGAACCAGGATCCAGCGACCCACAGGACCTGACCTTTTGCAAAGTTGAGTAACATGGAACCACCTTCACCATGATTGGCAGCCCCATGGGAACCAACACAATCCTTATAGCTAGCCTTGTCAGTACCAGGGGTCAAACTGAAATCATCCATGACCAGAGAAATGTCACCACATGGGTACCCATCAACCACTGAGCAAAACTGTAAATAAAATATCTCCCTCTTCAAGACATCACTCACCACATTTGGAGCAAACACTGAGACAACAGACAAGACATCCAGAGAGTGCCTTAACCTGAGCCGCATAATATGCTTGTTAAAAGGAGTGACATCAGC
The DNA here is from genome assembly GCA_019775915.2 of Cyphomyrus plagiostoma. Lineage (NCBI taxonomy): Eukaryota > Metazoa > Chordata > Actinopteri > Osteoglossiformes > Mormyridae > Cyphomyrus > Cyphomyrus plagiostoma. The sequence goes on from JABFEA020000067.1 coordinate 19,911,489, forward strand.
CACCATCAAGAGCAGCTAATCCACCACAGCAACAGCTACTCACTGAGTATGGGAGCCATCAGGGCGACCTGACAAATAGGTATACCTAACTATGCGCCAACTCGGATAGGCTGGCTCAGATTAGGATCCGAGTGCTGCCGTGCAGTGGGTGACGCCTCAGCACCACACCAATCCCGATCCCCAGCAGGCCTGACCCCATTGGCTTTCCAGCAGTTTTGTCTCTATCGTGAATGAGACTCCCAAGGGCTTTTCATGCATGCAGCCTTCCTACTGGTGGCTGCAGCAGAGCTACTCCCGCAGAGAGCAGAAACGTCTGTCTGTTTTGTCAGAGCTGTGTAAAGATTTTACGGTGGTTGGAGTGCCAATTCCGCCATCAACCCCCACATTTCTCCCGGCAAATTGGAGGACTGCTTGAAGGGCCGTATGCAGTTTAACCTGTATTACAATTATTGATCTGGTTCCTTTTTTCCAGTGCAACATAATACTAAAATACATACACTAAAAAACTATATACCAAAAGATTATACATAATGTTGAATGATCAAATTGGTTCAGTTTAATTTTTTAAAAAAAAACCTAATGAAACAGGACATTCAAGTATTTTGATTGAGCTTAAGATGCTAAGAGCTTAAGTCATGCTTTTATGGCTCCTACCCTACATGAAAGCTATAGCATTCCTGTATATATGATGTGTAAAACAGAGATTTAGGCCCCTGGAGAGTTTAAATATTTGAGAATCAGTGTAGTCCCCTTGCCAAGACCTACGGCAATTCCAGTGTGGTGAGAAGATCCTCACTGCGAGGCACATCCACCTCCCAGAAAAGCGATTTCACTAAGTGGACTTAGCGACTAATAGACTAGGGGGAAAATATACACTTTGGTTTTGGCTCCAGGCAGGCACTTTCCAAATAATTCCTGATCACTGTGTAACACTGAAGCATTGTGGCAAAGTGTAAAAGCCTATTACTATTTGACCTAGAGGGGAATTTGAATGAGCTCTGATGATGTGAACAATCCCTATTTTGATGTAGGTCACATCAGCTTGGGGTGAGGGGAGGATGGCGCAAGTCAGACATTTATAACACAAACTCTGTTTCAACAGAAAACAAGGCAATAAGCACAAAGATTCCACCAACTCTCCAGCATGGAAGGTGAGTTTAAAAAACCCTGGCACTACGTTCCCACCTTTGAAAAGCTCAAAATTAAACCCAAAGCAGCTGCCCAGTGAGACACGATTCACGCAGAAAAAGAGAGACAGCTGGGGGAAAACAAAGAATAACAAGACAGGGTGGAAAAATCAGACTTGACACTGTATGAATTTTGTGCCCTTCTTGCAGCTACATTTCACCCATCTCCACTTGGGACATGTGGTTACGATTTGAGGTGCGTTTCTGTTTGAGTCTTTTAGCGATGCTTCCAGTCCAGTCACTATTGACCAGCTTTCTCCTGTAGAAGCTTTCCTAGCCTTAAATGGGATTCACAATGGGACTGACATCCCAGATAACCCCACCATCATCAGGGCTGTGCAAAGGACTGGCCAGAGAGCATCACTTGTATAACGCTCTCAATGCAAGAACGGTACAATGAAAGCTCAAGCCAGATGGCTGGGAGCTGTGCTGGGAACGGCGGGAGGCATTTTCAGCTAAGTTTGGCAAACATGACAGCCCGGCAAATGCTGATTTTTCCTCAGAAAAGATGGCTGAGTCTAGCTGTTTCTCTGGAGGGAATCTGTGACAGGATGTGGTGCTCCAGCAGAATGTGCTTCACAGTCTTCCACACCTAATCAGTCTTGAGCGTAGCTGAGGGCGTAGTGGAACGCGTGTGAGGTAAAAACGTTTCGTGCTGAGTGAACAAGTGTACATCTTACCAGCATCATTTATTTAATTGAAAATATATCATTCAGCCCATTGATCCTATAAAAAGTTTAGTATGGGAATAAAAAAAATCCCTCAAATGCATGGAAGGTCTCACAATGACTTTGCTCATATGTATTACTCAACCTGAATGCAGAAAAAGAAGATCCTTTATCCTGTCATAAATCTCCATGTCCTTTGTATGTCCCCTTGGCATCAGTCAGATAACAGGTGTGTAAGAGATGCTCTAAAGTGTACTGAACTGATTCTCACACAAGCTTTGGAGTAATTCATGAACCTGTGGAAAAAAATCCACATTCCTCTGGTTTTTCCTCCTCCAGACGGGAGAAATCCGACCTGCAAAGACGTGCGTGTACTTTCATTTGACCCAAACTATCACTGACATCAAATGGCCGCTCATGCATGCGTTTTTAGGCCCCTTGGACCTGCAAACAGACCGGTATGTACTGGTAGGAGAAGCTTAGGAGCAGATCCCCCATACATGATTAACGTGATTCTCCAGCCACATTTTTGGCTAAGCAAAGGCGAAACAAGCAGGCAGAGAAATACGGAAAAAAGGCTGAAAAGTGTGTGTGGGGGGGCCAGTCAGTCACTCACAGAGTTGTCTTCAGAGCCTGTGGCGATGTAGCGTCCGCAGGGCGAGAAGGCGGAGGTGCAGGGATGGCATCGATTCTGATGACCTTCAAACTTACGGACACACCTAGATGTTTGGGAGAGAAGAGTAATGTCATTCAGCTTATTATTGATCAAAATGGGGTTCTCCTTTTTCAACCATACTAACAAGTCCCTTGTCAGTCAAAAAACAAAGGTATAGTCAACATCCTGGAGGAGAAAAACTGCACTGGTACTAGACCCACAGTTTGGAGCCAAAACCAAAACGCTGAAGTCATTGCCAAAGATTCAATAACGGTTTTGAAAGTGCTTGCGTGTGTCCGCGTGCGTGTCAAGCTGTAACTGTGTCTGATTGGCCCTTAACTCCAGCTATCTTGCCTGTGGTTCCCATGAGCATGGCAAGTAGAACATTTTGTGTGAGCTCATGCTTCTGGCAGGATAGGGAGGTTCTGTGTAGGAAACAAACTACAGATCCAACTCCATTTATCAGTGCATCATTTCTTCCAGAAAAATTTGATATATTATTTGTCATTAATTTGATTTGTTTCATCTCTCTAAAAGCCTCAATTTTGCTCCAAGTAAACAGGATCAGAAAATAATAAGGATGACTATAATGATACAGTACATTTATAAGGACTACTAATAAGTCAGTAAAAAAAAACCCTGTCAGAGGGCAATGTCCCTGACTTTGGCTCTAACTTCAGTCATTCTGGCATGAAAAATTACACCGAGTTCTTTTAATGTCACAGGGGGCCCGTACTTGGTACTGGTAGCTTAAGATATCACATCTGGAGGTCATTGATAAATAAAACAATTTAAAACAAGCAGAATGTTACAGCTACCAAAAGAATTAGTGTATCGCTGCGCCTGACTGCGCATACCCATCAGTAAATTGCATGCTGTTCACATAGAACGACAGCTCGTGGAAGAAGAGCCCCAGGAAGCCCACAGAGGAAGTAGGCAGCCATGGTTGATGCACTTTCATGCCAAGACTCCCAACTTCATTCTTGTAGATGCTGCTGTGCGTAGTTGCCCCACCACAGGCCATTTCTGCTGTATGTGTGGATGTTGCCCATGACAGCTTACCCAGAACTAGGCAAACACAAAATGTCAGCTATTCCCCAGTAGATCTGAATACATGCTATCAAAATGGGATGATTTTAGGCTGATGAACCATTACCAAGAAGAATGGGATCATCAGGAATCAATGTCAGACATTTTGAAACGTCTCTTCATAACCTTAAAAACTGAAATGGTTTAATACCTAATACCACAGCCTTGCATTTTAATTTAAGAAATCAGTCATTTTCTCTTTCTACATGTACATCAAGAATGTTTGGCTGCTATTTTTTTCCTTGGTAATCAGTTGAATATGTACAGTCACGGCTAATCAGAGTAATATGATGATGAAGCAGAGAGAAGGAAACAGAACCTTGAATTTTTTTACAGAAAAAACAAAATGTCATATACAGATAAATAACTCAAAACAGTATTCAAAGAGTTTGCCAGAATGCATCAAAGTTTCCAGCGCACTTGGGGTCACCATCTTACAGCAATTTCTCTCAGGCTAAATGAAGTGTCTCCGAGATTGTGTTATCTATTATTACCGGCAACGGCACACTCATGGTCATGGTCTAAGCGGATGAAGATAATTCTTCTCTTAAGGATTAGACCGGACATCAAAACTGATCTCCACGACACACAGAGCTCTACATGATAAAATAACTAGAATATTCTCATGGACATGCTGGAATGTACTGTTACATGACCAAAAACATAACTCAAATCGTAGTGTGACATGAGCACTGATTGGATGCTTTAACTTCAGATTAATAGATTTTTAGAACAAAGAAGAAAACTGATGGTGGCTCACGGGAATGTCCTTCTGTCCTCCAAAAGTAAGTTCTTACATTATTTTATTTTAAATGCAGTGTTGCCAGATTCAGCCTGAAATACAGCAATCCTGTTTTGTAGGCTATAAATTATATTGGGTGTTTCTGAAGTGCTATTGGACCAAGTCACTTTATAATGCATGCATATGTGGATATAAAACACAGGCATCTGTAACTCATGGAATATGGTTTACAGTTATTATATAGGTCAGACTCTACATTCCATGACTACTGTACCAGTTAGACTTGCATATGTGGCCTGCGAATGCGGTGAAGCCTGGAGCAGTGGACTCCAGACAGCAGTACAACACGCTTAAATCCCATGGGGGGCGTAAGTACTGCTCCAATAAAACCCCAGCTGTACAAATAAGATTTAGTATAAATGCATACAATAGTTGGTTTGAGCACTGCAAGTTGTCAGTCTCTCTTGGATAGTGGAGACTACAAGGAAAATAAACAATGAAAGAGCTTGGAAAACAGAGAAATGGTGCTTTAAAAGCCTTCTCTGGATATGCAGAGCATCTCTTTAAAGTTTAAATCAGTAATGCATATATCATCCAAGCATTGCCATGAAACAAAGCTAGGGGGGATTTCAAAAAACAGTCAGAGGTTGTGACCTATAACTTGAGCATAACATGAGCAGAGTGGCAGAATGAACCATCACCATGCCACATTAAGTCACTCTCACACCATCACTTCCCCTTTCATCTAAGTAAATCTGTAATAAGATGTGATATTTAGAGCGGTACAGAGTGGTATTTAGAGTCCTTTGTCCAGACTTCCCATTATCTTTCCACATCGGCTGACACAGCAGTCAGCACCTAGGTACCAGGGACTACCCCTGCTTGTTCCAACCACTATATAGATTCAGGAACCTAGTTCCGACCAGGCACTTTTATAACTCTGGGCCATTTTCATGTGTCGCTTTCACACCACACAACATAAACCATGACCTTTATATCAAATAAATGTGGGAGTTAAACTGCACACATAATTTCATATGAAACTATTCGGGCCACACCAAAGCAATGGAGGATGAAATCGCTTTGTCAGTTATTTGAGGGATCGATCATGATCAAAATGGGACACACCCTTTTTTCCATAACCACTTGTCCTATTCAGGGTCACAGGGGGTCTGGATCTCAGAGGTTATGGGTAAAAGGCAGGGAACAACCCAGAATGGGGTACCGACCCACTATAGGGCACAGTCATACCTATGGGCAACTTGATAACTACAATTAATCTCATGAAGTTTTTGGCCTGTAGGGAGAAACTAGAAGAACATGCAATCTCCATACACATGGAGCCATGACGAAAACTAAATCCCAGCCCCAGAGGTGCGCGGCAACAGTAACCATTGCACCACCATCCCTACAGCCCTTTATTTCTATTGTATTTATATGACCTGTGACATGTTTATAATTTATTATACCACGACTTTGATAAATACTATTTTCTTATTGGTCCAGAAATGTCACATCGGTGTTATTTTCTTGTGACCATGCAAGTAGTTCCAGCATCTGAATAACAGTTCAAATGCATTTCAATGCTTTCTTAAGCATGTTAATAGCGTATTGGGACATCATTCAATTCTAAATGAAGTAATTTTCTTCTTCTGTGACTAGTTTATTCTAATATTATTTTTGTTCATTAGCCTTGGTATACGTGAGATAAACCACTCTGAGGTGTGCAGTTATATGAAAATAATCAACTCCAACTTGTTTAGCAGCCCTCCGCTTTGAATCGGGCCGCATTACACCAAGTATTCATTAATGCGGTCAATGAGGTACAAAAATAATTCCATCTGTTCAACTTTTGCTCTACTACCTTTTACTTTGAATTATTCTAGTTCAGTATTACTTTGTTGTGGCCAAATGTAAGATGCATAAAATTATTTGAAATGGATTTGAAATTATTTGAAAATATATGAAATGAATTATTAACTATTCCCAAACATAGTTATATAAAATATAAATAACAAAATACCTGAAAAACTGCACGTTAAATTTTGAGGATATGTAAGCGAGCTCCTTTATTCTTAGTGAATCAGTTTACTGCATCAAGTTTCAAAAGGGAAGTGGCACTAAATCAGGGTGGCAACTCCAAAACAGGAGGCTTGGCCTTGATCACAGAAACCACCATGAAGCAGTACGTGTTTCTACAGGAGTCTCATGCCAGACTGACAAGGATTTTCGCTGAACTAAGCAGTGAGAGACACGCACAGACATGCACTTTTACCTCAGAAATCGGCATCTGCATTCCGCATGCTAACCTTAAGTCACCGTGACACGAGTCATCATTAAGGACTGGAGGGCAGACTTAATGGAGGGCATTCCAGCAGATTAGTGGGGTCTATGAAACCATTTCTTATGTGGTAAAAAGGAGTGTGTCTGAGAAATCTGCTGGATGCAGGCTGAAGTTTGCTGACGAAACCCATGGTGGAAATAGAACATCAGAACGAGAGATGAGGGAAGCTGAAGCAGCGAATCCGGCAAGTTTCCATCAGACCAGAGGCCCCCAAACTATGTCCATGGTTTATTCAGTAGGGTTTTATAAGACACACAGGGAATATTACACCAAGTGCTTAACCCCTCTTAAACTGGCCATAAAGCAAAGATTTGCATCTAATGAGAACAGAAATCCATGCATGACACTCTGCAATGGGCAGACCCATGTAGCAGCACTTCATATAAATCATTGAAATATATTGTCCAGCCATTTATCATCAGCATTTATGGGGCAGCACAATAACACAATAAGTTAACTTCCTCAATAATGCTGTCCAGGCTGCCAAACAATTACATTTTCCACTTTCATTAAAAAAGACATTGACCCAAATAGACAGAAGAGGGATATTATGTTAAACGTCAAAAGAAAATTAATGACTCCGTCCTTGTTGAACGCAGTGGCTATTGTCTCTCACCCTCCTTCTTGCCTGACAGCTACCTACGTTCCACTAAAATTTAATTAGTAAACTAATTCTTAGTAATCCCGCCTTAATTTCCTGTGTGCTTCCCTTGAGTACCAGATATTACAGTGAATAGGAATAAGTATAAATTAAGTTATTTTTTCCTGAGTACTTCCTACAAGTTCTACAATAAATAATAAACAAATAAATAGGAAAATCACAGACACCACCCAAATCCTCACCTCAGAGCACTGGCACACAAATTACACAAACTCTAACCAAACAAAAGCATTTTATCCACAATCAATTGCAGTGTTTCAATTAAATTATATTGAGGGTTAAGAGTGTGAGCAAAGAAGTGGATCAGAGTGGACTTCATGAAACAGACAGAACCAGAGAGATCCAGAATCACCCCATCAGAGCCTGGGGCTCCCCAGTCCTGTTGTTCAGAAGTCATGGCAAGAGGCAGCAGGCTAGTACTAACAGCCCTGATATTCTTCTACAACAGGCTAGATATGTGCCCCACATCTACCTGGACCACGGAGCAGCATATGGTCTGATATGCCAGCAGCACAGGGCCTGGCCGGACCAGGTAGAGCACAACTTCATTGCGACATAACCAAAGTGCACAGCATACACTTTAAGGGAAATTAGTAGGGGATCTCCCTCTTTTTACCACCCTGTGCTGCCCTATGAATTTCTTTTTCCTCTGCGGTATGTACATGACTACAACGATTAAAAGTGGCAAGCAATCAAGGGGTGACAGATGGTTCTAAATCCAAATCTAAATCCAAATCCAAATTAGGGAAGAGTGTTTTGTGATTAAATACTGAGAGGTCTGTACTTCACTCAGGGTGCTCGTATTGGGGTCCTCCATGTAATTCCTGTATCGGTTCTCCACATCCACGCTCCCCCTCATGCTGTAACGGGAACAGAGCTGCTCTCTGGTGGACCCAAAGCCGACCAGCGCATGACCTGGAAACAGGGCTCAAATATTTATTACAGAAGGAGAAGACCTCTATGGAATTTGGCGACAGGACCGGAAAGCCTCTCAGCCTCAAAGAATGAAGGACACCAAATACTAAATTTTCACACTTTGCCAAGAGCTCACATACAAAGAATTTAAATCCACAGTGGCTGAAGAACTGCAGCAATCTAGTTCTTCCATACAAGGCCAGCTATGCATAGGACCAGGTCTTTATCATTTATCTTATCAAAATCACCAAAATCCCTTTTAAAGTTTTACTTTCAGTACCGTGTGTATATGCTTACTAAACACATTCAAAGGGATTAACTGGGATTGGTAATGTTCAATGAATTAGTCATTTATTAAAATGGATTTAGGCAGACAGACCTGACTAAACACATTAAATCCTTAGCAGAAGATAAACATCCAGTTGTAAGGCCTTTTTACACGGACAAAATTTTACTCCAGTCAATATCCCATATCAGCCTAAAACAAATATCAACTGCCCCCAAAAATGCACACGTCCCCCACATTCCAACATCTGCCATTATCATGACATCACTCACATTGTGAACTAGCCAACTTTACTACAATTTAAGTACAAACTTGTGCATTTAATGTATTTTTCCCTGCACTCTTTTACAACACATATATACAATATTTAAGTCATAATTATTAGATTTCAGCTTCCACAGGGATCTCATAAAAAGGCAACTTAATGAATATGAAACAGTTTGGCTTGCATGCTGGATCAGGTTTCAGTTACTAAGGTCTTTGGACGCATTTCCCACAGTTTTTGCTCATAGCCCTTGATAGTTTGGGGGTGGGCTTTTGCATTGCAGGAAAAAGATGTTACGATTCTCATGAGGAATCTGACCTAAGGAAGGGGGGAACCTTGGCACAGTAGCCCCTCTGCTTCCACAAGTCCAGAACCTGGGTTGTCCTTCAGCACGTGGGATCGCAGAGGCGGCGCTCTCTCTTTGTGAGGGAGGTGACTGCCGCCAGCACCCCTCTGCTGCAGCTGTGGTCGGAAAGTGTGAGAAGTCACACAGGCTTTCGAAAGAAGGAGACTTCAGGCTCTTCCGCCAAAGGGAAAAGGCTAAACGGGGCCTGATGTAGAGAAACACCCGCACAGATCACAGACGCAATCCTGAAATGTTTGGCTTATGAAATACACATGAAATAAGCATGTGATGTTCACTTATTTCATAGGCAACATACCTCTAGGATAAAATGAAGGCAAGTTTATGCCTAAACTCTATACCTTATACATTCAGTTAAGCTAAAGTTACACTCCGGGCTGGATTCGCAGCAGAGCACCTACAATTTTAATTAGCAGTATAATACCCTGTTGAGAGATATAAATGCCACATTTATAGAAGTATGTGGGTGGAGTGAAGACCATTTTTGGTTTCACATGGTAAAAACTTGGGTAAGTTTGACTCTGGTGGGGGAGGAGAAGAAAAGTCTGTTCCTGGATTAGTCCAGCAGGCTGATGTCTTGTACAGAGCTGACAGGCTTGGACTTGGCATATAAAATGGTGTCCTACCATATTCAGACCAACAGAGTCAAACTCACTCAATCTGTCCTTGCCAGAAGATAAGACCTCCCAGCCTTTCTTCAACCATATGTGAAACGCAGCTTTCCATTTTCCATTTGAACTCTAGAGACAACATTTTAGTATGATACAATGAAAGGCTTTTCACGTTCCCTTTCAGGTAAGGAATGACTAAAAGACTGCAAACTTCAGCATGCTCCATCTGGTCTTACTGGCTATATTTGTAGAGGATTCAAGTGACATCTCATTGGTACACTCTAATACAATACCCACTCAACATATTTCCAGTGTATTCCCTAATCCTGCCTAGGATTTAATCATCAAGCAGTTTGATGCCAGGAGTAGTTAGCTCAAGGGTGAATGGATTCACACTAACAAGCTGTGAAACTACACTCACCTAATGGATTATTAGGAACACCTGTTCAGTTTCTCATTAATGCAATTATCTAATCAACCAATCACATGGCAGTTGCTTCAAT
>JABFEA020000067.1:19924700-19940081 GCA_019775915.2 Cyphomyrus plagiostoma
TGAGAAAATCTATGCAATGTTACATTTTTAAAATAGATGCATCTGACTGTTTGCATTTGAACTGAGGCACGTAATAAGTAATGATACTGTTCTGTGAGGATGTGCTGTTTTCTCTTTTTTTCCCCATCCCATCGAGACTGCTATGTTCGAGACCAAGACAAGACCGAGACTAAATAGAGTCGAGACCAAGACAAGACTGAGACCAAATAATGTCGAGACCAAGACAAGACCAAGACCACAAAAAACTGGTCTTGAGACCAGTCCCGAGACCAAGACCGGTCTGTAGAACTACAGCACTATCAAGAACCAAGGCTTCAGACTTGGAGATGCTGATCCTCATCCCCGCTGCCTGACCCTCAGCTATAAACTGTTGTGCATGCTGTAGGTCACAACCCAATTAAGTCAACAGGAACACATAATTTGCAAATAGCAAAGATGCGATCCTGAGGTCATCAGTACAGACCCAGTCTGCCACTTGGCTATGTCTAAAAATTATGTCTAAAATGTTAACAACAGAATCGGTGACAAAGGACATCCCTGGCAAATGAGTCTGATGGCCCACAACAGTTGACCCAGTACCCCATACTCCTGAAGCACCCCCCCACCCATAGGACCCCCAAGGGACACTTTTTCCATGACTAGGACAAAATATCCCTTTTTCCTCCTGGCTCTGAGGTTTGACCAAAGCGTTGGACCCTCCTCTCAAGTACCCTAGCATGGACCTTCCCAGAGAGGCTGAGGAGTGTGATCGTTTTGAGAGGAGAGTCCATCCACACTGGGGAGCACCACCCCAGTCTGACAGCTTGGCTCCTCTCACCCAAGTGGCCACAGATTCGACAATATAATTACAAAATTGATCATAGAACCGTGGCCTAAAGTTAATCACAAACACCCTTAGGCTCGAACATGGTTTTTGTTGTACACAAACTGTGATTACCACAGAAATCCAATAACGGAGCACCGTTCAGGTCCAGATCAGGCAGGTCGTTCCTCCCAATAACCCCCCCACCCCGGTTTCACTGTTGCTACCCATATGAGTACCCCATCCAATGCCTCAAAAAAGAACAATGAAATGGTGTTTAATGTAGAGACAACAATCAGAGCCTGTCCCCCAAAACAAAGTCAAAGGAAGGCGACTCTCTCAAACATACTGGTACTGAACTGGGGGGCTATTAGTAGACCCTCACTTGCCTGGTGCCTCTCACCATGGATAAATCCAGAGTGGAATATAGTTCAGCCCATCTCCAGGAGTTTGGTTCCAGAGCCCGTGCGTTGAGGTGAGCCCGACTATCTAGGCGGAAACTGTCTACCGCCTACACTAGTTTAGGCTACTTTCACACTTGAGAGGTAATGTTCCATGTGCCTATAGCCACATTTGGTCACTGAAGGCTGGTCCGCCTAGGTTGCTGCCACCCGATCTACACTGCACCCATTCCCCACGGCTCCTGCAGCAGGTGGTGGACCCACAGGGGCTTGGACGCATGTGAGGCTATGCCCGGCAGGGCCCCTTGGGTAGAAGCTCAGCCACTTGCCGCTTGCCCACGATCACCCCTCGAGGCCTAACTCCAAGGCAAGGCCCCAATCTCCCCAATCCAGGTGTGGTAATATGATTCTTAGTGTTTCTTTTCATTGCAGTCTTTCTGAATCACACTTTGTCCAGTTTGCTTTGGGAGACCATATCAGGGCCAATAGTAAGAGGTCATCAATTAGCTGTCAACAAGTGCATACTTATAGGTGAGTAATGGGCTTATCCCCAGACTGCACCCCACAAAAGGACGTGCCCAGACTACAACAACAAAGGGACAAGCTTAGCGGGAGGGTTGATGATGTCATAGACATTTCAAAGCCATTTCTACTCTTCCAGTGTGTGCACCATGTTGTTCAAAAACATAGCATTTAACTGAATTTGTGCCTGTTTGTATGTACAAGAAAGAGAGAAGATAAACTATTATCAGTATGTTTGAATTTAGTCCTTGAACAAACCTTTCAATGAGCTGCAAATTTTGAATCTGAATGTCATAAAAATGAAACAAAAAATGAGTACAAATTAAGTGTACTAAAGTGAATTTAATGCAATTTTGCAGAATTAAATAAAACAGAATTAAATAAAAGTGTCGGCAGCTCTCCTTCTGAGCCCTTGTGGGTGGGGTGGGGGGGTGATTCCCTAAAATTTCAGGGACATTGAAAGCAAATTTGTGGTAACCCTGAAGCACAAAGACTTTCCAGCATTAACCACGGCCCCAGAATCGGCAAAGTACAGAGTGGAAACATATTTGTCATTCTTTTCCATCTGTCTGCAACCATGCAAAAAGATGTATACTAGGGGACTTCTACATTTGATAAAACAGATTTTTTCCCCTTCTGTTTACCCTGCACAGACACTAAGCGTCTTAATTTATGACCTTCGCTTATTATAAATTCTTTAATGGTACAGTGATGACTGCGTCATTTGTTTGAGTTTCCTTAGGAGACTGGGACCAAATGAAGTTGAAAAGTTATTTTAATTTGGTTTTCCGAGTAGTACATGGCTTTGAGGATTTCCAGGTGATCTCTGCTCTGTGCAAGATGGAAAGTTTAAAGTGGGGAGGCCTTCCTGTATAGCAGCACACATTATGTCAGGATAGAAAAAAAACAGGGATCCTGGATAGATCATGAAATTCACAGTCTTTACTGACAAAGCCTATGGCTTTCAAAATTGTGAGGAACACTGTGGTACCTCACTGAACTGTCCTGTCTTCTCTCTTGTTTACCATCTACACATTGAAGTTCCAGTACAACTGGAGCACTTGCTATCTACAAAAATTCTCTGATGACTCCTCCATTGTAGGATACATCAGCAATGGAAATGAGTACTAGTACAGGACTTGGCCTTATGGTGCAGCTCGTAATCTGCAGCTCAGAATCAGCAAGACAAAGGAGCTGGTGGTGGACTTTCGGAATAACAAGGAGCCCCTGAAAACATTCACCATCCAGGGGGTCGAAGTGGACGTGCTACAGAGCTAGAAGTACACAGAGGTGCACCAGAGCTGCAGACTGGACTGGGTAGACAACACATCAGTGCTGGACAAGGGCCAGAGCAAACTCTACTTTCTGTGGAAGGTCAGGTATTTTAATGTGTAGCAAGTTGCTGTATACGTTTTCTCAGTCCCTAATGGCCAGTGTGCTTCTCCACACTGAGGCTTCCTGAGGAATGCTGTCAGTTCATGTGATGCCAAATGCCTGAACAGACTTATCAGGAAGGCCAGCTCCATCACAGGACTAACCCTGGACCCACTGGAGGCAACAGCAGATAGGAGGATGTATGCAAAATTGGGCAATACTAAGAACTATTCTGCAGATCTGCTTCAGGGGGTGCTATCCTGGAGCCCATTTAGCAGCTAGCTCATTCCACCATGGTATACTAAAAACGCTACTGGGGATTGTTCCTGCTTGCTGCCAACAGACACCACAACGCCGCTTCCTGATGTGCCCCACCCCCAGCCAAAACACACCGGGAAGCATCTGGTGTTCTAGTTACACATTATTTATTATCGTTATCTTTTAATATTTATTTATTTATAGTATCACAATATTCTGTTTTGAGGATTTAATCTGTATAAATCTCTTTGCACTAAATTTACTTGTTTACACCATATCTGATGGCACTATATGTATATTCTTCTGTGCACTATGTTCCTGCTGATGTATGCACCAGAAATTCCCCCTGGGATCAACAAAGTCTTAATTTTAAACTTAATCATAAAACCTAACACACACAATTCCTAACCTAAGTTATAGGTATTGATCCACTAACACAAATTCAGGTTAACAAAGCAAGTTACAGCGAGTGCTTAGTTAAGAGGTCTGGTTTAACATGGCTGGAAGTGCAGTACTTGGGTTCTTGAAATTAAGGGTTCAGATATGTCTAAGTATGCCAGAACTAGACCACAACAAACAGCAGCACACATCAAGGATTGTTGGGAATCCTATAGGAGCCCTCAGGAGGATTCTGTAATGATGCAATTTTCTAATCTCACAAGGACCAGCTCTGACACAATGGCCCGCATTGTGGTGAATATTTCAAAGTTGGACAGAAACTACCCACCCTTAGGGCACCAGAGCATGTCGCCAGTCATAAAAGTTCCAGGGGAGCTTGGACTCCAGGATATAAGCACTGACCTGTGTGTGTGATCCCTGCAGCCATTCTGACAATCAGCTTACCCAGCTACACCACGGTCAGCTACACTTTAAGCAGGAATGCAGATTTAAAATGCGGCAAATTGGGAAAGCAGAAGAATAAACCCGCCTCATGGCTCAGCATTCCTGTATTCCCAACTGGTAATGGTTTATCAACATCCATTCTCAGTGCTGTGAAAGTGACTGAACCACATGTTAGTCACAACACATACACTCTTAGTCACAAGGCGTGTGGCATATAATAAATCCAGTGTAAAACCTGCTGAATTCATTCGACAGTTTTATGGTGGTTTAAATAGTGTGTGTAACCTACAAGATTGTGCAGTCCATTAAATAACTATCCATCCATTAAACAAATATACAATCACCACAAGGGTCGACTTTTTCCATTCCAGTCCCGTTAAGCAGCAGATAAAGACAACGGCAAAAATTAGGCCCACACTGTTTATGGTGATATTTGCTCAGCAGGAGCAACAAGTCATCCAGCAGTGAAGGACTGCAATTATGTGACCTTCCAGAATGTTCCAGTCTCACACGCTTTTGTCAATGTGTGAGAAGTGACATTAATAACTACTCAGGGGGAAATAAATGTAATAATACTATTCATGCAAATGATTTATATCATAAACTGATCTGTCATATTGTAGACTAGGGCTGGCCAATTATTTTTTATTTCTAATTATGATTTTGGCTTCCAACAATTATGAAAACAAAATAACTGACATTAAATGATCAGTGTGTCCCATTTTGATTTGCAATGATACAAAAGGCAGAGAGAAAGAACTTTGCCCATATTATAGGCATGTCCTCAATGTTTTTTTTTAAAGCAGACAGGGAGACAGTCCTGACTATAGTCACCTACATCATGCAATATAACAGAAAAAAATACAGTAGACAAACCCCAAATATACTGAATTTTCACTGCAAATAAAGGCTATGGATAGAACTATGTAAATCAGGGGTCCCCAACCACTGGGCCGTGGACCGGTACCGGGCTGCATAGAAAAAAATATTTTATTTCGTCGCATTTACCCCCCACACTTTAAATCTGGTCCGTGAAAATATTGTCTGACATGTAACCGGTCCGTGGCGCAAAAAAGGTTGGGGACCGCTGATATAAATGATCTGAACCTAAAAACTCAGGCAAGACATGGCATAGGCGTCTAGGGTTTTTCCTTTATCTTCCATGAAGTATCACCATGTGAGTTTACTCTTATCACTGGGTAGAGAGACATGGGGAAACACACCAGTGGTTTCTCTCTATGGGTGAGGTAGTGACATTATGGAAAATGTGATGCTGAGCTTCTCAGTGGAAATTATTTCCCAGCAGGAAATGTGAACTTGGGCTCTGGTCCATTTATTTTAGTTTTTAATTTTTCATTCTCATTTTATCTCCCCCTCTCCCCCTTCTGTTGCTGATCCTCCTCACATCCACATGTTCCCAGGGAGAAAGACGTGATATTGTGGAGAAGCTGAATAGGCTGGATGTTGGCAGGTTTCTGCTGCTGTCCCTGTTTCAGTCAGATCTTCACTAATCCCCTCTGATGCTTTTGGGAGAATGACCGCATAATCTGTTTAGGAGATGGACTACTGTAATGGGCTGTGGAAAAAAAGGGTGTGCCCCACAACAGACCAAAGGATTCACTTTAAACACCAAATACCTCCAGAAAACAAACAAAGGAAGCATCATCTTTTCGACCCCCTTTATTATAATCTATGAGGTGGGTATACAAAGAGTAGTAAAGGAGGGAAAACATGAAGATACCCCAGATTGGAATCTCCCCAAAGAGGATTTCTTTGGACTAAGTTGTAAAAGTTCTGGCTCAGAAGAATGGGCCCCATACAGAGGACCCTGTCTATTTTCCAGTGGTAAATTGATTCAAACTGCAGACACAATCTTGGGGAACTCTGAAACTTTCTGGGCAAGCAGAGAACTGCTTTCGACTTGAAAGGCTACAGAGAAACCACAACATGAACAGGAAATTTGTCTTTTACACTGAGAGGAGATTAACTTTCCTTTGTTCCATAGAGCTCCGTGTTACATACAAAGGAGCATTAAACATTGTGCAAATGCACAAAATGTGAAAAACTGACAACCACACCCCCCCCCCCAAAAAAAAAGAAAACCCACACGACTATTAATAATAATAATTAATATTAATAAACCAATTAGACTAATGTAAAATCTGCCCTTTATTGGATGCAGCAGCTAGAGCACAGGGTGAGTATCACACAGTATCTGGGTTCTTATGCTCCAGTGTTACAAGAAGTGCATTTTCACAAACCTTTTTCTGATAGATGGGGGCACACTGGCCACACATCTCCAACAATGGGGGTTCGAATCCCACCTCTGCTCTTTGTATGTATATGTTCTCCCCATTTCCTTGTTCCCAATAGTCCATATGATTCTAGCAGCCAGGATAAAGGGTTGGAAGATGGATGTAACAATATATTTTCAGATGTTTTGTTTGCATACCAAACTTTAATCAATCAGTAAAGTAAAATAAAATGTTGAATTAAAAGATGAAAAGAGATGGCTAAGCCTTTTGAGGACACCACTGCATTTAATGGATGTGGATCATTTTACCTCTTCTGGAAGGATGCCACAATCAGGAAAATTTGGTGGATATATGCTTAAGCACAGGTGTGTTTTGAGCAAAAAGGCTTTGAGCAAAATCCGTCATCACAGAGCTACAGGCCAACCCAGACCTCAACCCTGATACCTCTATTACAAAAGTACATGCGATACTTTACATTCTTGTTTTTCTTTCCAGTCTGATATAAATGGCAGAAGACCTGGGAAATCTATTGTTTTCCATAAAGCAGTTCCTGACCAACAATCACCATCTGACAGCTGGAGTTGGAAGACTGGGTGGTGTTAAAGTACTAGAATACTTGTCTACACCTTAACTCCTAAATGATTTTACAAAACCACTTATTTGATGCACGGCTGTGGTGAGGCTGGAGTCTATTCCAGAAAGCACAGGGCACGGAACATCCTGCAAGGCCACATAGTTTCTTTGAACTGCAACAGGAAACCAGTGTACTCAGACTAAATCCATGAGGCCAGATAATGAAATCCACAGGCCCAGAGGTATGAGACCACAGTGATGCCCATGGAACTGTCATGCTGCCCCTCACCTTGGTATTTTGCATCTTTTTTGAGGCTGATTTCTCATCTCTAGTAAGACCCGAACAAATATAGTAGTGATTTCAACACTGGACTCCCCTCTTCTTCCGAGCTTCACGCCTCCAATACCATGCCACACATCCTTGGATTATCTTTAAACAAACAGTATCGCCTTTGTTCCCCCAAACAAAAAGGCCATCTCCTAAGCAACATTTCTTACATCCCTTTATCTTGGAATGTTTGGCATGAGAGGAGCAGACCAGAATGAGTTCAGTGTGGCCTTACCTTGTTCTGTGCTATATGATGGACGGCTCTGGTGTGGGGGCCAGGTATGCGGGCGGAGGGGCGGCCGATGTTCAAGTCGAATACCTCCACGGAACGGTCGCAGCCTCCCACCAGCACTACATCTGAAATATCGACTAAGGAAAACTGGTTCACCAGTTTTGTGCTACGATGTCAACAGTAAACAAAGGCTGCTAACATATATCAACCGCCACTATTATTAAAACTATAAATATCACTGACATTTAAAAATGCTGATCATAGCTGTATTATGGATGGTGTGCTTCAGGTTTCTCACAGCAGTTGCAGTGCCATTTGAGGTTCTTCATGGTTGCTAGCCCCTTTCATGGAGCTGGTATTGTTCAATTTTCACTTCAGTTGAAGCTGGCAGATCTGCCATGGTATCCTTTGAGATCTTTCTGAATGTGCGTTTTTTATGTGCAATACTCAGTGGGGTCGGGGGCATGCTTGAAACATTAGCATTGCACAGGGATGTAAATCGATCCAGCATGTGTTTGGTGGACATGGCAATTTTCGGGCATAAGGTGATACGCTAAAATTTCCAGAGATGGAAAATGTATTGGGTTCCAGTCATTTAAACATAACAACCACCCCAAGTCCATCCTTTTCACCACCCCCCCATATATATTTTTGTCCCAAGACCCAAAATATAGGGGCATATGCTTCTGGAATGACTTTAGACTGGTTGGAGACTGATGTTAACAGCACATTCAAGTAGACTAATTCATGTAGTCATCATAAATTACAGTGACTGACTGAATTTATGTACTGATTTAGAGAATAGAATTTCTAATCTTTTTTGTTTTTTTTAATTCCTCAAGTCAATGAGTGATAGACTCTCCATTCAAGAAGAAATGTAAAAAGCCTTGCTTATACATCAAAGCAAAACTATAAGTTACAGAACCCTACTACCTTCTACATCAATGATATACAGTGGTACCTCGGTTCTCGAACTCACAGGAACTCAAATTTCTTGAAAGTCGAACAAACCAGTTTGACCTAGTACTCGATCGGAATATCATAAGTCGAACCATGAACACTGACCCAATATAAATTGTACGCGCCAGGAAATGAGTCATACTGCAATGCAATTCTTACTTGAATGCCTTCTTCACAGACTGGACGATTAACCAAATAAAGCAGCACAACAATACTATAACTAACATTAAATAAACCACTAACTTACGTGTAAAATTATTTGCATTTATATAATTTATTTAAACTTTATTTTACCAGGTAAATCAACTGAAAACGAGTTCTCACTGCTTTTTATGTGATATTCGGGAGAAATAGCAGATTATACATTGGTACTGCGTGTAACTAAACTCTTCAGCCAATAAGGGCAAAGATGTGTCGTCACGGAGGCGGTTCCAGTTTGTGGAGCCGGGTGAGAGGTCGCAATGCATCTAACTGTAATGCATTGCGTCAGGATCAGAATGCGTTGCATTAAACCAGCGCTGTAAGCAAGTTGAATGCACCCAATGACCGGACTGGGGAAACAAACTGAAACACGGTCTTAATACAGAGGACTAATGACAACAACTAGAAACAGCTGATCACATGGGGATCCCACACGAGATTAACGAGGGGGCGTGGCACACGGAAGGAGCAGACAATTGGGTAAGGACAGGGGTAATTGTTTTGGAAGCCATTAAGAAAAAATGCTCTTCTTGATTTATCCTGTTCATTTTGTGTTTAAATGCTAAAAAACATATTTAGGCGTAATTTTGGGGTCCCGGGAACCAATTAGTTTGTTTTCCATTATTTCTTATGGGAAAAATTCGATCAAAACTCGAACTTCTTTGGATTCGATCCGGAGTCCAGACCAGATTAAGTTTGAGAACCGAGGTACCACTGCAATCATCTGAAGCCTATCCCAGGGCATGAGACAGGGGGTACCCTAGATGGGAGCCAGTCTATTACACACACAAAACTCACTCATATGTTTTAGAGTAACAAATTCAAAGCATATGCTTTTGGACTACAGGAAGAAACCACTTGGAGGAAACCCACGGAACATTGGAGACCATGGACAGAACATAGAAAGAACATGGGGAGAACATGCAAACTCCTCGCAAAGCCTAGTTCTGGAAATATGAAACCCCAGAGAGTCACCATATAATAACAGTGCTTTGAAGTACATGACCAGATACCTGTGTATACACATTTACCCATCAAAGGGATGACCAATCACGTCAATAGTCAGACATATCATGACCATATTGACCATAAATGGAAGCTGATTCATGCATGCCCATATAAATATATGCAAATTGAAGCGGTCATGTCTTAGCATGAGGCTGAATATAACCCAAAACACTTCCACCCACTCACTGACACGCTCCAACGTGAGAGACGTGTTTACCACAAACACAGCAATGCACCAGAGACTATTATACTAGTCACGCAAGCAAAGCAGACCAGTGACCCGATGCGGGGAGTGGAAACTTGCAAATATCGAATTTCAATTTTCCACAACTACCATAGCCAAGTTTCTTACCTCATGAGAGAACAGACCACACCAAACAAAGTGATAGGGTCCAGAAGATTTACTACAAAATAAGATTGTTGTGCATCTTAAACTAGGGTCAGAATGAATACATTACTTGGAGTTAAGCACTCTGGATGAGTTGCAGTGAGGAACAGCAGCAACCCAACCAAGGAGACACCTGATCTTCTCATTCAGCAGAAAGACACGAGAGGTATTAGTGTGATGTGACAGAGGAATCTTGGAAAGCACATCAAGTAAAAAAAAAAAAAAAACCTGATAGCTCTGTCATCTTGTACTTTGCTGGGTTGCACGTGAAAGACAACAGACCTGTATCACCCTTATAATTATAATTCCAGCATTAGCAGTGCAGAATGTGATGGCTGTCACTTCACAAGGCATTCCATAGATCGCCAAGTTTGCCTGGTGCACAGATAACCTTGTTATTGAGTTCTAAGGATAGATATCCAGATGAACATACCATTACAAAACTTCTTCTGTACTGAATAGGAAACATCTGAAATAAGAATGATGGCATGGTCTCATTCAAGCCAGACACAGAAATGGTTCTTTTGGTAGTCAAACTAACCAACAGAACCAACAGTGTCTATAGATGTCTGTGACTAGCTTTTGCACTATGACCAGACAACATCTATGCAGCACTCAAACAAAGCAAGAGCCAGATGACAGAAGCTGAATTGCTTAGAAACAAGAGAAACCAGCCTTGGTCCTGAGATATATTACAGCAAGCAATTCAAGTGTCTTGTCACAGACATTACATGACATTCTACTGAATCTTGGGAAACTTAACCAGGAGCAGTTGAAGCACTTTTTTAGAAGGCAGTTTATAACTTCCAGCTTAATGTAAGTTTTATGGTAACAACTAAAGGGAATCATTTCCAGAGAAGATTTTTGACATGTGGAGCAGATTGAGGCCACATTCAGCAGTAGGATACAGGAGAAAAACTCGTTCACAGCGGAAGCACAGGTTACATCAGTCCCGGAGCTCGTCTCCAGCTTTGCTGCCAATTTGACCAGATTCCTTTTATGGTACCTGATTGGGGCACAATGTTTGGCATTAGTGAAGAAAGGGATAAGGAATAGATATGAATTAAAATGGTTACAAAATGCAAATGAAAACAGAAAAAATACCACACAAAACAGTAGAAAGTAAGTGCTGATGTAAAATGGATCCAGTACAGCTTCCTAACCTCAACTGATCCTTCACCCCCAGTGACACCTGGCAGGGGGATTGTTTTCCTGATCACAAGAACTGGACTGTATGCCCCCCTCTTGAAGACAAATCACCAACTAAACTACTTCCCCATGGTAGTCCGCTCACTTTCCAGGCTAAAGCCATGCCATTAATTGATGGCTGTGCCTCTTCACGACTAATCGGGGAAGGGTGTTTTCACAATTACTGGAGTCCATCTGGAAGCAGTTGCTCAAAGGTACAAACTTAAGCCTGCAGCTTCAGTTACCCAAGCTCCAGTCAAGATCCTCACCTACTAGTGATCAAGGTGCAGGTCGTTGAAAGACGTCAGAATGTCATTGCTCCTGTTACTTTTTTTCCTTTCAAGAAAACATAGTGAGCTCTGGCGAGCCAGCAGTGACCCTCTCCACCATGGTGGTCTTCTAAAAGGATTTTTACACTGCGAGCTGGAAACAGCAGCCGCTTTGTTTGTCCATTCATAAACCAGAGTGGTGAGCGGAACATCTTGTATAACCACAGCAGTGTTCATATTTGCCCCCCAGGAATTTGCACATAGTGCAGTTTATATTATACCAGGAAATTATTCAGAATTATATTTTTACCTTCTCATTGAGTTTATAAGACAGAAGAAACCATCTCTAACTAAGCAAGCACTTTAAAACAATCGTGGAGTTTTATGCAAATTCATTTTCACTTGATCATTTGAGCATAATTATTAGACTTCAAAAATGCACATGAACATTATTTAAAAAACAATACAAGTATTTGACACTTTAGTAGAGAAAGATCATAATGGTAGCTACCTTCGGACGTCATCACAGGCTACATCCAGGTGATAAAGGTATAGATGCAAGGTGGGGCCTGAAGCCAGGAGGATGAACTTGTCCAGGTAGAAGAACTGAGCAGACCTGACTGGCTTGGGAAATTTGTCCCTGCCCTAAAAGATGATGAGAAATGAATGGTGGCATTGGACTCATGAAGGACAGTGGTGAAGAACATGTGTGGCACAGGCATCAACAGTCTTTCAGTGCGTCTCCTGACAGAGGGAACAAGTAGGCTGTAACACCTAATATTATAAACCAGCATTTCAAATCTGTAATCACTGGTTTCTCCAAAAGTTCCTAAAAGGACATATAAGATGAAAAGCTTTCCATATTTTGTCTCTGACATAACCTTTGATGACTTAATTTGTTAGTAGACATCTGAATGTGGGCAGGGTCAATTTGCAAACACTAGCACGCTAATTCCACAATTTCCATGTGGAAAATAGGGCTCATGAAAGGTAATACTCTGGCACAGTTTTAATCATTGCCGTCGGCCTTATGAAAGCTACAGGTCAGGTGGTCATGGTCGTGGAGCTGAAGGGGGTAGCTCCAGGCTCTCGCGCCATGGCGCGCTGCACAGTCACGTGGCCGTAATAGGACATATCAGATGTACACGCCAGTGAGCTGACCTGCAGCAGGCTGGTTTAGAGCGGCACGCGGCAAGCCTATTTCTCAAATTGCCTGTGAGGGAGCTTGGTTTAAAATAAGGAAACTCTATTTACTTTTCCTTTACTCCTTTCTGTTTTGCCTTAAGGACTGCCACAACCCAGAAGTCTCGTTCGTACGAAAACTGATACTTCAATGTAAAGCAATGGTTGTTAGTGCTGGCAAAAGACAGTCATCCACCTTGGCTGGAACACCAGAGGGAGAGAATGGCTTCACTGAAAACCAGCAAGGAAGGGGGGTAAACCTCCCCTGGTCTGAGCTACTGGATAACATACAGACTAACAGGCTGCTGCCATTGTGGTCTGTAACTATGAGATGTCTCCATCATTGAATACCAGGCTGAAAGAGTCTTTTTAAAAGACTTTCTACAAAGAAAACAGATCTTACAAAACTTACCATAAGGAGACATCTTTGTATTGCTTTTCTGAATTTTCCTGTGTATTTCTTTGCGGCTTAAAATTGATTTCGCCATATAAATCTTACACAGAGTACAGTGGAGTGGCTATTGGGAGCAGCACAGTATTTCTCTGTGGGCCAGTATCATTTTCCAGGCTGGTCCAGCTGCACACCCTTTTAAATTCTCATCCTCAGAAATAAACACATCTAGTAAGTCAATGAGAAGATTTCCCCATCCCAAGTGGTAGGACCCAGCTTCATGGATATGTATCCGTCGCGGAGCAAAGGTGGTAGATTGAATGGTACAAACCTGCTTTGCGTGATACTAAACTGTAGGGATAGGCAATACCACTGATTTTCTTTTTGGATGATCCAAGGTTAATATCACCAATATTGATCTCAGTACCAATCTCGATACTGATATTCAGTGCCGACTTAACCCAAACAATTACACAAACAATTTTTGCTAAGCCAGGGGGATGCTAGCAGATTGATTTACCAAGTGTTTGGAACCCTTACCCTTTCTTCCCCTTATGGACAGCCCCGCCCAATAGTAATTGATGTCATGCTCCCTGTAATAATATGAACATTTAAATTCAGGTAAAAACTGATATTTTTATGTTAGAAATTATTTTCAAAATGAAAACATTTCATATGGAAAGAGTTGATATATCAGTGTTGATCCCCATATTTTTATTAAACTGCATTTTGTGATGAACAGCTATCTGAAAAGGCCAGGTGATGCTGAAAAGGCAAGGATAAGGCAAAAAAAAGCGGCAAAGAAGGATGCAGCGAAATGTGTGAAAATTTCAGCTTTATTTAGAACAGGTAAGTAAAGCTGTAGTCTACTAACTATACAACACTGCCTTGGGTCACGACTTCAGTAGCAGTAGGTGAGAGCAAAATAGCCAGCTAGCGAGCACATGTGATTGGCCCTACAATATGTCATATAGCCTAAAATGACCTGGATTTGTAGTGTTATTAATGTGCTGTTCCTAACCAAAAAAAAAACATGTCTCATTCCAAAGCTGACATTGATGCTAAATCACATCTACAAAAAATGACATTCTTACTTCTTTGGCCAGAGACCAGTGACTTGCTAAGGAGGCTACTCTTATTTGAAGTAGGCATAATCTTTGTTTAGTATTATCAAGTTTTCAGACAGCACAATATCACTACTGATTATCATTTTTGTAAGCACAATTTCAGTTGATTTAGAAATCGTGTAACTGGCAGGGAAGGACATACCATACAGCAAGGGTAGACAGCCACCTGGGGCGCCCAAAAACTAGAGGCTTCGTTAAGATACAATTTCCAGAAATTGCACTTATGGATATAAGATTCATTATATGGACAAGTAATCATTAAACTCAGGTGTATCATTCAGAGCCATTGCCACAGGTGTATAAAATCAAGCACCTAGCCATGCAGTCAGGTTTAAAAACATTAGTGAAAGAATGGGTCGTCTTGAAGAGCTCAGTGAACTGAACTGCAGAGTTCCAGACTTCCTCTTAAACTAACCCCAGCAAAGAAACTATGCACTGGGAGCTCCATGGAATGGGCTTCCATGGCTGAGCAGCTGCATGGAAGCCTCACCTCACCAAACCAATGCCAAGTGTCGGATGGAGTGGTGAAGAGCACGCCGCCACTGGACTCTGAAAATGTGTTCTGCAGAGTGATGAATCACACTTCTCTCTCTGGCAGCCTGATGGATGAGTATGAAGTTGGCGGATGCCAGGACAACATTGCCTGCCCCAGGGGATGGGCTAGGCCCCTTTGTTCCAGTGGAGGGAACAGTTAATGCTTCAGCATACAAAGACATTTTGAACAATTCTATGCTTCCAACTTTGGGTGAACAGTTTGGGGAATGTTTTCTCTTGCAGCATGACCGTGCCCCACTGGCCAAAGCAAGGTCCATAAAGAAACGGCTGGGTGAGACACACTCCAAAATCTTGTGGAATGTCTTCCAAGAAGAGGGGCAGCCATAATAGTTGCACAGCTCCACATACACTCACCTAAAGGATTATTAGGAACACCTGTTCAATTTCTCATTAAAGCAATAATGTAATCAACCAATCACATGGCAGTTGCTTCAATGCATTTAGGGTTGTGGTCCTGGTCAAAACAATCTCCTGAACTCCAAACTGAATGTCAGAATGGGAAAGAAAGGTGATTTAAGCAATTT
>JABFEA020000067.1:19940915-19953514 GCA_019775915.2 Cyphomyrus plagiostoma
TAAGGCAGTTCTGAAGGCGAAAGGGGGTCAAACACCGTATTAGTATGGTGTTCCTAATAATCCTTTAGGTGACTGTAGATGCCTATGTCAGAAATACACTATATTGCCAAAAGTATTGGGACACCCCTCCAAATAATTGAATTCAGGTGTTCCAATCATTTCCTTAGCCACAGGTGCAAAAAATCAAGCACATAGGCATGCAGACTGTTTCTACAAACATTTGTGAAACAATGGATCACTCTTAGGAGCTCGGTGAATTCAAGCTTGGTACAGTGATAGGATGCCACCTGTGCAATAAGTCCATTTTTGAAATTTCTTCGCTACTATATGTTCCAGGGTCAACTGCTAGTGGTATTATAACAAAGTGGATGCAATTGGGAACAACAGCAATTCAGACACGAAGGCCACGTAAAATCACAGACACAACGCATGCTGAGGCGCACAGTGTGCAGAAGTCGCCAACTGTCTACAGTGTCAATAGCTACAGACCTTCAGACTTCATATAGTCTTCAGATTAGCTGAAGAACAGCGCATGGAGAATTTTGATACTATCTTGCTAGAGTGGTTGACAAATTGTGAACAAAGGTGGAGAGAACACAATTAAATGAACATATGAAAAAAATTCAGGAATAACCTTAGCCTCAGGGGCAGAGTAAGGTATAGATAGGCTATCCCAGGAACAGTTAAACTTCTTAGTTTTCGTCAAAAAAAATCTACTGGCGCAATACCCTGTCCCAATCAGCACATTTCACTGACAGCACTCCTGCCCCTACCTTGATTGGTAAGTTTTTCCGCTGGCACCCTGTGCTGTGATTAGCATATTATTGATGTTCCATAGTTTTTTTTTTTTTTATACCCTCACTTTTCTGTTTCAGCCCCAAAACGTAGCTCAAATGGCCCACTTAGGGCCCCCCTACCCATGTCAGCCTAGAACCCCCTGAGCAGTTATCCGCCCCTGGTAATTGCACACAGTTGGATACTCTTTCTGAAAGTGTCCATTAACAGTTTTAGCAGTCTGCTAATATGAATCTTTGGCTTGATTTAGTGTGTTGTCATTTTCTGAAACTAGAGTAAATGATCATCTTATTTTATTGTGTTGGCACTATGGCGGATCCACTTCCCCAGGGCTGAAAGTCCCACTCCACCCCAGAACTCCAGTCATTTAAAATTATTCCAGTTTGTATTAAATGCTGGCTAAATAAATTTATTTTTGCTTGTCATTATTCCCTAAACAATACAGTATAACAGCTATTCACATAGCATTTGCATTGTCACACGTATTATAAGTAATCTAGAGATTATCTAAAGCAGGGGTGTCAAATTCCAGTCCTGGGGGGCCGGAGCCCTGTGTAGCTTAATTCTTTCCCTGTTCCACCATAAATGATTCAGATCAAGAGCTGAGTGGTAATTAGCACAAGGAGTTAAATCAGGTGTGTTAAATGAGGGGAAACCCAAAAATGTGCAGGGCTCCGGCCCCCCAGGACTGGAGTCTGACACCCTTGATCTAAAGTATGCCGGTGGATGTGTGTAGGTTATGTGCAAACACGATGCCATTTTACATAGTGGACTGACATATCTGTGGATTATGGTATCAAAAGGGGTGCTGGATCCAATCCCCCACAGATACCGAGGGGCAGCTGTATGTGTTTTTTGGTGTTATTCTCTTGACATGGCTGGGATAATATGGCAGAGGTCCCCTACCCAAACAAACCATAACGAGAGCAGGTTCCCCTGTCCCCAAACATACAATGACGAGAGCATGTTCCCCTGTCCCCAAACATACCATGACGAGAGAATGTTCCCCTGTCCCCAAACATACCATGACGAGAGCATGTTCCCCTGTCCCCAAACATGCCATGCCGAGAGCAGGATCCCCTGTCCCCAAACATACCATGACGAGAGCAGGTTCCGCTGTCCCCAAACATACCGTGATGAGAGCAGGTTCCCCTGTCCCCAAACATACCATGACAAGAGCAGGTTCCCCTGTCCCCAGTGGCCAAATCCGGAGGCTGTGGTCCTCAGCCGCAGTCAGGAACCACTTCCGGCTGTGACTCCATCCCACGGTGCTCACTGCCCCAGCATGGCCTGCAGACAGGACACCAGAGAGGAGGAAGGGGGGCTTAAAGGCAGGCTGCTCTGCTCCAGGACAGCAGGACTTTGTGATGAACGTCACCTTTGCTGTGTGACTAACTCCAGCTCAGACAGCTGTGCTTTCCCTCAACACCCTGCTCACAAAGCTACAATCTTTGTTGTCGCAAAGATGGACAAACATCACAAACACAGCTACCATCCACTTTTTATTCTCCATTGGTCTCTGCGGTTGTCACAGTGACAACTGTTATGGTGCAGTTTCTCAGACCTGAAAAGGAAGCAATTAGTTTGTCCTGTCTAGATGATGACATCACATGGTCAACTGATCTAAACCAGACCTAATGAAGTATGACTGAAGGTGTCTATGAAGCTCTCTTCTATGGAACCGGAGAGGAAACTGAATTTTTATGTGAACTGAAAGACACTGTACAGAAAAACCTCAAACCACTGGGCCTTGTCAGCCACAGCGAGGTAGGAGGAAAAGCCTGTGTGACCTGTGGGCCTTCCTCACACTAATACTGCCCTCTAGTGGGAACCTCAATTACATAGCAATTTGTTCCTTGGTACGGTTCCTGCGGTGTTGCCTCAGTGACAGATGGAATAAGGTATGCTACTTTATTTGAATCCTAATTTTGCATTTGGAGTTTGGGTTTACCACGTATGTTCACCATGCTGAATGTTTGTTTTTAAGTGGTGTTTTTAAACCTAGTCACTAAGCAAGAAAACAAGAATTCTGTGTTCTGACTGCAGACAAGGCCTTCAAACCAGCATATTTCCCTCCAAATGACAGTGTCCAGGAACAATACAATGAATATAATAACTGAGTATGTGGAAAAAGGGGTTTAAACTTTAAAAGGTGCCAGAACACCAGCCTTCTGAAGAACCTTATCAAAAACATAAAGCACATCATATGCAATAACCCCCCCCCCAAAAAAGTCCATGGAATGGAACAACATTTTGTCTAGGAGCATAACAGAGGAGATATTAGTGTTCAAATGATCAGTTTCTATGTGAACTAGATGCTAAATCTACAGACTTAATGTATTATTTTGCTAAAAAAATGGCATGTTCAAAAACTGAGATGGGAGACCCAAAAGACCAGTACATGGTACTTCAACAGAAAGGTCTACAGTTTTAGCCTGAAGGCAAAGTTGTGGTTCAGACCTTCTACACCACCGACATTTCAAGCCCACGATGCGTGAACCTTTGAATTGCCCTCGGTCTTCCACAGAGAGAAAAACAACACTTCTGATATTGTTACTGCAGAAACTGAAGACCTTCCAGACCGACAATTGATTATAATCCAGGGCTGTTTTGTGGAAACCTTTTTAGGTTCTTAGAGATTACATGAAAAAAGAAAAAAAGCCCCCAGAAAATAAGCTAAAGCAAATGAGACTGGGTGAAGTTTAATCATGTTTGTTTACTACCTGCGCAGACAGCTGTGGTGCCAGTGAGAGAGGACTTGTACACCACTGTTGATCCATCTCCATGACCACACAGGATCTGCTTTCCATCTCCTAGACAAGAAAGGAAACATCCACACGGTCGCCCGTTTGTTAGAAATGAACCGTTTCTAGATCAATAAAACCAATCTTTTACCAAGTATGCTAAAATGAAAAACTCACATATACAGCATGAATAGTCTGTAAAATGTAACCAACCCAAATCTATTCTCCTCCTTCTGGCTGTAGTTTCAGACATGTATATTCATCAAGCCTGTCACGTCCCGCTCCGTCTGATCCTCATGTGTGCCACGCCCACCTTGTTACCTTGCATTTATTCCTGATTGTTCTCACCTGTGTCCTGTTACTTGTAGCTTTTCCTCCGTATTTACTCTGCGTCTAAGTTCAGTCCCCCAGATCTGTCATTGATGTGTGCTAATGTTAGTAATGCGCGTCGCTGTCCGCCCTCTAACCTGAATAAACCCCATTTGTTTGGATAATCGCTTGCCTGCCTTGGTTCTTCCCTGCGCAAGGCAACAAAGCCCTAGCTTAAGTTAGGTCCAACTGGGCACGTGGCTGCATAAGATCCAAGACAGAATCCAACGCTGCTTTACATGGAGCACCATGTTAAATCCAGGTATAAATTCCAAAATGAATCCACACCAAAACAGTTATTCTTGAGAGTTTTGGGGCTGCTGACGGTGCTGACAAACCTGCAAAATATGCCCTTTGTGAACTCTGTTGCCTTCCTGGACCCACTTCAGCCTACTGTTCAAAGTTTGGACGATACAATGGGTGTTTGGACGTACAATGGGTGTTTGTGAATCTGAGGATACCATGGTCACTAAGAGTGCGTGTTTCACACACCTGAATATTGAAGACTGTGGATGGCTGTGGGTCTCCCACCTGTACTCAAGTGAGTGTGCAATATGCTCGGTGGAGCAGTGTCCACTGGATACTCAGCAAAAAGGCATCTACTGAGACAAGGGCACAACACAGTTAGCAACTGATTAGTATTAATATGACTGCAACAATCTTCTGGTCAGACAGAACTCCACAGAAGGCTCCATACTTCCATTGACTGGTCTTCTGAGGCCCAGGACTCTTCTTCTGTGCATTGGTCTTGGGGCTGAACATGACCATCCTAAAACATTGCAAGTATGAGATTCCCTACAGGACAAATCCTTAGGCTACTGGTACTTGCTGCTAACCACTGAGATACTGGTTTCACCGAGACTAGTGCTTTTATTTTGTATGGCTAATTCAATGACACATCCATCCACTATTCATCCATTCAGCACTAAGCGCTCAAAGTTGTTACAGCCATGAAAAGAACGTGACATTCCTTTACAAAAGCACTTCGAATGTGAAATGGGAATAATCTATTTGATGTACAATACAGCATGCTCATGCGTCATCTGCTAGAGCCAACCAAAAATTTCCTTAAGGACAACCTGATATGCACCAAGTAGGCATTAGTCAGAACCAAACACAAGTCCACTATATTCAAGCACTTCAGAGTAAGACCATGAGATCCTCTTGCTCACAATCTACAAGAGCAGGCCTGGTTCAGAGAGGGTACCCTTCACTAATTTAAGACAGTTTTCCATCTATGTAACACTGCATGGTGACGCACACAAAAAATGTGAGCAATCATTGGGGAAATATGTAAATATTGCGAAATGATTTCCGCTATTCATCTATTTTCCTCAATTCAACAAAGCAGAACAGCACTGAGAGTACTGAGTAATCTTAAGATGCAAAATGTTACCTTAAATAAATGTGCAAAGCAAAATTGCACTTCCCCGGTTCTCCTTAAAAAAAGATCTCTGCAGCTGACAACAACAGGAAAGGCAACACAATTTCTAGTCAATTCTATGTTTAAGCCTCTTATTGGATATTATACCATAGCTTACGTGTGTTTAAAACATTTACCAAGACACCATATAAGAAGTGGTCAGTCTGGCACGGGCACTTTGACTTGTGCTACCTGTTTTTCCCATGTTACCAATGTCCTGGAGGAGTAATGATTCAGGCTTCAATTTTTGAGCCAAGGGCCGATTCAAACATTTTTTTTTTTTTGGGGGGGGGGGGGGGGTTATATAAGGCATGATCACTCAATGGAATGGAAGGGTTAATATCACAGTTCCATCTTCCAAGATCGTGAATGTTAGTATCTCAGTTTTGATCTTAGTTTCAGAACTCTTACACCACTACGATATTCCTTTGAGTTAATTGGCCCACATAGCATTTGAGAGCATGGAGAGAAAAAGGCCACGAGAAGCATGCCTGCTGAGAACCCACCGAGGAGCCATCCCATATCCTGATGACTTTATCTGGGAGTGGAAGACCAGGGCCTGGTCCTTCACCCCACCTCTGGAATCTGAAGGAGAGGGAGGGAGGGAGAGAGAGAGAGAACATCAAATGTTCCTCTACAGTCTACACAATGCGTCTCTAAAGTTCATGCGCAGATCAGTCTAACTGTTATTGTTACTTGTATAAATATTATTGCATTGCTGTTCCTATTATTGTAGCTCAATAACTGACCCTTACTTTGGTTGTTAAACAAATAATTAAATAATGGCCAAGAATGCATCATTGTTGGATCTATTTATTCTATATCTGTACTAGTTAAAAATTTACAAAATGTCTTAATTCATGAAGCTTAGATACTCCAGTGCAAAAGTTGGAAAAAGAAATGCAAATAGAACCAGTCACACGATCTCGAAGTGGATTCAGTTATACACCATAGTAAAGATGACCTTAAGAAAAGAAGGACGCGATGGTAGAAGGATATAGCAAATAACTAAAATTTCTGTTCCACTGTAAGTTTTTGTGTTTTGCGAATGATCGACATGATCAATCCCTCAATTTGTATTATTTTGTTCCTTATTTGACATGAACCTCCACTTGAAACCAGAAAAACAGAGCTGAACATGTAATTGTACTTCTTGGGGTCACCAGTAAAGATGGAACACCCATTGTGTGCCTGCTTGTCTAGTGAAAATGGTAGTGGTCTACACCTTTGGTGCTGAGGTCAAGCCTATGGTCTATGTGGCAGAAGGACATACATGCTCAGCATATTCCGAGGGATTCCGGCTTTGTCAGACCATATCCTTACTAGAGTGAGATCACTTTTTCCTAATCCCTCAAAAAGTGAGTGTGGTTTCCCAAAAAGTATTTCTTTATCCCATTATAGCGAACTGAATGTCCATAGCTTTTAGTAAAAAATAGTCAATAGATAATATGTTTAAATATAAGATGCTGAAGGTCCAATTGTTACCATGAGAAACATCAGAAAATCCAGTGGCCAACACTACAAGCTCTGCCTAGCAAAGCTGAACAGCATAATCCACCCATCCATCTAACAGCTTATTCAATAAAGGATCACAATCCAAATACTTCTGGAAACAGTGGAATATTCTGGACCAGTGTTTCCTAATATTATTACAAACATCACAAGAATATGAACAAAACTGTGACAATAGAGATGCATCATGGACATCAGATTTCTTATTTCAAGTTTTTTTACTTAACCTGCATCAGCACAATGAAATGGCACTGAGATTGCTATCTCAGGATGAACAACTAGGTAAGATCCAGTATTAATTTTGTTGATATAAATTATGACAAAAAATTACTTGTCAACGGCATTTTTTCTGTGAAAAATGAAATAAAATTTTAAATAAATAAAAAAGATCCTTTTTATTTTTGGTCTTTTGGATAAAACCCCATTTGTTTGCCCCATATCATGCTTCTGCATCCCTAATTGCATGACAGTCTGATACTTGATAACGTTTTTAGCAACAGGACACTTGTAAACATATTGTGTTAATATACAAGTACAGTGGTACCTCGGTTCTCAAACTCACTAAAACTCGAATTTCTTGAAATTCAAATTTCTTGAAGGTTAACCTAAAACTCGATGTGAATATTAGAAGACGAACCGTGAACCCTGACTTAATATAAATTGTACACGCCAGGAAATGAGTCATACTACAATCCAATTCTTACTTGAATTCCTTCTTCACAGACTGGACGATTAACCAAATAAAGCAGCGCATCATTACAGTAACTAACAATAAATAAACCACTAAGTTACATGTACTATTAGAGCATTTATGTCATTTATTTAAACTTTATTTTACCAGGTAAACTGACTGAAAACCAGTTCTCACTGCTTTACGTGATATTTGTGAGAAATAGCAGATTACGCATCAGAACTGCCTGGGATACAAACGTCATGCATGTAACTAAACTCTTCAGCCAATGAGGGCAAAGGTGCGTCATCACGGAGGCAGTTCCAGTTTGTGCAGCCGGGTGAGAGGTTGCGATGCATCTAACCGTAATGCACTGCTTCAGGATCAGAATGCGTTGCTTTAAGCCAGCACAGTAAGCAGGTCAAACGCACCCAATGACCGGACTGGGGAAACAAACTGAAACGCGGACTTAATACAGAGGACTGATGACAACAACCAGAAACAGTTGATCACATGGGGATCCCACACGAGGTTAACAAGGGGGCGTGGCACATGTAAGGAGCGGACGATTGGGGCAGGACAGAGGTAATGTTGGGATAAGATCTTTATTGTTTTGGATGTCATTAAGGAAAAAATGCTCTTCTTGTTTTATCCTGTTCATTTTATGTTTAAATGCTAAAAAAAACATTTAAGTGTAATTTTGGGGGGCCAGGAACCAATTAATTGGTTTTCTATTACTTCTTTAGGATTCGATCCAGAATCCAGAACGGATAAAGTTCGAGAACTGAGGTACCACTGTATTTTGTTTGAAACTAAATTCTGATTTTATTTATACTTTATTTAATGATAAAGTTCATATAAAGCCATTTTAGAACTGCAGAGAATTATAGTTTTTGCAGTACAACAGTTAAATCCAAGTCCTTAAAGACTGCATGTTTAAACCTAATGGCCTGCTATAATGACAGCTGCACAATATGCCCTTCAGGAATTTATCAGATACTGTAGAAGTACAATAATCTGCACACGCATGTGTATACATGCATGTGTAGACTATGAGTAAACCTTTTAGTTTCATTGACTGCATACAGAGTAGATTTAGTTGACTAAATCTACTTTAGATGATAAATTCCTGTAATTTTCGCCAACTAAAACAAGACTTAAAAAAAAAAAATAAAAAAATCAGACGACTCAAATATGATTAAAACAAAGTCTAAAACTAAATCAAAATATGCTTTCAAAATTAACACTGGTATGATCCAAGAAAAAAATCTTTGCTTTTATAGAAGTTAACATAATGTGACACAAGGGTTCATGTGACTTAGAGCAAACAACTGTCTTCCTGTGTGAGAGCAATTCTGAGGCATAGGGAGACAGAAAACAAACTCTCCTTCCAGGAGAGTATGGAAATTAGGGAAAAAGTAGTGGCTCAGAACTTGCAACTATGCCTGCAGAAATTTTTGTCAAAATCCTGGCTTTTGGGGACCCATGGGACATGGGATTGGAGGATGGTACAGAGTAGTTTTGCTGGTACCCTCGAAATGCGTCAGGTAGGCAAACCAACCGTCAAGACAACCGCCTGGCCCCACAACAAGGTCAACTCAAAAACTCACCAAGCTAGGACCATATCTTACCCCCTTAACACGTACACAGGCGGTATGCAAAACTCTTCATACTATTATTTACAGGTAAATAAAGTGGTGGAAGGAAAGGCAGAACTGCTAAGCCGCTCCTTGTTTTCCAACTGATGTGGTGAGAAACAGACCTGGACAAAGGAGTGGGCAGCAGAGGAGCAAAGTGCATAATGTGACCTTTCACAGGAGCTATAAAAAGGTTATGGTTTTATAATAAAATTATAATAGTGGCCCCAGGTATTCTAAAATAAATATTGTGTTTATCAGTGACATGGGACGCCAGCGGAGAACCAGAACAGCTCAGGACCTTTCAGAGATCTGGAGCTATTCTACTTGGACAGTTCACCATTTTATTCAATTGTAGTCTGGCTCCATATATTGAGAAGGGTACTGTTTCAATCCAGCATCGGCTGGCAAGGGACCAATTAACAGCAGGGGTTGTCTGCTCTCCCCAGAGCCCAGTGGTGCTGCAGTGAGCCTGAGAAGCTAGATTTCCTCTCAGGATTACCACCGGCTGACCCCTCTTTCACCTTGGGTGGTTGTGCAACAAAATCAACAGTATAAACAGTCATGAAACAACCTTAAGAGTTATGACCTGCCCCTGCAAATAAAACCCATCGATAAATGTTCCCCACAATGTAATAACTCATATGTACAATGTAATAACACACACACACCTATGGCAGACATTGGGCCTGCATTTTGACCGGAGTATAAAGAAACTGAACGGGCAATCTAACCAAGTCCAATCATTTATAACCTGCCCTGTTTTCATTATGATCCATAAATAGAAGATGCTGAGAACAGAGCAAAAAGGAAGAAAAAGGATCTGAGAGGTAGATACTTGTGGTTCTTGGCATTATGCTAAAGTCACGCACCAGATGCTGTCATTGCCTAAAGGATCCAGGCCCCCCCATGAGTTCTCTCCTTCCCACTTAGCATTAACAGTATGTCTCTAAGTAGCTGTAATAGTAGCATGCAAACCACCGTCTGAGATACTGTCTCCTGCGAAGCCGTCTGAGGCGGCCAGGGTGTAATGACAGAACAAATTCCACTCACATACAGGCCTGCTGCACAGTTCCAAGGTCATTCTCTCAAACTGCACCAGCAACCAGACACTATTAAAGAAGGCCCCGTTGGACACAAGAGCTAGAAACTACAATCACCCAGAGATGTCTTCCAGTGTCACTGAGGAAATCTTTTCATCTCAGGTAATACCCAAGGAGCCATTCATCTGAATCTTTAAACACCATCTAACTGGAGTGCAAACCTCCCTCTTGCATTTACTATGTTGTTAGAGTACAGCTTGTTTTTCCTCAAGGACCATAAATTGTGTTCTTCGCAGATGCACTACAAGTATTAATCTTGTAGGTATCATCAAGCAGACACTTAAAGTTACATGCTAAACTATGTATTACCCAAATAATTATTTAAAGGGAGGAACCAAAAGCAACAGAGTTAAGTTCAGAAAAAAAATCAGACACCCTGTTGTGTTTAAGGACCATTTTAAGAATGGAGTGGTCTGCAGGTGGAGCTCAGTAGACAAGCCTCAGCAGCTACAAACCTATGATACAAGCTACAAAACTAAGATACAGGAAAATCCTTTAAAACATGATTTTCTCATTCTCTCACTTAAAAATGTTAATGCAGTGTATTAATTGTTTTAAAAGGTTAGGGATGATGCACAGCAGCCTTTATGAATATGAATAGTCAATACGCAAGCTTTTCAGGTGATTAGAAAAGAAATTAAGTTCATTTCAGAGATTAATCAGGTCACCATGGGTAGCACTCTTGCTATATTTATTAATTCCATCCATCCATTTTCCAACCCACTTATCCTGTATCTTTCGCATGTGTTCAGTCTCCCATTGACCAACCAAATTAACGCCATTTTTAAATACTGGGTGTCAGCACTCAGAAAGAGAAAGATGTCCACAAGCCTGGCCAGGCAATGTGCCACGCTTGAGTTTCTAATGACATACTGTACTCAGAAAAGACCTTAAACTACAAGCTCAGACAATAACATCATGAACGATAATGGCAACCAACAACCATTAAGTCAACATTATTCAGATAAATCCTT
The DNA here is from genome assembly GCA_019775915.2 of Cyphomyrus plagiostoma. Lineage (NCBI taxonomy): Eukaryota > Metazoa > Chordata > Actinopteri > Osteoglossiformes > Mormyridae > Cyphomyrus > Cyphomyrus plagiostoma. The sequence continues at coordinate 19,952,143 of JABFEA020000067.1, forward strand.
CTTAGGTTAACCACAACAGCATTGCGTGAGTTTGCCTTATATAACGTTATTAACCTGTCCTTCTGCGAGGCTTGCAAGCATCCTTTCTGGGCAGCTCTGCGTTTAAGGGAGACTCCGGCTTTGGACGGGCACTGCATAAAGGAAAACACACATTCTTTCATCAGAAACACATCGCTCAACTTTCCACCATTACAGCTGTGCTATAATTGATGACTCAAAAATAAGAATAATAAAGAAAGTTGGAACTGGAAAAAAATGGTGGAGAAAAGCATGGTAGGGGAGTACATTTCCAGGCAAGCTCCCACCCACCCTCTTTTTAACTGTAAAGGGTAGTGTCCCCCCCAACGTCAATTTTAAGAAGTGGTCGCGTGCAGAGCTGGGAATGCAGCTGGCAGGAATGTGCCACCCGCAATGTGGAAGAAACTAGCCATGAGCCAATCACAAACTAATGTATACTGTTACCTTCTGTTTTTAATCACTACTAGTCTGGATGAACGTTTTACCTGGGCAGCACAGACAAGCTCCGTTCCCCAGAGCTGGCCCAGAAGCTCCGGAGGCTTAAGGAGTACCCTGGGACCCCAACTTCCAACAGAGCCACGGTGGGATCAAACAGCGAGGCCACCATGCAGAGAACCTAAAAGGCATCCCCAGTATGGTATGGTAAAACAGAAACCACAGACAAGTGTGAGAACAAGAAAAAAAACCTAAAAGAAGCCTGGAAGATAATAAGATGTACAACAGATAGAAAGATGAATAAAGAGAGTAGCAAGAGATGAGCTCATTTAATACTGTTACTCTTCAAATCAATAAATATTTGATTTAATCCTTGAATCCGTGAACACACAGCTGTATAAACAGCTATAGTGTAGCCATTTCTGATGAGGAGAAACATCTGTATTGAAACAAAAAAAAAGAGACATTAAAAGGGTGACATTGAAATTCATACGTTGAATTCCCATTTTGCTAATGAGTAGTATGCATACACAGCTTTTAAAACAACAAAACGCTATCATGGTTATTCTCCAAAGTGTGTCCAAAGTGATGTATGAGGAAAGTACGTACAGGATTAGAGAGCAGGGCCAGCCAGTCTCTTTGGAAAGATTGAGGTTAAGGGTGTTACAAACAAAAGTCATTAGGAAAAAAAAATGCCTTCACTTCACAGTGCAGGGTTAGGGTAGGTAGTAGCACTTTCTTGGGTCAGAGTGCCAGTGAGGTCCCCATTTATGGATTTTAACAGTAAGCCATTAAAAAATAAAAACCCACAGAGAAAAGAGAAATAACGAACCGCAGAAGAGTCAGTTTTCCTCTGCGGCAGCACAGCACGCGGCCTCGTTTCTATAACATGGGCTAAAAATATATCATATACACACAT
>JABFEA020000067.1:19953926-19981829 GCA_019775915.2 Cyphomyrus plagiostoma
TATAAAAAATGAAATTGAAAGTTTCCATTCGGAATTCTGTGCAAACAAGCTGACCTGTGCATTCCGAACAGTTTTACCCATAAGAAAACCCCCCCCCATTCCAGAAACCCAGCTCAGCTACAGCTCAAACAGGAAATACGCACAGAGACAAAGCAGGATCGACAAGACAACACTTGATAATAGGCTTACTAAATAAATCGAATGGTGAAACAGCCAAAAAGGAAATGAATAATGAATGGCAGCACCACCAGAGTGAAAATAAACCCAGGGTAAGCATTATCCTGGGGGTGCGGTGCGCAGACTGCTGTCAAAGGAACACCTAATTTGAAATTCATGGTTGGCCTTGAATAATTAGATGGGAAAGATAGCCAGAGAGTGGAGAGTGCACAGGAGCAGCGTGAAGCCTCACCAGGTCAGAGAGGTGTGATGGGGTAAACTGAGGTGTGCGTGAGTCGAACAGCCGGACTGAGGTAACTGGGTGATGTTCTTTGCTTGAGCCATATATCTTAGAATTTCGACGTTATTACAATAATGGAAGCAATTTAGGTAGTCTGGACTCAGTCCTCACACTGTGCAGGGGCACAAAACAGCCTTCCAGTCAAAACTAGAAAACCCACTTTTCTTCATGGTGCAAAGCACAGCCCCAAGCCCTAAAAAACCTTTACACCTACTGCTGGTATTGAAGCATGAACTGCTAATCGCTGCACTATAAAAATACCGAAGGTATTACCGAAGCCTTAGAATGGAGATTCAGCTGTACAAACATTAACATAAATTGACTGTCGTTAAATGGTGCAAACTTTTCACTAACATCCTGGAAGACAGAATGCATATTCTCACAGAGCAAAGCAGGGGTGGGAAAAAGGTGATGATCCACTGGCAGCTCAGGGACAAATGGGGTTTATTAACAAAAAAAAATAAATCAGAACATGCTGGGAAAAGCACAAAATAGAAGGACCATGATGGTCAAAAAGTAAACAAGAAAAACAAGAAATAACCTAGTATCTAAAGAAGCATAACAAGGAAACAGGGTAACACAAGGAGTACGATTATAAAACAAACCGAGTCAAACACACAGCAACATGAACAAACAATGACTAACTAAAGAATATGACAAAGGCATGCACTTAAATACAATTGAACACAATGTCTAACAAGGGTCAGGTGTGGCTAAACAGAAATAGGGGCTCGAGGGACAAGTAAGGACAATGCAATGAATTAATCAATTACGGCACAAGAAAACAGGTGGAAAAAATTACAAAGACAGGAACTAGGGAGCATAGGCAAACGCTGAGGAGTAACACTAGGAAGGATTAGGGGGGTGTTCCATGAAGCAGGCTTAAGGGAAAGTCTGACTTATTTCGACAAGTCAGTCTTACTTAAGTGAGACTTCTGTTCCATCAACGTGTCTTAAATGAATCCTCGCTGAATTACCATGCTAATTTAGGCCTGCGAACAAGCCTGGTCCGAACCAGGGTAACTGTCTCGCTTAGTTCAGCGTTGTCTCAAAGAACATCCAACGTGTGGGAACAGATTGCCAAAAGATCGTTCCATCAGACGAAATTCCACAGTCTTACTATTCATGTCATGTAATCTGTTTAATTATATGTCCTCACCTGACATTATATTTTACATTATCTGACTGAATTTTTTTGTTAATCTGTAAGGTGTACTAAAATTGCATGATGTTGTATGAGTGAGCGGGAGAATGAGTCTTGTATATACGTATATATGAAAAAAATGGAACCCTGTAAAGAATAAGCAGAGAATCTTTACCCCAGTAAAGCTCTGTGTGATACTTCCATAATATGGAGAACAGAGCTGAGATACATAATCAATTTAATAAAGCCTATAAAATCACGTCTTAGAATTCCAATTACTTCCAAAATACAGTAAAATCCCGTTATGGTGGACTCGCTTATAATCTATCTATAACGGACAAGATCCGCTGGTCGGGGCCGTGTGCCTTTGCGAACATGCAGAAAAAGCATTGGATATAGCGTAATTTCGCTTATAATGGACAAACAATTTGGTCCTCATGCGGGCCGCTTTAAGCTGTAGTTCTGTTCAGCTATAACGGGCTTGTAGTTCTGCCTACAAGGCGTGTGGCGTGCTGGTGATATCCAGCGCAGATACGTACGTAGTCGGGTTAATAGTTACGCATCTGGTCAGGTGAAGTTGGATTACTACATGTAGGCCTACAATATAATAATCTATGCCACAAGTGTGTCTGCTGAGGTGTGGCATGAGTAAATGGTGCCCTGTAGTTGTTTTCTGGGCATACAGCAACTCTGAATGTAACGGACTGTTTTGCCAGGTCCCTTAAAGTCCGTCATAATGGTATTTTACTGTAAAATAAAAGCATACGCATATTACAAAGGTGTAACGTGAAATGGAATGACTGTAATTGGGGAAAAAAATCTGTTCAAATAATATGAACAGGAAGATATCTTTATAATTTTAGTCACTGTCTACTTCGAAAGTTTACTACTAAAATAGAAAAGACAACATACGGTTATTTGTGCAGAACATTTCACAAGGATGTGATTTAAAGTATTTTACGGAGACAAAATAATATCATACAGTAAGAACGAAAGGTGAAATCAACCCAGAAGGTCCCCCGTTGGCTATGGGGATCGAATCAGCAACTTTCGCATTATAAGGCAACAGCATAAACCACTTTACCACAATGCCACTGTACTAAACCCCTGTAGCATTTACGTAACTCCCTGGCTGTGTTTATGGCCACAGTGTTGCCTTTTTTAATAATTACATCTTTGTACTTTTCATACAACTCCATCAGCAGCGTTCATTCTGCGGTGGAAAGAAACCTTTTACAGGCTTTCCTACTCATTTGGTCAATCTATTGTTCATCCATTTATTTGAGCTTCTTCAATATTGTAGGTGTGCACACTAAGTGATACTATGCAAGTCTGTCTTGAATGAACCTTGATTAATCAACATTTAACTGCGTTCGTGGAAAAGTCGTGAGTCTGACTTTTTCGCGAAAGTCCGCCTTTTTTGTAGCTACTTTCATACCCCCCAGAAAGTAGGGGAAACACACACGGTCTAGTACAAAGACAGGAGGAAACAGGATGGCCAGCAACACCTAATGGCCAAGCAGGGAAGTGACATAAGAGCAGGGATGGATGGGTGCTGACCCTGACAGCATATGCTTAAACAAGTGAAAGTAAAAAGAACAGAAGGAAACTACTAAATATATTATTATTATTATTATTATTATTATTATTATTATTATTATTATTATTATTATCTAGCAGATACTATTGGATAAATGTGGATGTCCATCTTGAATACAAAATTTCAGTATGTGGGAAGAACAGGAAGTTTATGCCTGTGAGGGAGGCAGAATACTTACTCTGTTCTTGTCTCCATGGAAGATGGCCCATGACCCTACTGCTGAGACAGTCACTGTTTGGGCGCCTGAGGAGACAAAAGACCACACAGGACTCAAGTCACACAGGTGAAAGCAAGCATTAGCCAGACCTGTTCCTGTCTCTGAACTCAACCGGTGTCCTGGCCACTTATTTCATCCCTGGCAATAAAATTTACAGGTAACCCTGTTTCATAGCCAGGTCGTGCTAATTGATTGGTCTAATTTCAACCCCCAATGGCATTCTTGTAAAAATTACTTAATTGTGCTACCAGTTGTTTTGGGAATCTTTTTTTTTTTTTTTTTTTTTTTTTGGGAATCAAAAATCAATCATTAAATAAAAAGTAAATAAAAACTTACTCATACATGTTATACTACTTACCATTTAGTTCATAAAGGTACTAGTAGACGACCCCTATCAAATTTTGTGGGTGTTTACATATGAAAAACTGGAATCGGGTTTAAGATGCTTGACAGCATGATGCCCCAAACCACAGGAATCACGACAACCAACAACAATCGGGTTAACCAACAGCAATAAAATGATCCTTCTTTCCATACAGCCTTCTCAATGCTGCCATGGCCTAACCACAGCTTAACCAGGACCAGGCAAGAATGGTAGCTATAAACAAATATCAAACCAAACAGCTCATATTACTAGTCTTTTTCAGTTCCAGCTTTTAATGGGTAAACAAGAAGAGAATGTTCCTCTGGGCACATTCACATCACGGAATGGTTTGGTGTTGAGACGGTTCAGATATGCATCTGAATGAGCTTTAGAGTGCTCTCTTTGAACTTGGGTTGGGAAAGTTGTACAACTGCTGGTATGTAGCTAACTGTTATGCTAAGAGCCACACTAATAGCTACACTAGCACCGTGCAGTGCCATCTACTCCTTGGGAACTTGCATAGCTGGTTTGCTTCATTGTGCAACAAAACCTATGTGCATTGTTTGATATGAATTAGGTTTTGATACAATGTTTATGTCAGGTCCTCTGGCAGCAAGGCCATTAGGCTAAAAGTTCAGTTCAAAAGTGTAACTCCTAACCTACATCTCCTAGACCCACCTAAGCTGGTAAATAGGAATTTTAAAGCTTTAAGAAAAAAAACACCCACATCTTGCAGATAACATAACTAGGCGTAACTAAACAACATGAAATTTATTTGCTTGGTTTCAAGTATTGATTACTTTTGACGTTGTGATACTAAAATGCCTTGGCAGAGTGCTGATGTCGTGGAATATTACAGCACAAGATTCAGTTCCTGGAGGCTCACCACATGCAGGGTCTGCCTCATTCTGGATGGATTTTAGACATTTTGCGTGCTGCGGCTGACCCACTAGTTTCCAAACAGCCCTACGCAAAGTACAAGGTCTCACATGCACAGAGAGACACTCATAACGAATTCTTTCCATTCAGGCCCTAAAATCTGCATCATCTGCGTTTGTGCCTCTGTCTAAAACTTTGCTGGTGCCCATCTTTCTGAGCTACTTTCTCTGCCCTTCAGGAAACACTGCCTGTCCCATCCACTCCAAGGGCTCCAGTGGTGTCATAAAGTGGCGGTGGATGGTAAGACCCCCTTACAATTCAGGGAGCAACAATAAGAATAACAGGAAAGAGTAATGACAAGACAACTGAAGTGAGGTGAATCATGCAGCGATCCCTGGACTCAGAATGTTCCTCCTGACCTGGAAGACGCAACCAAAACATAGTGGGCCTACACACAATGGCATACGCCCAGACACGCACTGATGGGATTCTGGTAAATAACATCTAACAAATTCACAGAAAACTGATCAACATTTAGAGCTATGCCCTCCAGGATGTTCCACTACCTGGACTCCAGACTCCCTCCTCAATCCTCTATGGACTAAGTGGTTGGAAGAAAGAAGAACTGATGGATGGATGGATGGATGGATGGAATATATACAATAATACGTTAAGATGTAATTTGACCATGTTACTAGGTGAAACCAAACAGTTTCCACATACACATACATTTAAAAATGTGTGCATATGTGCACTTAATAATTTCACTTGAAGATTACCTTTCAAATTCAGTGCTGAGCACAGATCAGACGTTGCCAAGTTGATCAGGTATAAGGCGTCAGAGCTGCCTATCCAAACGCAGTTCCCTGCTCTGTACGAGGCCCTGGGGAGGCCATAAGAGGGATTAGCTATTAGCACAGACGACATGCATTCTGACCCCAGAACGTGGCACTGGAGCTGCTGGTTGCTTTGCTAGGGAAGTATGAGGCTTCAGACCAAGTAGGAATGAAAAGGACTCAGCAAAATCAACTTGCATGCTCCAGTGTATTTGGCCAGTAATGGATATTAATTTCTCAGACAATGAAAAAAAACAAAATGCCCACTGAAATGAGGAACCTGGAATATTCTGCCAGCTACACTGATGTTCCTTTTCATTCAAATGGGTATACACTACACCTGTGACTGACTGGGTTGTACTCTTGCACCCCAGCTCAGTAAGTGTGGAGTCTGCATATTTTTCCTGCGTGATGCAAAAACTCCAAAAGGATGTACATACAGCCGTGGCCAAAAGTTTCGAGAATGACAAAAATATTAATTTTTACAATGTCTTCTGCCGCAGTTTTTATGCATATACTCCAGAATGTTATGAAACGTGATCAGATGAACTGCAATTAATCGCAAAGTCCATTTTTACCATGAAAATTCATTTCCACTGCATTTCAGCCCTGCCATAAAAGGACCTGCTGACTCTCGTTACCAAAGGACAAGCACAAGGGTGGAGATCACTCTGTCATCATGATTGAGTTAGAATAGCAAACTGGATGCTTTTACAGGAGGATGGTGCTTGAAATCATTGTTTTTCCAGTGTTAACTACGGTTACCTACAAGGAAACACGTGTTCAGGTGATTCAGCTGCGGGATCAGGGCAACACCAGTACAGAGCTTGATCAGGAATGGCACCAGGCAGGTGTGAAGACTTTTGGAAGATGGCTTGGTGTCAAGAAGGGCAGCAAATAAGCCATGCCTCTCCAAGAAAAACATCAGGGACAGACTAATATTCTGCAAAAGGTACAGGGATTGGACTGCTGAGGACTGGGGTAAAGCCATATTCTCTGATGAATCCCTTTTCTGATTGTGTAGGGCATCCAAAAAATCAATTGCCCTGATCAGAAAAGGTGAGCGCTACCATCAGTCCTGTGTCAGGCTGCCAGTAAAGCATATTGAAACCAATGTGTGGGGTTGCTTCTCAGCCAAGGGTGTATGCTCACTCACAATTTTGTCTAAGAACAAAGAAGGGTATCAAAGCATCCTCTGAGAGCAACTTCTCCCAATCATCTAAGAACAATTTGGTGATGAAGAATGCTTTATCCAGCATGATGGATAAATGTGCCATAAGGCAAAAGTGATGATTATCTAAGTGGCTCGGAGAACAATACATCAACATTTTGAGTCCATGGCCAGGAAACTCCCAAAACCTTCATCCCATTGAGAAATTGTGGTCAATCTTCAAGAGGCGGGTGGACAAACAAAAACCTACAAATTCTGTCAAACACTGATTAAGCAAGAATGGGCTGCCATCAGTTAAGATTTGGCCCAGAAGGTGATTGACAGCACGTCTGGGCAAATTGTCTAAAAAGAAGGACCAACAATGCAAATATTGACTCTCTGCATAAACTAAATGTAATTGTCAATAAATTTGACACTTATGAAATGCTTGTAATTATACTTCAGTATACCATAGAACCATCTGACAAAAAGATCTACAAACACTGAAGCAAACTTGAAAACCAATACTTCATTCTCAAGTATATTTCTATATTTCGTTCTCAAAGCTTTTGGCCACGACTGTAGAAGCCTCTAATTTGTCCATCGGGCATGATGTCCAGGGAATCCCCTGCCCCGTTCCCTTTGCCTCCTGGAATAGGTTCCAGGCTCACCATTACCCTGGAAATTGAGAAATGGAGGGATGATTCGAAACCGCAACCAGTGTCCAATTTGGGGATGTTCCTCCGTCACCCTGAGATCAGAGCCTTTTACATATGAGTTAGGGAATAACTCCAATAAATACTGTACCTACAAGCCCCTAAAATAGAATTAGCTGTGTCCCAGATTTCCCTTCACCTGGTTACCATTGTTACTTTTGCCATTCTAACCGCCAAGCATGGAAAACACCGCTGGCCCCTTTAATCAAGCTTTAATGTGAAGTTTCCTGCTATCACCGTGGAAACACACTGGACCTCTAATAAAAACTTGTACCTCTTCCAGACCTTTTCTGCAGGCACCTGTGAAGTAAAATTAATGTCTTTTTTTATGACACATTTTATTAAGGTTTCCTAGAACCTTTAGAACTTTTTGCCAGTGGAAAAGAATGAAACCACCAGTTTTCTAAGAGACTGAGTAAAATGTTGAACTGACACACGGAAACAAAATATGTATTTAACATTCCATATTGAACAGGGATTTAACTTTTAGCTTTTGGGATGACAGCTTGGGTATTATGGGTAGTCAGCATGCTAGCCACCAGTTTTCAATTTCCCCTTACATTTTCATTACCAATTGATATATAGTGTTTTGTGCTCATTTCCCTGCAATTAATGCTCACCTGGGTGTGTGTGTGTATATATATATATATGCATGCAATATTTTTTCTGATTTCATGCTAAGGCAGAGGTTCACAACCCCATTTCTTGAAGACCACAGAAACAGACAGGAAAACATTTTTCGCACATAAATCAGACACTTATTGACATCACGTGCCAGAGACACACACACGTCTGTGATAAAGCGGCATGTGTTGGTGTGAAAACGTGCTGGTCTCAAACCTGTCCTCTTCACGAATATCATCAGGCGAAGGTGTGAAGGCACCGATTCTCAGGACCGGCTTTGTGGTCTCCACCATGTCCACACCATCCTTGCTTACTGGTCCTAGAAAGAAAACCAGTCACTTGGTCAAGACCTATTTGTACACCTGCATCAATTAGATCACTACCTAAGAATGATTAAAGCCAAATTATTTATAAAGTCTTCATTTTAAAAAGTAAATATATGGGCAAATCAGTCAATGAAAACATTTGTTCTTCTGGTAAAGGTTTATAAGAAAATGTTATTATTTCATATGAAAACTCTCCATCTGTCATTAGTCAGGAATCTGAGTCCCTCTTCAAGTCGTGTCCTGTGCATTTCATAGCTGCCATTATCTATAGAGCTGACTTTATATAAATTATTACAATGAGGAATTAAAACACTCATCAATCATTGCCTTTTTCCTAATGGACAAACCCTTATAAAAATGCTCCACTTTTGAAAATTAAAAAAATATTTAAAATAATATTTTAAAATATTAAAAATTGTCAACAGTGAATATCCTCAGAAAAGTCAACAGTGCTTCTGCATTAATACCAATAAGGCAGTTTTAATGTTATTTATTCAACATGCAAGTTCCTGAGTCATTAAATACAGTGGTACCTCAGAACTTGAAATTAATCCGGTCAGAACTCCGGATCAATCCTACAAAGTTTGAGTTCTGATCGACTTTTCCCCATAAGAAATAATGGAAAACCAATTAACTGGTTCCCAGCCCCAAAAAACTTACACCGAAATAAGGTTTCTTTAGCATTTCAAAACAAAACGAACCGGACAGAACAAGAAAAGCATACACTAAACACATCTAAGCACATTTATCAAAACAGTCATTTTTCATGTGTAAAGTTAAAAAAAAACAATGTGTCCACTCCTTCCATGAGCCACACCCCCTTGTTAACCCCGTGTGTAATCCCTGTGTGATCAGGGGCCTGTTTCACAAAACAGGGGGGTATTCCATGAAGCAGCCTTAAGGAAAAGTCTTGCTTATTTCGACAAGTCAATCTTAATTAAGCGAGTTCCATTCCATGAACGTGTCTTAAATTAATCCCATCTGAATTACCATGTAATTGAATCCGGACCAGGCTAACTGTCTGATTTAGTTTAGCATTGTCTCAAAGAACGTCTGTCGTGTGAGAACAGATTCCCAAAAGATCATTCCATCAGACGAAATTCCGTGATCTTACTACTCATGTCATGTGATCTGTTGAATTATATGTCCTCACCTGACATTATATTTTACATTATCTGATTGAATTTTTTTGGTAATCTGTAAGGTGTACCAAAATGACATGATTTTGTTTAGTTAGCGGGAGTCTTGTATATACGTATATAAAAAATGGAACCCTGTAGCCAGTGCTGTGAGTAAAAGCAAGACGAGAAAGCAGAGAATAAAAACCATTTTTTCTGAAGTAAATTATACTTCCATAATATGGAGAACAGAGCTGAGATTGCTACATAATCAATTTAATAAAGCCTATAAAACCATGGAAAATCATGGAACATGAAGAAAAAGCATTGGATATATCGGAATTTCGGTTGTAATGGACAAACAATTTGGTCCTCATGCGGGCCGCTTTAAGCTGTAGTTCTGTTCAGCTATAACGGACATGTAGTTCTGCCTACAAGGCGTGTGGCGTGCTGGTGATATCCAGCGCAGATACGTACGTAGTCAGGATTATTAATAGTTACGCATCTGGTCAGGTGAAGTTGGATTACTACATGTAGGCCTACAATATAATAATCTATGCCACAAGTGTGTCTGCTGAGGTGTGGCATGAGTAAATGGTGTCCTGTAGTTGTGTTCTGGGCATACAGCAACTCTGAATGTAACGGACTGTTTTACCAGGTCCATTGAAGTCCGTTATAATGGTATTTTACTGTAAAATAAAAGCGTACGCATATTACAATGGTGAAACATGAAATGCAATGACTGTAATTGGAAAAAATCCGTTAAAATAATATGAACAGGAAGATTTCTTTATATTTTTAGTCACTGTATACTATGAAAGTTTACTACTAAAATAGCAAAGATAACATACGGTTATTTGTGCAGAACATTTCACACGAATGTGATTTGAAATATTTTACGGAGATCAAATAATATTATACAGTAATAATGTGACAGGTGAAATCAACCCAGAAGGTTCCCCATTGGAGCTCAAACCAGCAACTTTCGCATTATAAGGCAACAGCATAAACCACTATACCATCATGCCACCGTACTAAGCACTAAGTAACATTTACATAACTTATGCATTTAGTCTGTCTGCAATTCATTGCCAAGCCAACTCTCTGGCTGTGTTTATGGCCACAGTATTGCCTTTTTTTTAACAATTACATCTTTGTATTTTTCATACAGCTTCATCAGCAGCGTTTATTCTGCGGTGGAAATTACCTGTGTCCGTCGTTTTACAGCGTTTCCAACTCATTTGGTTGATTTATCGTTCATCCATTCATTTGGGCTTCTTCATTATTGCGGGTGTGCGCACTAAGTGAGATTATGCAAGTCTGTCTTGAATGAACCTTGCTTAATTAACACTGAACTGCGTTTGTGGAACAACGTGAGGCTAAATTTAGAGATGGAGGTAGTTTGAGTCTGACTTTTCACGAAAGTCCGCCTTTCTTTAGCTACTTTCATGGAATACCCCCCAGGATTACTTGCTTAACCAGATAACTTGCCATATTTAAGGTAGTCTGGGCTAAATGTAAGTTGATGAACATACAGTAAGGTCTATTTAGCCAAGACTACCTTAAATCTGGCAAGTTATCTGGCTAAGCAAAAAATCCTGCTTTGTGAAACAGACCCCAGCTCTTTCTGGTTGTTGTCATTAGCCCTCTGTATTTAGTCAGCATTTCAGTTTGTTTCCCCAGTCCGGAAATTGTATTGTCCGTCTGTGTTTTGCCTGCCTTTCCTGTAATTAAACCCCGTATTTCCCGATACCCTGACATCTGCGCCTTTGTCTCCATTCCGTCCCCACACGGCAGGACAATATTATTATAATTAAATGTATTCATGGTTTATTAAAAATATTTAAACAATGAATAAGAAATCTTTATTTTTAAATGTATTTTATTATATAATAAGAGACTGTGAGACTAATTTTCCCGCACATTATCTTAGGTCGGCGTTCACGGTTTGACTTCTGAGATTCAGATCGAGTTATAGGTAATTTTTTTTTCAAACTGGTTGGTTCGACTTTTAAGAAATTCAAGTTTTAATGAGTTTGAGAACTGAGGTACCACTGTATGAGGGATTATTGAACAAAGAGCCACAAAGGAATATACTCCTTCTGAGTTGTTTTTTTTTTTATCTGAAATTTAACACTGGAGAGCTCCGGGCAGACTGCAGACAGGATTAATGCCTGTACCAAAAATGTAATATTAACAAGAATCCAAGCTGCTTCATTCAGTAAACATTATCAAAGCAATCTCAGAATCACAATGGTTTCCAAACCACAAGACAATAAAAACTTACGTTACTATATTCCTGATCCACTGCCTCACATTTCTCCCCATTTGACCCACCTGAACACTCAGTCCCTTCCTCTCCATATGACCGATTCCTCTGCACCACCTTCTGGAGGTCCAGTTTGCTCACCAAGTGACATTTGTGGTCATTAGGGAGAGTGAAGCACCACACCTAAAGCCACAGCCAAATAGAAAATGTAAAAGGCTGCAAGGACTTCTGGGAAATAAATAGGTCATATGACCTAGGTCATATTTATACTGACCTGCCCATTAGCAGACCCCGTAACCAGCTGCTTGGTTTTCTTGCATAGATACACACTGAGCAAAGGAAAAGCTATGGAATATCGTGTATGTTAATATTTCTACTTTTATCATTTGTAACTTTTTCGAGGATAAGCCTCACAGAAAATCCCCATACCTGAAAGTACAGAAGATTGATGAAGTACCTGTTCCTTTGCCACATCCCAAACCTTGTAAACAGAGAGAAAGTCAACATCTTACACCATAAAGCATAACCTTTTGTGCTTATATCCATAGTGTTGCACGAGGAATGCTGTTTCACTGATGCCGCTCAAAAGAAATAGATATATATTTAACATAGAAAAAATAAACAGTAATATAAATGTGGTACATGTTACAAATGCTTGGGGTCTCCTTTGATGTTATTTTAATTGTTTAATGTACCCAGAATGTCCTATCTTCTGAGACAGACACAAGGAAGTCTCCATCCCAGGAGTAGAATTCTGCTGCTGTCAAAGCACCCAGGTGCCCCTCCAGCACCCCCAGAACCTCCATTTTCTGTAAGAAAGACAGATATATACAGGGATAGAATGGGTTAGCACGTAAACAAGGACAATTCCAGTATACGCATAGTACCACAGCAGCCATGGGTCAACGATGTTTCTGTTTTAGTATGTATGTGAAGGATTTTTCTACAGTGGTCACAGTTAGGCCAACAGACCAGAAACTGGTATTGGCTTCACCAGCAGGGGCCTGACCTTGGTGTTTAAGATGTATATTTTGTTTGCTGTGCACGCTGCTGCTCTCTTGTTCTCAGGACTCAGAGAGAGGTAGACCACTTTCCCCAATAGTGTACCAATGACTGTACCTGGAGCAACCAGACCTGGGAGCAAATTTTCACATCAGTAACTGGTACAATGTCAACGGTTTCTACAGAACAACTTACAGCAACTTATACTGTAACATACCTGGAGCAGTAATGCAGTTTTACCCTAGAGGGTGCTCTTCAAAAACATCAGCTAAATAATTTATGCATTTAGGAGACGCTTTTATACAAAGCAACATTTGAATCAAAAACATTCTGATAGTGGGAACAGCATGCACTCCCAGTAAGACACACAGCACTCATGCAGCACCTTGCCACAGGTAGCACCTAGCCACACAGAATACTTTGTACAAACCATTAAAATACGGACTTAATCGATTTCCATACACAAGTTAGAACATAGTTCAGTTTTGCGATGTCAATGCACAAACAATACCCCATTTTCAACACAGACATAAGATCATTTTATAAAATTAGATACACTGCATAAGTCACACTGTGCTTCAACATACCCTCCCTTGCTCGACTGTAACATCGCTTTACATCCCATATGATGATGTAATCATCTGAGGCAGAGCACAGAATAAGTGGGTCTTGTCCATCTCCAAAGACCACAGCAGATATGTTTCCATGATGACCTACTAGCTGCAAGGGCTGATTGGAAAAGAACAATGATTCACTGTTGTTTGAAGGTCTTTTAAACACTCAAATCAATTTCATTGTAATACACTGGTACCTCAGTTCTCGAACTCATTAGAACTCAAATTTCTTAAAAGTCGAACCAACCAGTTCGAAAAAAAAATACCTAGAGCTCGATCTGAATCTCAGAAGTCAAACTGTGAACGCTGACCTAAGATAACGAGCGGGGAGATTAGTCTATCAGCGGAAACAAAGGGTAACGCTTCAGTCTCAGCCTCGCATTTGCTGTGATATCATCGTGCATGTTTACACTAGCTGAATACATATATTTAGACAGGAAAAATGCATTTAGACAATGATAGACAGTAACCGTAATTATTATATAATAAAATACATTTAAAAATAAAGATTTCTTATTCATTATTTTAAAATTATTAATAAACCATTAATACATTTAATTATAATAATATCGTTGTGCCGAGTGAGGATGGAACGAAGGCAAAAGCACAGATGCCAGGGTATCAGGGAATATGAAGTTTAATTACAGGTAAGGCAGGCAAAACGCAGACGGACAATACAATGACCGGATTGAGGAAACATACTATAACGTGGACGAAATACAGAGGACTAATGACAACAAACAGAAAGAGCTAATCAACACAGGAATTCCACACGGGGATTCCACACGGTTAACTAGAGGACGTGGTAGACGGAAGGAGCAGATGATCGGGGCATGACACATTGTTTTTTTTTCTTTTCAACTTTACACACTGTTTGGATACATTTATTTTCTTACTTTACAAATTACTGTTCTGATAAATGTGCTTAGATGTGTTTAGTACAGTATATGCTCTTCTTGTTTTACCCTGTTCGTTTTGTGTTTAAATGCTAAAAAAACATATTTAGGCGTAATTTTTTGGGACCGGGAACCAATTAATTGGTTTTCCATTATTTCTTATGGGGAAAATTCGATCAGAGCTCGAACTTTTTAGGATTCGATCCGGAGGACTGAACTGATTAAGTTCGAATTCTGAGGTACCACTGTATTTAAGTCAATTAAATCGCGATTAGCGATCACTTTAAATATGTGCAATTCACTAGACTGAGAAGGAAAGTGACCTTAACACCAGGGTCGGTGTTGCTGTGAATTCGCAATTCCGTGCCCTGCCATGGGTAGGCAAAGTGAGAGGAGCAGCAGGCAAGCTGGACGTGCGATACCAGCGCGCCACAGGACACAGCAAGCCTCTCTGTAACAACCAGGCTCTCAGTGTCATTCAGAGTCCCACAGCTGCTGCCCTCCATGGTCTCCTCCAGCTTCCGCTAACATTCTGCAGTACAACAAAGTGGGCCACATGTAAATCACGTTTCTGAATTGTAAACATCACGACTGATTCGAAGTATGGTTGTTGGCTCACTGTCCCAAGCAAATATATAGGGAATCCACCTTCCTACTCTAACCCTTTAATATTTACTATAGCATGTAAAGGCACATAATTTAATTCCATTTGGATCTTTTCTACAGGTAGACGGTTACTGTGATGTGACGTCATTTTTATTTATTTATTTTTTTGGCTTATGCGAAAAGCAGAAATGCATTCGATGGCTTATAGGTGCTCATTAGCTCTATAGGATATTTTACAATATGTTTAAATTATGAATGTTGTTTTGAAATCGCATTTTCATTTGACCTGTATGGGGTGCAACCACCCTCCCCGGTACCCCCGGCAAAATCGATTTTAGAAAGCTGAGACGGTTTTGGTAGTTTCTATAATATAAACCAATCGTTAGTTTTCATAATCAGTATCTCGAAATAAGACAACAGATATTGATATCGCTTTTGTTAATTACGCTACTGTGGCTAATTACATTAGTTACGCGTTTCAAACAGATAAATCTGAGGTAAATATTTAGAATGTTACCGTATTAATACGATAAATTGCCGAATAAAAAATAAAATTAGACACTCATTTGGCAATTAAAAGGAATAAATTTAAAGCACTGACTACTTATTTAGAGTCAATAAATTTAACAGCTTTTTAAAGTGTCAGAACCTCTTTTTTGCACGTTTCAATCAGTCTGCAAACCACACAAAACGAAAACACTCAACTTATATACATATATGCTAACAATTGCGTCTGACATGCGGATGTTTAGCACGCGTTTCTTTCGTTATTTCATTCATACATTTAGAATTGAACATTGATTATATGCTACACCTGAATCAGTTTTTTTTCTAAAGCCGAATCGTCAAACTAGAAAGTAACTGACTAATAACTCGGATCGACAATATTACTATTCCATAGGGTATTTCTGTTCGTGCTTACCAGCGTGCCCCTGCTGTTGCTTGGAGACAAAATAACAACCGAATGTCAGATGTTTCTTACTTCGTAACAAAACCTAAAAGCATTTCGCCACACGTCGGCGCTGCTACCTTTGCGTTCGTTGTAGCAATGAGAAATGCATTTCTATTACTTATCTTTACCCACTTCAGACAAGGGTATAATTTTTCTTTTACCAAAAAAACAGCACGACTTCATACAAAGAAATAACTAAATAAATCAAATTCTAGGAATAATTACAATAAGCACGCAATACTTGCTTCCTTAAATGTGCAACAGGGGGAGCTCTAATCAATATTATTGGTCAGCTTTAAAAATGAACACAGATGCACGTTAAGGTCTTCACGATTGACTTGCTTTGTGGTTTTCTCCTTCACTGAAGCCGAGCCTAAAAATATCATGCATGTAACGACAAAATGCAGGCCACAATGAATATCGCTTTTAAACAGGACATTTAATAATATTCTATGCATTACTTATTGTTTAATTTACTGTCATTATATTTCAGCTTGGTGATGACTCCATGAAGTTGACAATAAGACATACTTTGATTTTGATGCATTATGATAACTACCGTAGACAGGTCCTTGACTCAGTGGAAAGGAAGGGTTCCATTGTGATGAAAACAATACTGGAAGCCATAGGAACCATTTCCCATAATTTATGCAAATAGAATGTCTGTGTACATCACTCATGTTAGCTGTACACCAGCCACGCCTGTTCTGTCTTAGTCAACAAAATTGATTCTGTGGAATTATATAGGCTGCTTTCAAAAGTTTGAAATATTCTGTATTTTTCCTGTTGTAATCATTTTAATATCTCATTTTTTTAGTTTGATTGTGTGACTAATATCTGTATGATGTATTTCTTTTCAAAGTTAAAGAGCAATTGCTTGTAGCTCTATGCTGGTCATTTATCACTGCATTTGTCACTTTTACCCCTAATGTATGACAGACTTCATCTACAAATAAAGCAGAAGGGGAAAGAGCTGCTACAGAAGGAACTGGACCTGTTCGGTGAAAACCGGAAAACCTTCCATGAAACCTTCCATAATGATCCTTTATCCAATGTACTTCTTCTGGATTCTGAATTTCCCTCAGATTTTTTTTAAGTCTGATAATCTCCTTTGTGATATATGAACTGGGAATTTCTTTCTTTCCCATATTTAATGAGAACTGTCATTTGCCTAAAAATGTGGAACAACTTCTGTAGACAGGTTTCTCTTTAATTACCATCACCTGACAAATTGAAGTGCAACACTCTTTATGATGTCTACACTTATCTGTAGAGGTATTGAAAGAGAAGAAGTAATAGGATCACAATATGATTTTTTATGACTAGTTTGTTGAAAGGGTTACTGATGTCACTTGCACAATAAGTTGGAACGTGGTATATATATTCAATTTGCTGTCATCCCACAACACTAAGTTGTTGAGAATTAATGTAAAACAGATTTACGAAGAAACAATAATTTTATCTTTTCATGAATTCGACAATATTTCGTCATCATTTGACGACGCAGAACAGAAAATGCCTTCCACGAGTAAACATATTAGGTATCTTGAGGATTTTTCAAAAGCATACCAGCTCGTGTACAAGTGCTATTTCTGGTGAGTGTAAATATAGCACCCCTGTTCAGAAATGATGATAACTTAATGCACGAGACAGCTTGTTTATTCGCAGAGACGAAAAAAGAAAATCGTATGACAGCACGAGGCCTTCCTCCCGTTGGCTGTTGCGCCATTCAACCCGGAAATAATTTTGCTGCGCTTCTCTGATAGTTTTGAGTCATGGCGGAAATGACGACCTCGTCTTGAAGGGGGCGGAGCCTAAGCTTTTCCGTGTGTATGTGTGCGCGCGTGTGTTTGTGGAAAAGAAGTATGAGTGAATGTACGCCTGAGTCAATATAGATAAGAAACGATTGCGATTCCCAGCACCGATACACACTCTGTAGCATTAATAGGATAACTAAGTGTGACAAGTCGTTGCTTTAGTGATGCCAAGTAACAGTTTATCAGCAAACTAGTTAATAAAATTAACTTGTGCTCAAGTGGAATACCCTAACTGAAAATAGCGAGCCAGCGAAGAAAAAGCGGTTTGGAATCTATAATATGAAAAAAGACAAGGCTGAAGCATTAGGTTTTGTCCCTCAAAAAGACATTGTCTATAACAAGCTTCTTCCATACGCGGACAAGCTAGACATTGAATCCAATGAAATTTTGTGTAAAATCAAAGGTAATTTGGCCCGGGCAGTCCAGCTCAGGGAGTTATGGCCTGGAGTCTTGTTTTGGACCCGGAAACTTTCTACGTAAGTAAAAGGAGTTCGTTTGACGTTCTTTGTGTTCTCCGCGATGATCGGAGTACATCTGTACGTCGCAATATATTGCGGTCATTTACTGCGATATTTCGTCCTCGTGTTAACTGCAAGTGGGCCTTCTGGACTAAGGGTTGACCAGGCCCTGGAATAAAGACCATCCGGCAGCTGTCAAGGGAGCGCCTTTGTCAAATTCCCGATTGGGTATTCACTTCCTAAAACGGAACCGGATTTATAATGGTTCAGTTCATTTTTTAAACGATTTGCTTCGTTGAAGTCATTTTTGGCTACAAATAGTCATCGATTTACCAACACCGAATAAGTGTTTTATTAATTTCCGTGCACGGTATCAAACCCGTAGTTTATTACCAGCTAACAAGATTGTTTCTAGTCCTGCAGTCGATATAGAATTTTTACTTTAAGGTCTTTTTTATTTGTTGAATGATTTTAAATGTTGAATGATCAATTGTAGTAATGTAGTTTTGACGCAGGAAATGTAGCTGTTTTGCTAGTTGACACCGCATTTCCTTTGACGCTGCTGTTCTGGTGTCTATTTTTCTACACCTCTACAATCTTGCTTAAAATTTGGAATATTTGAGTCACGTGTTTAGAATTAAGAGTTTGGAAAGTTCACGTAAAATCTGAAAACGGGGCCGGCACAATGAACTCCATTTTTGTCTCCAAAATAGAGACAAAACAATCCGCGGCGTGGCAATATTGATGTAGTTGATTCAGTGATTTTGCGAAGCTTTTAAAGCTGAACCGTTGTAGCATGATACATACAGTTGGAATAGATCACTGAACGCCCTTGTAATCTCTCGGTTTTAACTCCGTTAGTTAATGTTTCACTTGTAAAACTAACCGGAATTGGCTAACCCTGAATCTCCGAACTGTAATTAACTGTAGCAGTTAGCAGTGCAGAGTGTCTGTCAGGTCAAACTGTAATAATCTCAAATTGCCACGATGGCAATTTATATCGCTACCAGAGATATTGCATATTACATTTGTTTTGCTATTTCTTATTTGTTTGATATTTTTCTTTATATTGAAGCGGGAGACAGGTCGCTATACCACAGAGCCGGCACCGTGACCATGTCCGTAAATAAGACGCCAGTTGTAATATGGTGTTTTCCTGGGTGACAAATCTTTAATGTTTTGTTATATAGCTGCTGTTTTTTTCCATGCAAGCTTTATTCCGTTTCGGGAAAATACATCCTTTCACTATTCCTTTTTTGAAAAAGAAGACCGTTAAAAAAGCAGATATACCTCTGTGGTGTTAGAAAGTGCCTAGCATTTGAATGAATGACTTTGAACAATGATCATAGCCCTGCTACCCTAGAGCAACAGGCTTATCAAATCGTCCTGTCCGGTCAATAGTTCTCTTAAAGAGGACTTCTCATCATCTCTTAACTGTACAGATGATGGTTTGCTTAGGAAATTGGGGGTGGGGGGGGTGTTGACTCCTGAACTCTTGTTTGGATGCTTAGGTGCGGCCAGTATTTGCTGCACAAACCTCATACATGTGTCCTGCTAACAGGACCAGCTTCTGAGATTCCGCCCACTTTTCTGTTTGTTTGACATACGATCCCCAGGCAACTGGCTTGAGGAGATCTGACTGTTTTCCAGGATTAGCCCGTGATAGAGCAGAGTGCGTGACCAAATGTCAGTTTCACATGCTGTAATGCTTATTGCTCTTCATCTGTTTTGGTAAACAGAAATGACAGAAAATAAGTATGTTTGGCTCGTGTTACAGTCGCATGTGAAGCTTTCCATGAGTAACAGAGGAAGAGCTCTGCTTGATGAAAACAACACGTCGGCACCTTGCACAATTTGTGACTTGATACTGGAAATATCACCAATAAAACCTGATACTGCATGGAGTATTGGCCAATTATCCTTGTTTCTAGAAGGGGATCAACAAGTGTGACACTCCAGATTTTTCATAATTCAATATGTTGAAAAATATTTTTCAGTCATTTATATATTTTTTTGGATCTTCTGTGGAGAATGAAAAACCTTATTCCTCCTCTGAAAGTTAAACATTCAGCTGAGTTGTAACATCACTTTAACTATACTTGGGTAATATTTGTACAAACCCTACACATACAGCAAAGAATTTTCCTGTTAACATGACTTTGGTCGATGGCTGTTTGTGGAAGTTGTTGACCGTGTATTATTGTGTGTGTATACATACATACATACATACAAATATATATACATACATACATGTATGTATGTAATGTGTATGTAATGCTCACTTCCCATCACACCAATAATTTTCCATTGTTACCAGAATGCAGTATGGTGACCTTTTTTTTTTTTTTGACGATGAGGCATATTATGAGTTCCAGATAAGGATTACTGTCTCACATCCCAGGTCTTCGTCATCCCCTAGTGGTGGATTCTCCCCTGTTTACAGGAAGGACACTGGTCAGGTGTTCTCTAATGCCCAGCTGTCTCTACTGCTGCAGACTGAGTCATTGGGGGTTTACAGAGATGGAAAGTATGCTGTGGAGCTGACCTAGATTCTTTCAGAAACTCATGTGGCGAGAGGAGAATGGCCCAAGGCGATGAGACAACATCATGCCAAGCCAACACACTCAACAACTGTGTGGTTTCTTTCCTCTGTGCAATTCTCACTCATGTTCATTTATAAATGTACAAATTCTTTATCTGTCACTTTTACACTGCATGTTTTTAAACCCAAAAATGTTAGATTTAGGCCCTAGTAAGTGTCTGTACTGCTCAGTGGTATAGCCTGAGGTTTAGACACCAAAACATTGCGCTACTTGTCAAAATGTGGCCTTTTCAGTGACTAGATAGGATTGAGGCTTCTATCTTAACCAGTATCCATTTTCAGTAACCGCTTATCCAATCAGGGTCTTTGTGATCCAATGGCCGTCCTGAGAAGTTCTGAGCCTAGGGCAGGCTATATCGTGGAGGAGGTGCTCAATGTGTGTGTGTGTTCCTGGCTTTGGATCAGGGCCAGGAGCTGGCTCCAAGTTTAACACAACTCTCAGTCTCCATTTCATCATCACCTCAGCTGTTCTTCACCTTATAATAGCATCAAGGATGTCTTCGGTAAAGATTTCACTTTAGTAATTTGAATGTGTCAGCTAAGATAAGAAAAAAGACTATTATCTGTATGCCTAAAACAATATCAGACATCAATGTCTTTTCATATCAATAATATCTTTGATACATACACTGGGTCTCTAAGCAATGCAGGCATTTGTAAAAAGAATCTGTAATGGCTTTCTGGATGAATTAGCTTCTTATTATCGTTCCTCCTTCCTTGTCTCAGTGGCACTTTTACCAGAATAGAGGGATTTGTCATCTTTGAATGTTTGGGTAGGCCGTTAGCATTAGCGTTTTTACTGATTGTAGAGGAAATCCAGTATAATGTTTGGCTTTCCAGGTTCACTGAGATGCCCTGGAGAAAAGCTCTCTGCACATATTGTTGTTACATTGGCTCAACAACACCCCACTGCTTTTGAAAACTTGGGCTGTTTTTGACATACTTATCTAACACTCTGCAAGCTTCGTTGCCCTTTTGAATAAGCAGCACTTGCGGCTGCCATCCCCAATGACTTGGAATGGAAGAACTGGGATTTTGAAATCCAGTCTTCTCAGATGGCATTCATTCATTCATTCATTTTCCCCTCTGCATTACAGTCCAACATGTAGTGTGATAGCTGGGTCCCTACCTTCCCTGTATTGTGAACGGTGGTGTGTATCATCTTTTTAGAGCAGACAAATTTTCCATAGTGCCATATCTATTGGGCAGGTGAGAGGTGGACAGTCTGCTTTAGTCACGACAGTGGCCTGGATCAGATGTGGGTGGCTGTGTTTATGCTTCTAGGTGTTGCCTCCACCTTTCCCATTCTTCCTTCCTTGGCTATTTCCTCTTCTGCTCAAGGTGTTTCGTTGTTTCTCATGCAATCATGCCTGAGTGTAGCTGTGCTCATAAAAATGTTAATTTAAACAATAAAACTGCTTTGAAATTAATTTCAATGAAATTATTTCTTCACTTAATATAGGAAATAGACTTATTCAAACCAAAAACATGTGGTGTTTGTTATTTTCAGTTCTACGCATTGTTTCTTTTTATAGAAGGTCACTTAATATTTGTGTGTTATAGCTGAGCTGCTGTAGTGTCTTTCTCTTGCATATCTGTCATGTTAACATTGGTGCAGTTTCACATACATTATAAAGCCATAAAAACATCCATCTGACTTTTGGAAGAAATAATGCACTATATTGATGTATTTTTCCCATACTGGTCACCTCTAAAGGGAGCACAGTATGATTTTGTTTTCTGAATATTCTGAAACACAGACAATGTACAGGGAATTCTGGTAATGGTGTCACTTGTAGAAACTTGCATATTTTCAGGTATACCTAAACATGACAATTATGGGATTGCAAATAAGTAAAACAGTCTCCAAAATAAGTCTCCAGTTTCCTTGTGCGGTCCAAAGACAGACTAATTGGTGCCCGTAGACTATTTTTGTATATGTGTTTCTGTGCATGGTGCATCCTAGCCTTGTGTCCTGTGCTGTCTGGGATAGACTCCAGCCTCCTGCAGTGACCATGACCGGGATAATTGGTTAGAAGGTGACTGGATGGATGATTAAGCAGAATGTCAGTTTGAGAGTGCATTGAGACGGTTGCTTTATAGGGGTGGTACCAGAATAAGAAGTTAGTTGGGAGCTATATAAGAATCCATAACTATAATATAAAGTTTGCCTGGATTGGTGAAGTTGGTGATAGAGCCTGGATAAAGAAACTGTCCAGGTGGCATCTTAGAAGAGAATGTCTGAAAAGAGTGATTGGTAGTGTGGAGGGGTCAGTGGTGGTGAGCATGCCTCTTGCCTTGTGCCAGTAACTAGAGGAAGTTGGTTGCTGATGATCTATAGACTATATGACTTGTTGAAGTGTAGTGTAGAAATGTACAAAGATGATATAGCATAGGTTGACTGTTCTCACTTACATGAGAAACAACATTGGCCATTGGACCTTCGTTTTAGTGGTGCTATTCACATCTCGATGATGTTCTGCAAGATGGTGATCCCCAGGAATTACAATGATTCAACTCTTATCCAAGCAGTATTTTTCATTGGGAGTAGAGGAGAGAGAGAGAAGACACTTTGTCTGTTCTGAAAGCGATAGCTTCCAGGTTACTGAGGCTACACCGGAACACAAAATTGATCACTACTACCTATCTATGTTGGAAATGGAACTAACTGCGGTTGTGTCATCTGCAAATTTGAGAAGTTGTACAGATGATGGGGGGAGGCTTGCAAAGGGAGTAGCATGCAATCCTGATGTTTTCTGTTGCTTGAGGTGAGGAGGTCTTTCAAGTAATGTCCTAGCCCAATAATAACAAGCTGGCAGACCGAAACTTGATTTAACCTGGACTGGCCAATCGACTCCCTACCTTAGCTGGTAACACTTAATTGGCCTTTACCCATTACATGACCTTTCTTCAGGAACCAGTAACTTCTGTTGCACTCCGCCCACAGGATCTTTGCCTGATTGTCGTTCCTGCAGTACTGTTGGGTATTGGCACAGATGGCCTGATTCCATTCCAAGTCACAAATTAACGATTCGATTCAATCTGATTTGATTAGATTCCAATTTGATATTGATCTGGTAGGAGTGATATATGAAAAGGAGAAGGCTAAAGATTTATACACCAAATAATTTTTGTTTGTGGAACATATGGGTATAGTTACTTAAAAACAAAAACAATTTCTCTTTTTCAGAGCATAAACAATACTGACTGAATAGACTAGCTGAAATGTAAAAGTCTAGTCTAAAACTAACATGGCATGTTTCAGAAGGACTTTAACTTGGATATGTGCCAAAACATAAATCTTCACAAATCTTAAATCTTTTTATTTGAGGAACATACAGGCTATTGTTTAGGGCTGGGAATCAGCCCTGACCTCACAATTCGATTCACAAGTGCCTTATTGGACTCGATTTCGACTATTTAATCCACGTTTTTAATATAAATTTGTTAATATGCAATCAAAATAGATCTCTGGTAAAAACAACAACAGGCACAACACTAGCATTAATATTGCAAAGCAACATAATTGCACAATATTTTTGCAACCTTCCTATAGGTGAGAGAGAAAGTAGCACCACCAATACGATAAGAGGACTTAAATAAAATTCAGCTTTTAAAACATACGAGGAAAATTAACTAGTTCAGTTTTGTGAATTGACATTGAATTGTCAATCCCAGGGTCACGATTAATCCTAAAATTGATGTTTTTTTCCCCTCTCCTACCCGGGAGGTAGTTCCTAAATTAGCTAGATCAATCTTGGGTCTTTGTGAATTGATATTAAATCGTCAATACCAGGGTCAGAATTAATCGTAATTTTCTACTTTTTTTTTTCCCTCACCCCTACCTGGGATGTAGTTCCCAAACCTTTTGCTTTTAGTCCCTACTCTGGGGTGGGAAATTTTTTTTTGACCAGAAACTCCTGGGGTTGGTCTTATATCAATAAACTGCAGATTGGTTGGTCAAAATTCTGGCTTCAACTTGGAACTTATGCAGAGAAAAGAGATGGAAGATCAATCTGATTTAATAATCACTTCTTAACAGCATGTTTTGGGGCGTATAAAGCCATATCACATATCGGTACTTTGTTAGCCATCCTGTATATTTTGGGGTCGTCCCATAAATAAGATGCTGTGTCCTGTGAACCAATAGAACTTGTGATTTGTCCCATGTTTTTGACATGTGTGGTGAACCCCCAGTTCTTCCCCAATAACTACTTGTTCATTCTGTGTTGTTTTTGGGTGGTGGTGTAGTTTCCAAACTTATGAAATTGTGTTAATTTTAACCTATGAACTTTTGCATGTCCCATGGTTATTTAGTGTAAAGGTCACAATTCCTGTTGTGCAGAGGGAAAATGGTCAAGAACTACAACCAAGAATTGGGTTCCAAAACTTTGAGTAAGTCAAAGATCACTGGCAAATAGGTTTTGATATGCTTGGTTAACCTAGATCAGCTCGTCGTTAACCTGGGACTACAATATATGAACCTGGGTTGACTGAGTACTGCAGGATATAGCATAGTTCTCTGACTATTGCCTCGTTTCCACCAACATGGAGCTGGACCTGGTGCTGGTACCAGAGCTGGGCTGGTTCTTCTTGGTGCCTTTTGAGAACCTGTCTGCGTTTCCACCGATTTAAAAGAATGAAACAGAAATGTTATTTAGGCAGAAGTGAAATTAAAGTAAGGGTTAATCTGTAGTTTGTTTTTTGGATTTATTTTGGTCTGTTTTGGATTTTAAGTTTTTATAAACTGCCAAACCAAAAAAAAAAAGTTTTCAGAGTATGACTTGTCTCTATCATCTGTATCCACTTTTGTTTCCGTAAAGGCTTCCCCATTTGTATATGTGAGTTTTTTTTCTTGCTCGCAGTTTTACTGCTGTCCTTTTAAAGATCACGCAATAAACGAGTCTGCTAAAAACTGAACTTTACTGTCCACCTCATGATGTCTTTGCCACTCGACAGTCACAATATTTTATTTATTTGACCTGTGACATGTTTATAACTTATTCAGTTGATTTTTGTCATTCTAAAGAATAAGAAACAATGTGACATTGCATCATTTATATGAATTATACAAGTATTTTAGTGCAAGTTAATATTTTGAGCAAATACAATCCATACTATTTTAAGCTATTTTATGACATTTTGTCTTTGTGAAGTCTCCCTCATCTGTATGTGTTAGTTTATTCTCATTCACTGTTTTACTTCTGTCTTTTTAAGGATACAAAAAGTCTTCTGAAATTTGAACTTTTCCGTCTGTATCATGTTTTCTTTGCCACTCGATCACCACAATAATTTATTTATTCAACAGGACTGTAATGCCAATGCACCATCCTTGATTAGTATGAGATCAAATCACTGCCTTTGGATCTATGGAACATTCCAGCAGCTGGTGTGCTCCGAACAGGTAGTGGGGTAGATCCACAACTGTGTGGAGAATGGAGCTTGATTATCTCGCAATACCAACAGTCTTTCACATGGTGCAAAAATTAGTTTGGAACACAGAGAGCAAAGGCCTGTCCCTTATCTTAAGGAGTTTCTTCTGACAATGTAATTGATATTATTTTCAAGTCAACATGGTTGATGAACAGAAAAACACTATAGCCACCACTCGTACTCAAGGCACCAAAGCTTAAAAGACAATAGTTGTTTTTAGCATTGTCCTGAAATCCTTTTAAACTGAAAGTGTGTCTGTGGGGTTATTGGAAGTAATACTGTGTCAAAGCAGCTTTATTTCAAAATAACCCACCTTTTGATTCTGCTGAAAATGAAGGTGAGCTTTAAAAAT
The DNA here is from genome assembly GCA_019775915.2 of Cyphomyrus plagiostoma. NCBI lineage: Eukaryota > Metazoa > Chordata > Actinopteri > Osteoglossiformes > Mormyridae > Cyphomyrus > Cyphomyrus plagiostoma. The sequence continues at coordinate 19,980,359 of JABFEA020000067.1, forward strand.
GTTTGACTTCCTGCCTCTAAATCCTTTTGCAGGTATATGCGGCTGTACGGGAGAAAGTTCAACAAGGAGGATCACGTGCTGTTTGTGAATCTCCTCTACGAGCTGGTGACCATCCCCAAGCTAGAGATCAGTATGATGCAAGGATTTGCCCGACTCCTTATCAATCTTCTCAAGTAAGTCTCTCTTTGCAAAGTTCCTTGCCACCTTGACCTGCCTTAGTTTCGGGATACATGAAGTTCCCCTAGAAGACTCAAAACCAACTGCCAACTGGTCAAGAAAGCAAACCCAGTAGGAGCCCAACTAGGCCAAGCAGTTCCAGGTTAACACTCAAAGGTCTCTTGAGGTTTACGATCAGCAAATTATTCTAGGTACTGTTCTGTACTGCAGTAGGGTTCAGATTATATTCATTTGCACATTCTTGTTGAAAAGTATCAGTTTTTGGAACGAAACAGCCATGTTGTGTTGAGGTTTCTGTTTTGATCTGAACTTTTTATTTTAGCCTAATATATGTATGTACTGAAATTCCCTTCAGGTGGACATTTGTAACTGCAGATAAGATGAGACACTTCACAACCTATTAATAGTATTAAAGCTACTTCCATTGTCTTTCCTTATTCAAGGTTTGTTTCTAAGTTGAAACATTTCATAGTTAAAGGTCATTTAACATCTGGTTACTTCCATCAGGAAAAAGGAGCTGCTCTCCAGGGAGGACCTGGAACTGCCCTGGAGGCCCCTCTATGAGCTTCAGGAGCGGATTCTCTACTCTAAGACCGAGCACCTGGGCCTTAACTGGTTCCCCAAGTAGGTCCTCACCTTACTCTTTGCCATCTCAGGAGTTAGGGCTGAGGAAGCTGTCGCCATTGGGTTTTGAAACATCAATTAGCTGACTCATCCAGTCACAGCATTGCTATTCATTAATTAACCCCAGACCTGGAATATGGCTTGTTACGCTGACAGTGACAGGTGACTGAGCGTCAGTCTGCTGCCAGCAATACAGGAGCATGTATCTTACTGTTTTGTGGCTTTTCTGGTCATCTAGAGTCAATGTCTGTGCATTTCTTGGCTCCAACCAATCACAGATTTTAGACTGGTTTATCTGGATTCTTACATCCCGTTACTTGCCAGTGACCCTAGGATGTAAATTTCTCGCTCACTAACACTTCATTATTCCTGTCCCTCAATGTAAACATATTTGTCTGTCATAGAATAAAGGAACTGTTAAGCTAAATGCTTTGTATTGTATGAATATATATGTATTAAAAAAAAAAAAATATATATATATATATAATGCAGCCGTTTTTATACAGTTTTCTTGAAAGGGGACTGTCGGCCATGGTAAAAGTCTTTATCGTGTCTCCTTTTTTTAAGTGAGCTTTCGGCTTATTATCCCTCCCCCACCCCCCCACCCCAAATCACCCTAGCCACGAATACAAGCCCCTATAGTCCTCAAATCCATAATCATTTATTGTTT
>JABFEA020000067.1:19996389-20006582 GCA_019775915.2 Cyphomyrus plagiostoma
CAACTGCAAGATGCTATCCTATCAATATGGGCCAACATTTCTAAAGAATGCTTTCAGCACCTTGTTGAATCAATGCCGTATTAGTATGGTGTTCCTAATAATTCTTTAGGTGAGTGTAGATGCATCTGTTGGGTCCCACTAATTCATGAGAGATGTGGTAAACCTGTTTGAACTAAGTTCCAGCAGACTCCTACTGTGCATCTAGCATGCAAGCTAACTTGAAAGAAGCCTTGGAAAGAAAAGCTTTCACTAAGGGCTTATAGAAGGTTAAATGGAAGAGATGGTCATTCATATCTTCGGAGAAAGTAGATTGAAAGGAATGTGTTAATATGAAGACAGCTTTCTCTGTTTAATGGGGTTTATTTCAAAGGATGCCATTATTAGTGTGGATGATACACTCACATCCTCAACTTTAATTTTCTCAGTGCCAACATTACAAACAAATGCTTCAAATAAGTAGTTTCCTCTATTTCAATGGGCGAGGGGGTGCCATAGACTGTCAGTGGAATGGGTTATTCTGGAGGAGGGTGTGAAAGCATGGGAGAAATGTATTGTAGAAAAGGAACATGTTCAGTGGCAGTAATGGGACAGAATGCAGCAGGGAGCGGAGAGGAGGGTAGACAGACATGGCCGGAGAGGCCTGCGGCGTTATGGGCTTTTCAGAAACGCACATTAATGTTGTAATGACTTCTTGCCCCCCTCTCAGACCTCATCAGGGAGAGCTACCGGGAGGCTATCTGCAAGGTGATGAGGGAGCTTCTCCGTGAGTACCCCCTGCTCCGGCACGCCCAGGATGTACACACTGAATATATACGCGCTATCAATGAAGGGCATGATGCCCACCCCCCAAGCACAACACAGCTGGCGCTGACACACATGGTTAAAGATGGAATATTGTAATTCAGTGATTTGTGTCACTTCTGTACAACAGCGGCAGGTCAGTCCATAATGTTGCTTGCGGCTGCCGTCTTCATAAAAAGTATTTTTCGAAACCAAAATTCTTATAAATTTTAATAGCTTCGTATAGTAGCTGGTTTGTGTCTGAAGACATCCTGTGACCTTTGTCCCTGCAGACTACATCCTGGAGCACTCAGAAGATGACACAAAGTCACTTTTTTCTATCATTAAGGTGCGTCTTAAAGATGGTCACGGCCCGTATGAAGCTTTCATTAGAAGACATGCACATAAATAGCCAGAGATTAAAGTGCCAGCTTCCTGCGTTGGGTTGATCTTGCTTTCCACCTCTTCCTGCAGATCATCGGTGACCTGCTCTACTTCAAAGGTTCCCACAAGCAGGAGTTCGACTCCCGATGGAAGAGTTTCAACCTAGTGAAAAAGTCGATGGAGAACAGGGTGAGGGTTTCCACTCCGCGAAGTACTTCCTGCCGGGAAGTCCTGTCGTTATGCCGTAACCAAGGTGACAGACTGACGTCTGTGGGTAGTGGGCGGTGGTCTGCATCAAAATGCTCCGATCGTGCTTAATTCCCCATCCGCCTGGTCTCTCCTCAGCTCCATGGCAGGAAGCAGCATATCCGGGCCCTGCTGATCGATAGGGTGATGCTGCACCATGAGGTGGGCACTGCTCACCTTCCCTGCTCTGTGTGCCTGTGTGCATCTCCATCCAGCAGCAGCCTTACCACCATCTGAATCAGAATCCTTTATTCATCGTGAAGCGTTGTTGCAATTTACCGTGGGTCATCTTGCAAAGCAGTCAAGGCAAACGATACAATAAATTATATGCACAAATAATTGTCGTTGTTAGATTCTTTGGAACTACTTATAGTCAAAATTATTTGTATAGCACGTTTTCACACACAAAAGTTAAGAGTGCTTTACAGAAAATGAGATCAAGTGTATATAGTGAAAGTAGACATAAGTAAAAGCGCAGGAATAAATATGAAAATTAAAAATTATAACTAAAAGAACATAACATGTTTAAGAACAGATATTAATAGTGAGAAAGTGCTGGTCACATGAATTATGTGTCAGATCCCTAGAAGATCACCTTAAATTAAATTAATGTAAAAATGCTGCAATAATCTCAGGGAATAATTTTGACGGCGTGTGTGTTTGTCAATGCAGCTTCGCAAGCTGACGGTGGAAGGCTGTTTGTTCAGGAGCGTCCACCGGGACCTGCTGAGAGACCTCCTCCGCCTGTCCACCAGCACCTACAGCCAGGTGAGGCGCCGTCCCGCCCGCCCCAGCCAGAACCCGCAGCACACTCGCCCGTGACTCACCGCCGGTGTCGCACAGGTGCGGAGCAAAGCCCAGAGTGTGCTCTTCACCGCGCTGGGGACCTACAACTTCTGCTGCCGGGACCTGATCCCCCACGTGCTGGAGTTCCTGGAGCCCGGCCGCAGTGACGTCACACAGCAGCAGTTTAAAGTACAGTCTGCCTCCTCCCCTGCCACCCATTTTCCGGCGGTTCTCCAAAATAGTGCCTCGGGCTTATCGCAGATCCATGAAGCTGTGCAATAGAACCTCACTGCACTCTAAGTGTAGACTTCAGTCCCTTTGACACTGGACATCGTAGAGTTCTTGTCTCCCAGTTTTAGCTGTTATCCACTAGATACTTCTTGCTAAGAAAAAAATATGCAGGTACCATATGGCACAAACTCAGGCTTCTTTTCTTCATTTGTCCTAACCTTTCTTAATCTTTTCTTCATTTTCCCCCACTCCCCTATTTTAGGGTGCCTTGTACTGTCTCCTGGGCAACCACAGCGGTGTCTGTCTGGCCAACCTGCACGACTGGGACTGCATCGCGCAGACCTGGCCGGCCATAGTGAGGTCGGGCCTCAGCCACGTCATGTCGCTGGAGAAGCCGTCCATCGTGCGTCTGTTTGATGATCTCGCCGACAAGGTCCACCGGCAGTACGAGACCATCGGCCTCAGCTTCGACGTAAGGGCCGGGAGCTCTCAGGGGCTTTGTTCTGGTAGATCAGGAGACAAATGTGTAAAGTGCTTGATCCCAGTTCTTATACTACATATACCTGACAGCATATACCAATCAAATTACCAGAGATGGACCTGTGTAACGATGTATCTTTATATGAATGAGAAACTGATTGAATATCGCTAAAAAAATAAATAATAATTCTTAAACATAGTTTGTCATCATATAACTGTAGTTATGGAAGTTGAATCTTACAACCAGAAGAAATATTCCAGGCGTAGAGACTCATCATAACGCCCCCTTTCCATTAGATCTGATATGCATTTTTCGCTTGTAGATTCCAGAGAGCTGTTCAGCTTTGGGGCTGTCGATGCTGAAGTCTGGGAACCCCACTCCCAGTATGCCAGTCCCCACAGCTGAGGAGATGGAAGAGGGAAGGCAGAAGCAGCAAGCAAAGAACTTCGATGCCGTCCAGTGAGTGCGCAGCTTATGACACCTACTGAAGTGTACTCTGCTGATCTGTGATGTATTGTGGTACACACTGCACATCTAAGATGTTCTTAGCTTATATGACACTGTTCTGTGATGTGTTGTGGTGACACTACTGTAATGTACTGTAGTATATTCTGCACACCTGTGATGTACTGTGGTATACTCTGCACGACTGTACTGTTAATCCACAAAATAAGTAGTAAACTTTTACTGCAATACTATTTTACACCCACTATCCCGTAACCTCCCTGCTGCTGTAACTATAGTCTGCTTCTCCCTCCAGGAAATACGAGAAGCTTGTTAGTGACCTGCTGGATTGCCTCAGCGACAGGAACTTGTACGTACATGCTTTATTTACATACTTTTGTGTGAGTCTGCGTCTGCCTCTGAGTCTGTTTGCCCAATTGTCCGTCTGCGGCTGCACATTCATGCATACTCCTGCGTCTGCCCACCTGTGCAGCTGCCCCTGCGTTTGCCCACACACTGTCAAACTGAAATTCCCGTCTGCCTCCAGGCCCTGGAAGTTCGAACACATTGCCATCGGATTCCTGTCACTTCTCCTCCGGGACGACCACCCACTGCCACCCAAGGCTGTCCTCTTCTTCGTCAAGAGCCTTAACCACGACGCGCTCATCGTGCGTAAGGTGAGTGCCGCCCAACCGCAAGAGCACCCACAGGCACACCACACATGCGTAAAAGCGTCGTTTCCTGAATGCACTTCCTCTGTACCCCACCAGATGGCAATCTCCTCCGTAGCCGGGATCTTGAAACAGCTGAAGAGGCCCCACAAGAAAGTGCCTGTCAACCCGTATGAGCTCGGTGAGTACACATTATGAAGACAGGATATTTATCATTGGCAGAGTAATGTCGACCTATTTAACCATGCTGGTTGTAGTGCTTAATCTACTACTTTCCCCTTCCTTTGCTGTGGCAGGTGGATTTATGGACTCTGGGGAGGTGGTTGCTGGGGACAGACCCAATAACCAGTGGCTGCAGTATGACAGCAGCTGTCTGCCACGTACTCAGCAGGCCTGGGAGCACTGCCACTTTGTGGAGAAGACTCACTGGGGCTACTACAGCTGGCCACGGTACTGACTGCCTCACTGCTGTCCAACAGAGGGAGCTCTCAGCACCCCCTGCCTAGCTGGCCCTCTGATCTCACTGACTGTCCGACTCTGTGTCTGCAGGAAGCTGATGGTCTATGCCCCATTGGAAGAGCAACCCAAGCAAGGTTTGATGAGGGAGGAGATGACCGAGGTGAGAAAAGTATATACACACACATTGTGTAAAGAAATATGCCTATTGATTACATTTTTGTGTGGCATTGCCCTAGTAACACATTTTGGGTGCTGGCAGAAGGAAAGTGTGTGATCTCTTGATACTGAGATGTGTGTTTTGTGGCTCCCCAGAGGGAACAGATCATCTACGACCATTTCTCTGATCCGGCATTTATTGACCAGCTTATCGAATTCTTGTCATTAGAAGATCGTAAGGGCAAGGACAAGTTTAGCCCACGCCGGTTCTGCCTCTTTAAGGTCAGCAATGGGGGTGTGGCAGAGGTAGCAGGGGGTGGGGTTATGCCAAAGAGGGTTGGTACTTCACTGCAAAGCTTGTTTCCTGACTCTTGCCGCTCCCCAGGGACTTTTCCGGAACTTCGATGACACGTTCCTGTCCCTGCTGAAGCCGCACATGGAGCGCCTGGTGGCCGACACCCATGAGAGCAAGCAACGCTGCGTGGCCGAGGTCATCGCTGGACTGATCCGTGGCTGCAAACATTGGAGCTTCCAGAAGGTTCCTGTCTTCCCGACTTGACTTGGGCAGCATTTCACTGATGTGGCCAGAATCACTCTTATTTACTTATGCACAGACAAACAGAAAAACGCATAGAAATAGAGCGGTAATGCAGTCTTTGTTGATGATATGTTTTTGAGAAAATGTGAAAGTGTTGTGTATTTCTCACCCTAGGTGACTCTTAACTGCTACTTTTTGTTAATTTTTAAGCCTTTTTTAAATCAAAAGTGATCCTTTCAGAAGTTGAGCAGCTAGTGTCTTCATACAGACACGCACCTCTTAAAAGTTACTACCAAACACCCGTCATACCTCATTCTGTATTGTATTGTACGCTACACTGACCCTTCACTTTGGACTCTTGATATTGAATTCTGGGATAGGTTGAGTCTCTTTGGATGCTGCTGTGTCCCCTGCTTCGCACAGCACTGTCTAACATCACCGTGGAAACCTACACGGACTGGGGCACCTGCATCGCCACAGCCTGTGTACGTAAGGGGCGACCTCACTCTCACCATCATTGGACTGTAGTCCTTTGGCTTGTTGTTTTAAGGCTTTTGCCTCTTTTTCCATATCGCCCCTTTCCACCGGCCATATCTACAGCCGGTTGATTGACATGTTTGTTCTGCTCCTATAGGAAAGCAGAGACCCCCGGAAGCTGCACTGGCTCTTCGAGATGCTCATGGAATCACCGGTCAATGGGGAGGGCGGCTCCTTTGTCGATGCCTGGTGAGGTCCCTGGAACTCGGCACAGAATGAAAACCCAACAGAGTCTTAAATTGAATGTTCCTTTGTAATTAATATTGGCGCCTGGTAATTACTGTTAATATCACGTAATATTAGTAATTTAAGTTAAAGAGCAAGAAGAGCACCAGAAGACAATGGAAAAGACATTCTTAGTACTACCATGTAATATCGGAGTTCGCTGTATGTTGATGTTTAACGGAGAGACATCTATGATGCGGTTTGGTCTACCTGCTGAGTGTCTTTTGGTCTCCGTCCTTCTGCAGTCGTCTGTACGTACTCCAGGGTGGTCTGGCTCAGCAGGAGTGGAGAGTTCCAGAGCTTCTCCACCGCCTGCTGCAGTACCTGGAACCCAAACTCACGCAGGTGTACAAGAACGTCCGCGAGCGCATCGGCAGGTATGACGGTGGCATTCCTCACTGTGTGCTCTGTCCGCACTCCTTATGCCGTAAACACCTGTCGTAATTAAAAGCCCTCTGGAGATTGTCAGTAGGGCTGCACGATTATACCATGCACATCCACAATAATCACATCGCATTTGTCGGCTCTTCTTTTCATCACGGTAACACAGCCTACACACACTGTTGGTAGATAATAGATCATTGGTAGATGGAAGTTCTATTTAGCTATAATTCAGTTAAAGTAATTTCATTTCCTTCTTTTGTTTCATAAAATATCTCAATGTTAGTCGCGGAAATATTTAAATTTTGAGATATGATATTATGCAGTAAATTCCCAGAAAGTGGTCTGCAGTTGAATCGTAGGCAAGTTCTGCACCAGAAGAATATGCAGCTCTATAAAGGGTTAATAATATTTCTTCAGGCTATGCACTCATTAGTGCAGTAGAATTGATGTTACTTTAAGTACAGATCTGAGTGATACCAAATGTCGGCCCTTCATTTGCTTCTCCCACGTTCTCACGTTGTCTGTCCTCTCCTCCGTCCCTACCGTTCCCTGCCCCTCCGCCCCCTGTCCCCTGCACGCTGTTCCATGTCCCCCCTTCCATCGGCCCCCTTGCTCCCGCCAGTGTGCTGACCTACATCTTCATGATCGACGTCAGCCTGCCTTACACGCGGCCCACGGCATCGCCCCGCATCGCCGAGTTCACAGAGCGCATGCTGCTGCGCCTGAAGCCCCTCATGGAGGGTGAGGAAGAGATCCAGAATCACGTGGTGGAAGAGAATGGACTGGTGGAGCAGGACGAGCGGACACAGGCCATCAAGCTGCTCAAGACAGGTGAGGGATGGGGGATGGGAAGCTGAGTGTTATGGCCAGGCCGTGACATTCTCTAACTGCTGTTGTGTTCCGCAGTGCTAAAATGGCTGATGGCCAGCACGGGGCGCTCTTTCTCCATCGCCGTCCCTGAGCAACTACAGTTTTTACCTCTGCTCTTTAAGGTGAGCCCCCTTATGTGTGTTTGAGTTACATGGCCAGTTTTGAGCCACTGCAATTTATGAATCTCTGCAGGTAAATTTAAGTCATTCGTTTGAGCCTCTCTGCCTGCCATCTTGTTGGACGACAGATCGCACCGGTAGAGAACGACGACAGCTACGACGAGATGAAACGTGACGCCAAGACCTGCCTCTCACTGATGTCACAGGGTCTGCTGTATCCTGCGCAGATCCCCCAGGTCCTCCTAGTGCTGCTGGAGGTGAGCCCTCTCACCCAGCAGGTGGCACTGTCGTGTCCTGTCTGTCCCATTTACAGTGGGAAAAGCGAAAAAATTTCATGGGCAGGCCAGTGACCTCTTATAGCTGCTGATGTGGTTTGAAGAAAAAAAAAGAGGAGATTAGATCTAAATTCTTAAATAGCTTATTTTTAATTAACTTTGTGTGTGTCCAGGTATACCTTACCTTATGGGGACCAAATGTCCTCACAACATGATGAAAACCCATTTTTTACCTTATGGGGACCAGTTTCCTGGTCCTCATATGGGAAAACTCTATTTTATAATAATCCATGACTGCAATGAAAAAACGAAAAATGGAAAAACTCGTATTTTGTTTGGTTACTTATGCTTATGGTTTGGGCTGGGTAGGGGTTGTCATAGTTAGCATTAGCATTTTTGCCATAGAATTGAATGAGCGGTCCCCAAAAAGATATGATTATATGACTGTGTGTGTGTGTGTACATAGATTGCACAGAAGCTGTAACGGTAGGATTTTGTGTGGTTTCCCTGTCATAAACATAGTAATATTGAACTCTGTTATCTGGTGTAATGAGTCCAGAAAATGTCAGCAGGGAAAAGCCCAAAGCAAAAGCTCCCAATGGGTTTATGTGCTCAGCCGGCATATGCGTCGCTCCCTCTCTGCCTGTCCTGGTGTCTGTCTTGACCTTCTGTCTTGAATCTGAAGCATCTCCAGCTAACTGCAGGTGTCGCCCTTGCGTGCAGATCGCGGAGAGCAGCTCCTGGCATGCGCGCTACACGGTGCTCACCTACCTGCAGATCATGGTCTTCTACAACCTGTTCACCTTCCTGGATGATGAGCAGGCTGTGCGTGATGTCCGGGGTCTGGTCATCAGACTGCTGGAGGATGAACAGCTGGAGGTAAACGCCAAAGGACATTCCAATGACCGATGTATTATATCTGTCCCTTCCCTCTGTCCATCCATCTGCCAGCTGCTTATCATGATCAGCTTGTTGGGCCACTGCGTAAACGAATAATATTAAATATAAAATGTGCATTTCTCCAAAGCGACATACATAACTTACATTTGCATTTAATCTGTTCATATTTGAAGAGATATACATTCATCCATTTCTCTTGAGCTGCTAAATGTGTATTTATTTTATCCAGTTGGGATTTAAATGCAGTGCTCGGAGGTACCCAGCAGCACTGCAATGGGCGTGACCCAGTGGCCTTTTTGCCTGAATCCATTCCTTAACTACTGGCCTCCCCGCTGCCCCGTGTAGGGAGGCACACTGTGGGCTTGAAAGGGCTCTGTTGGGTACCTGGGTTCCCAAGCGCGCACATCAAATCCTCAGCTGCTAAAAAAAAGACCCTGAGGGCAGAAATTCCCAAAAATAGACCCATCCCTATTGGTTACAGTGGGCAGTGACCTCAGAGAGGCTGAGTCTGCCTACCATGGAATGGGGGGTAGGGTGGGTGAAGAGTCTATCATAGAGGGAAGAGGAAGAGCAGGAGTGCGTATGTGTGTGTAAGAAAGAGAGAGCAGGCCTGATTTTGCATTGAAATAATGTGGAGAGGATGAAGTAGTCTTTGGTTGTGTGTGAGGAGATGAGATGTGCGTGTGTTGGAGGGCGTGTGGGCAAGTCGAAGTTCTGGGTGTAGTGAAATTTCTATATGAGGTATAGCAGAGTGGGGAAGTTAAGCTGGCGTGTGTGTGTTTGTATTTGTGTGTGTCTACACACACACACGTACACACACACACCGTCCGATGGCCTCCTTTATTAAGTGATTCAGCAGCCCCACCACCGCATCATGCTTTCTCTCCCTCTGCTGATCTGGCTGTTGCTAAGGCAACCATGGGATGCAGTACTGTTCCGTTGCCTTGGTGACGCAGGGATGGATGCTGAAGTTGGGGTTGAGGGGGCGGGGGCAGCAGAGAATAGGATAGTCAGATGATTCTGATGGTCTCACACTTACTTCATTATTTAGCTGAAGCCGGAATGCTGCTAATTTGCAGGGCTGAAGCCACATGACTCCCAGGTGAATGTGTCAGTCAAACAGTGGCCTTTTCATTGGTATGTTTTGGAATGGGTGTGTCCTAGAGCTGCTGTTTTCTCCCAGAAACATGCAAAAGACAGCTGGATGCATTTAGAAGACAGCTGAGGTTATGTAGCAAAGGGAAGTCAGGGCCAAGAAAAATATTGCTGTACCCCAATGTCGGGTTTTCCACAATTTCACGGGGCAGTTTTAGATTCTGTTGGCGCCAATCAGATTGATGGGTGTGATGCTGACTCTGGTTCCCTGGCTTTATGATTTGTACAAAAACTGAAATTCACCAGCACCGTACTGAAGTCCTGCAGGTGGCCACATAGGTCACTGTGGGTCAACGACGCTGGCAGGTGTCCTTTTCTGGGGGTGTGTGGATGAAAGTGCCGCGTCCTGTAATGGAGGAGATAACAGCAGAGAGGGGGGGGTGTATGAGCTGGGAAATGAGGGCAGTAGCCTGATGGCTCCCTTCCCTTATGGCTAATTTAGCTTACTTAATGTTACTTTATATGCAAGACAAACAAAAAGGTTCAAAGCTTGGAAAAAAAGGTTTCACTGCATAACAGTCGGGGAATTAGGGCTAGGCAAAAAATCGATTT
>JABFEA020000067.1:20008224-20031182 GCA_019775915.2 Cyphomyrus plagiostoma
GAGTGGAGAAGCAGAAGTTTGGGTGGGTGTGTGAGTGAGTGCAGGACATGCCTGTGGGTGCTGACATGCCCTTAAATGCCCCCCCCCCCCCCCCGGCCCCGGGGGGCCCCCCCCCCCCCCAGGACTTTGTTTATCTATTTAGCACGTGTATACATTTCTAATATACTTAATATTTAAGGTAAACCGAAGCAGGATGGATTTGCCTGCAATTTGTAATATTATTGTACAGTTTTTTTTTTTTGTTTTTTTTTTTGCATGGGTGCAGAGTGATTGGAAACCTCACCTGTGGATTTCCCACATACCCCTTTTCAAAGACCCCCAGCTCCATCACATGGCCCGTTCACCCTCATCGCTCTGTCCGAGTGAACGTCACCTTTAGTCAGTCCGCTGGAGTCATTTACTGGCCACAGATGCCATCGTAGCGGTTTTATTATTTTTTTTTATTTTCACGTACACACATACACATACACTCTCATTTATTACTTCAAACGTGCACAAACACATTTGTGTGTTTATTTTATATATATAATATGTACATATGTAATAATGTGTGTATATTACATGTATATGGCATAAAGACACAGATGGATATTTATTTTTTGAAGTGCTTTTTATTACACAATGATATTAATGATTTAAATTTGGTTGTTGTGGGCGTGCACGTGACAAGCCTGACAGAGTGTGTGTGTGCGTGAGCATGTGTGAGCGTGCCTGCCTCTCTGCTCTGGCCACCGTGTTGTGCTTCTAGTAGCACGTGACTGAAATGTTCCCCTAGGAACCAGCCTTCATGTAGACTCCTGCTCCTCTTCTCACCTGTACCGTCATCATCATTGTCACTTCACTGAGAGAGGAGGGGATTCCTTGTCAGATTCTTTATTTTGGGGGTGGGTGGGGGGGAGGTAATCTTCACTGCAGTTTTGAATCCAGTTCAGTTTAGCACCTCACGGAGTGTGATACTTTACAGAATCAGAACCACTATAGTGTAGTGCCAAAACTGGGATGGTTTTTAGATGTTATGTTTACTTATATTTAATGCGCCAATAAAAGGGTTGTTTGTAACAAAGTCTGAGGTCTCCTGTAGCGTCTGTTGGTGTACGGGTTTCTCTCTGGGAACAGCAAACTCAGGGAAGCTTTTACCGTATTTTGAATGTCTCTTCTTTCTTATTGTAATGTGTGACCTCACAGTTATCGTTCATATTCTTTCTTTTAAACGTTAGGTTAATGCAAATTTTACAGATAACTCATCTGAGCAGTGTAATACATTGAATGTTGAGCATTTCTCTATCTGTGCTGATATAATCAAATGGTTTACAGATTTAGCCAAGAAAGTATATCAACATAGCGTGTAATATTGGTAATTTGAGAGCTATCCAAATCTGAGGTATTAGGGGTCCCCGCCCCCCCAGGTTCTGACTGGGGTATGCATTGAGCCGGGAACAGAGAGAGAGAGAGAGCGAGCTGTAAAACTCTCTTCTCTCCTGTTCCCATGGTGATCTGCTCTTCAGCCTCTTGGTTCAGTCCGAAATTCATGACCTGAATCCCAATCTCTAAGATGTTTCCTTGAATCAAAATCCCTGTCGAGTGTTCATCTTTTAATGACTTCCATATGAATTAAAGCTTTTATTTCTGCACTTTTACGTGTAATTTGTTTATTCATAAGCATTGCAGTTATGACTTTGTCATTTTTTCCACATGAGGTATCCTCTACCCCGTGGTCTGTGATTACACTCTCCCTGCCAAAGACTGATGAAGTGCATCACCTTTACAGTCAAATCTTGCCTCGTGCCAGTTTTGTTGAACATCAAATTGGACAGAAGAGGAAGGCGGCAGTGGAGCTCTTGAGCCCTTGGCAAAAAAGAACTGGGACATCTGTCCATCAGAGTGAATTATTTTGGTCAGGTTCGCTGGGAGCCTAGCACAGGGCACAAAGTCATATTTTGTTTATAGACCTTTCAAGCATGGTTAATATCTATATGCCCTTCAAGTCTGAAGACATGAGGCTTACAATTGTTTTCTTTTCAGTAAGATTTTATTTCCTACACTTGTTGCTTGAGAATATGAATAGGAAATTAGTGAATTAGAACATACAGTAGATACACATATATTCCAAGCCAAGCCCCAGGCCTCCGTCCAGCTGTCATTTTTTTCCCTGTTTCCAGGGTAACCTGCTTTCCCCCTTCGTTCTCATTGCTGCACTTTTCATTCTGAGAGCTAGTTTGACCAAGCATGGACCAGAATAGACAAGAGCGTGTACATAACTTGTGTTGTTCCTATCAGGTGGAGGTACAGAAAAACACTGGGAAGGATAGAGTGGATGAGGGGGCGGGGTCACCTTCGTCTGTCCATCAGTCTTTATTCGATCGAATTGCATCTACTCTTTTTTTTCATCCTTTTCCACCTAGCATACTATATTAGATAAATCCATTACATAGTCAAAGTATAGTTTTCATGCAAGCGCAGGCAATTAAAAACAGAAAAAGCAACCATCACTGCAGCGTTAAACTCCACAAATATGAGCTTGTTTGCTTGTGTATTGACCCGAGAGACAATCCCCACCCCCTCCTCTCTGCCTCCATCTCCTGTACCCCCCACCCTCCCCCATTTCTGATTTCTACATCTTTTCTCAGGCATCCGCACACGCTTTTTCGGCTCGGCTTTTCGGGCTGTACGGATGAGGCGGAGGCTGAATCCGGGCTCAGTCTGTTACAGCAAACGGATACATCGACTGCTGTCCTCCGCATGAGAGACGAGGGTGGGGGGACGATAGGCGACTGAAATACATCACTGCACGATAAAAGAAACATTTCACATTGTATGCGTCTCTGTTCTGTAAAATGGCTAATTTCGAGGTCTTAATGGTAAGTACATTTATTGCTAATGAATACTATTGTTGACTAGTCTGTTACATAAAAATCTTTTATTATAATTAAATATTGTTCTCGTTTTATTATTATTTCGTCCTAGCCTACTGCCAATAATAAGCATCAGTAATACAAATTGTTCAGTTTATGTGCTGCAATAATTCTTAGCGCACGTGGTAATAATGAATTAATATTTACCACAGTGTGTTACGGTGATATTCGTTTCTACTCGCGTTTAATTTAATCAGTTGGTAATGCAAACAGGACAGCAGTAAATTAGTGAGTACCCTTATCTGTTTGCTCGATTTTTTTTTCTTTTGCACTTTCCTTCACACCACCATAACATGAACTCATAAAGACCGATTACATAACCATAGGTAGGTAGACACCCATGCGTGCATGGTATCGTCGTAAAAGCGTCCCTATAATTCTCTTTGGTATTGCACATCTGGTGAACACCAAATGGTCCTTAGTATCGCAAGTGGATTTATTTATTTTGAGAAACGGTTAATTATGTGACTGTGATCTCAGAAATGATCATAATCCAGTCCAAACAACCTTTAAAGGTAAAATTTGTGACCGTTGCCTGAAGAATCCGTTATTGGCCTGGTGGGGGAATTTGTGACCCATCTTAACTGTGTCATCATGAGCACCCAATCACATACATCGTCCCTATGAACAACTAATTAGTTCTAATGTATTCATTTGATATTGCTTCTCATTGTGTATGGTCATGCTCTCATCGGGCTGTAAATGGTTGTAATCTCTGATACGGTGTTTGTGTTCCTGCTGTCTTCCAGACCTTCTTGCGCATACCAAACTGGTGTTTGCTGTGGACTCGAAAAAGCCTGGGCAGACCTTGGTGACCTTGGGAAGTATCAATCCAGAGCATTCATGGGAAATTCAATGTTACTCTGACGCACAGAGGCAGCCCTGTACAATGAACACCACCAAGCTACCCTCTGAGCTGGCGAGCATCGTGCAGCCAGAGGTGCACAACGGCAGCTTTGGCCCCGTGCCGTCCCCCAAGTGGGCCCTGATCCACACAGCCACACTGGTGTCCTGCTCCCTCCTCCTCATCCTCATCTTCTGTTTGGGCTCCTATGGGAACCTCGTGGTGTTTCTCTCCTTCTTCGACCCAGCCTTCCGCAAGTTTCGCACCAACTTCGACTTCATGATCCTCAACCTGTCCTTTTGTGACCTGTTTGTCTGCTGTGTGACGACGCCCATGTTTGCCCTGGTGCTCTTCCTGGACGCCGGGGGCGGGGCCAGTGGTGTCTCCAAGGAGTTCTGCTTTGCTTTCCACCTGAGCAGCTCTGGCTTCATCATCATGTCATTGAAGACCGTGGCGGTAATCGCCCTCCACCGTCTCCGCATGGTCCTGGGCCAGCAGCCCAACCGCACAGCCTCGCTGCCCTGCACTCTGGCCCTAACCGGGCTGCTGTGGGCAGCCAGCTTCATTTTGGCCGCGCTTGTCACCCTGCGAGCCCACCCCTGGACGTCCAGGCCTTGCCTGCCCCGACTCGGCCTGGTTGGGGGTGAGGGCCGAGCCACGCTCTGCCTGTACCTGGCTGACTTCATCTTCTGTGTGGGCATCGTTTCGCTATCCTACGTGATGATCGCCCGGGCGCTGCGGAGGAATGCGCAGGTCCGTAAGTGCCCTGTGATCACTGTGGATGCCACCCGCCCGCCTCCCATCATTGCCACAGGCTTTGAGGGCATGCAGTGCACCGTTCCGGTGCCCGCCCTGTACCGAAACCAGGCCTATAACAAGCTGCAGCATGTCCAGACACACCCCTACACCAGGAGGGGCCCCCAGGCCCAGGCTGGGGCTCCCGGGAACCCCTGCTGCCAGTTGGCTTCCTCTGTCAACTTGGCCACGGCTAAGGACTCACGAGCGGTGGCCACCTGCGTGGTGATCGTCTTCTCCCTGCTGTTCTGCTGCCTCCCCATGGCCATCTCGCTGGCACGTGACGTACTGGCACCAGGAGGTGGTTTTGCCCTCTACCAGTTCCAGCTGTGCGGCTTCACCCTCGTCTTCCTCAAGTCAGGCATCAACCCCTTTGTGTACTCACGCAACAGCGCTGGGCTGCGCCGCCGTGGGCTCTGGTGCCTTCAGTGCGTGGCGCTGGGTGTGCCTTGCTGCGGCCGTAAGACCCGGTTGCGCGCCGTTGGCAAAGGCAGCCTGGAAGCAAACCGCAACAAGTCCTCTCACCACGAGACCAACTCGGCCTACGTGCTCTCGCCCAAGCCGCGGCGGCGGCTGGTGGACCAGGCCTGCGGGCCCAGCTGTGCTCGTGAGAGTGCGCCCAGCCCCCGGGCCACCACGGTGCGCCAAACCCGCCCGCCAAGCAGCTCCACGCCCATCAACACGCGGATCGAGCCCTACTACAGCATCTACAACAGCAGCCCTTCGGAGGGGCCCAGCTCGCCAAACAGCCTGCTGCCGGTCAACTCTGCCTTTGGTTTTGCCAAATCCTATGTTGCCATGCACTACCACACCCACCAGGAGGCACTGCAGGACTTCGAGAGCACTTCTGTCCGCCAGATCCCCATGCCCTCTGTTTGACTGATCTGTGGGGTCATTCTGATGTGGAGGGGAAGTGGATTAAGGTGGGGAAAAGAATAAGATACAACAAACGGCACTTTCCCCGAAAGTGACACGTTTGCTATGTGCTCTGCACGATTTTAACACAAGTAACTATTAACAAAACAAGAACTATTATCTTGTTTCATTGTTTGGTTTCACAGGCTCTGATGAGGAAGAGAAAGTGGGAAAGCTGTCAAACGTGTTAAAAAAAAAAGACAATGAAACCGGCAGATGTTAAATTCCCAAAGCAGCACCTTTGCATTATTACACAGAAGGGCAGAACTCTATTTTTAGACTGATCTTACATTTTTCATAGTGTGACTTTGAGATTGTCTTTTTTCTCATGAAAGATACTGTATTTGTGAGTCTCATACGTTTTATAAGGTATTAAATGTATTTCAAGTGCAATTCTTTTTGGCTCTCTGATTAATCTCCATTTTTATAATTATTTTTACCTTTAAAAAAGTATGTGAAAAGTTTGCTTTGAATGTTACAAATAAGGTGAACGTGTTTGCAACACATCTGTATCAACAGAGGTCAATAACCCTCAATGCAATAACCCCAAAACAGATTAAGACGAATGCAGGGAAATGAACTGAAGAACTTTGTTATACTAAAGATTGTGTAACATTTTTTGGTGGAATATGCAACTTACAGCTACAAAAATATTTCTGGTTAAGTTGTAAACTACATTGAGTAAAATGCTAAAATTTTGGGACAAACATGTCACCCATTATATATGTAATACATACTTATGTTGGCTTATTTTTGTATACCCTCAAAGTCAAGCTGTTCAAAATGTGCCTGGCGCCACCTAGTGTACTTTTCAAAACCTGCTGATCCACAGTTGTATTCCCTGGCTACTTTAACGTTATTGTTATAACGAGCCATTTGAATTGTTCTCCAATTTTATTAGTGCAAGGGAAATACCCAAAGAATAGCATCAGTCTTCCTTATAGATAATACCTCACCTTTCAAAAAAACATTTGTTGGATTTCCTCAATAGAAACAAAGAGACGTCGAGATTCAAAAACATTTTCCCAATGGGTTTTATTCAGTTTTATCTTGGGGATGGGTGACATTAATTCGGGTCTCTAACTTTCAAGACTAAAATATTTCCTTTTCTTTATTCTGAAGGTTAAATCATTTCCAAGTCTTCATCTTCTTAAGCCAGGGGGAAAAAAAAAAACAAATCACCAGGTTCTAGTGCTCAGATAAACATTTAACCAGCCCAGCTTAGCAAAAATAAATACAGAATTTTTTAAAAAATACAAAACATGGTGCAAAAAAGTTAATGTCTTCATTGATTCCTGTCTGAATGACTGCAGTTGAGTGGGAGCAGAATGATTCCATCTCTAGTCTTCTAAAAACATAACTTTCAATAATTTCCTTTTTTCCAGCACTTGAGGAAAAATCAAAACACTTCAGTTTCTGAATCCTAAAGGCAGAACTGGGCTGTTTGTTTGCCGTGGCATTCATTTCCACAGGCTGGACTTACACTGCTTCTCCAAGGAGAAAGGGAGTGTGGTGGGTGGGGCTTAGCAGAAAGGGCGGGGCTCTCGGGACAGGTGGCTGGAAAGGTGACTCGTATGTGCCCCCTCCCCACAGAGCCGTATGGGAGACCACCTTCCGACACCTACAGCTCAAAAACACACTCATTCCCCCCCCTCAGGTCCCCATTCTCCTCTTCCCCTTTCCTGCTTGTTTACTTTCCTCCCCCCTCCCTCCAGTTAGCTGGGAATGGACAGAAGGCCGTTCTCATCTGCAGTGTCCAAGATCTTGCAGATGACTGGAGACTCCACCTGGTGGAGAAAAGAGAAGCGGATCCTAGTTAGAGGACAGCCCCTCACTGGGAGCTCAGATGCAGGTAACTGGTACTGGTGTGGCCCCTGAAAACCGGATCCTTACCCCAAGGATGTACTGGCAGGTCTGAGGCTCCAGCATGTAGACAGTTACAGCGTGGGGGGATTCCGACTCTTTGCACCTGAGGGGGGACATGGAGATATTTTCCTTTTTAAGATTTTTTTATTTATTTTTTTTTTTTTAAAAAAAGGGTTTAATTATTTTTTTTAGCCCAACAGCTGCTGGTGACTCACTTAAGCTTGACGATGACCTGTCTCAGCTTCCCAGTCAAGTCACACATGTCCCCCTGGCCGTAAAAATGCGATACCAACCTACAAGGAAAAAGCGCAAGGGTGTGTGTGTGTGTGTCAGAGGTCAGTGTAAACACCACCTGCTGGAAGGCCTGTGTCACTTCCTGGTGGTGAGAGAGGGGGAATGAAAATTTTAACAGCAGGTTTTCAAGGACGTAGGAAAGTAGAGTGGAAGTAAATATTTGATAAGCACTCGAAGTGATCCCTTTCGCTGCACACACTGGCAGCCATGGAGGCTAATGCAGGAACTTTAGTAGGACCCACCCAGAAACCAGCAGTTCAGACAAACAGAGAAAAAGCAGTCAGTCGCTTCACAGACAATTGGAAAGGGAATGTGTAGGCGGGGCATACTTGACTTTCTGGACCCCGTCCTCTTTCAGTGCATAGGAGCGAGCGACGTTCTTCTGGGCCCACTCCAGGTGGGCCTCCCGGGTCCAGCTGCCCACAACCACGATGTTCTTGCCCTGCTCTTTGTCCTAGAACAGACAGGATGAACTGTATTCAGACAGGTCCATGAAATACTCAATCCCCAGCCAACAACCCGCCAGCTGAACGTTAACATTTAGTGAAACATCAGTTGGTTTGAGTGACAGTACAGCCATGCATCAATTTGATCAAAAAAAAATATATCTGGGGCAAAATTTTATAAAATACCAACTTTATAAACTTTAAAGAATATATTTTATATAATAATGCAACCTTGAAATAACCACATTTGAAAATGTAATGGCAAATCCCCTCTGCTGGTGATCATTAAGACACCCCATACATTAAATGTTAAAGTTTAATGTAGAGAGAAGTAAGTTGTACCTCATGGTATTGGTGAACATGTTTCCCATAACAGAACTCATATTTCCACCAACCTACTCCCTGGAACACAGGAAACAAGTCCTTAATTCAGGAATAATGCAATGACTTCGATCTTAAAATTGGACTTATAAATAAAGGGTTCCTGTATTACACTTTATGTTGTCTCTGTCACGACTTTCATTTCCGGGTGAACGGATCCACATCCAGGTCCACATGCAGCCTTATATAAATATCAGAAGTTCCCCTGTGCTTACCCCATGCAGACAATATGAACCGCTCAAGAATTCCTTGATTAGCTGTTCATCTGTCAGGCGGGATATGTGGGTGGTTCCCACGGCGACCTGCGTCTGGCCACCCACTGCAAGAGGCTTGTGAGTGGTGGAAAAGAGGTCTTCCCTCACAGGAGACATCTCTTCCTGTTAGGGCAAGAGTCAATGGACAAAGGTTATGGTAACAGCAGGCCAATTTTTGGTCTCATACAGCTCAAATAAAGATTAAAACATGGTCCTGAAGACCTCCAGCACCCCTCCTTGCCTCACCTCCCTCTCTGGGGGGGCACTAAAAGGGGGCTTCACCAGCTCCTCCTGCTCCCTGTCAAACTGGGAGAGGCGCTGGGGTCGCAGAGGAGAGTCAGACAGAGCCTGGCAGAAGATGGCATTGACCGGGGAGCTCTTGAACCTGCAGAGAGAGGGCGGGGGAGAGGAAGAGAGAATCTGACCATTCACATGGGTGCAAACTGAAACAAACCACTTCAGTTATCAGACACTTTAATTTACAATGAAACAATTTAACTCCTTTTGCTACTTGGACAGAAATAAGAAATACAAACAACAACAACTCAACCAGTTACATGTTCTCTACCAATGTGCAGCCTGTTTGGTTAAGGCTGTATAAAACACCCATGCATATATGTGTGTGAGCATGGTATTCACTATTTTAAAACAATTACTCCAGCACGCATATCGATTTCAGTGGCCAGGCTGCTGTGCGTTTGGTCCATGGAGCGAGGCAGCACTCCACAGCGCCCTGTACCTGTACTGGGGGTGCCCACAGAGCAGTGGGGTGAGCACGACCACCTCGTACTCGCATGTGATCACCTCCGCGATGGAAAGGATTTCGTGTTTCGCCTCTGGGTGGCAGACATACAGCACGGAGGTGGAGCGAGGCTGGTTCTGCTTCAGCACGCAGGGCGTTCCATTGCCCATCTCCACAGGGTGGTAGGGGGTCAGCTGACCCTCCAAGTTCTTGGTGGGCACCTAGGGGAAAGTGGGAAGGACCGATGAATGCCAATAGAGGGGAAAGTGACGAAATAGTCACCGAGTGACTATTGAGGTCTCTCATTTTGGATGGATCTGCAGGGAATGGCGGGGGGGGGGGGGTATTTTGTCATTTTATTATACCAACCTCCTTTTGGCTCTCTGTGTTGTCAGAATCAGCCCCAGTTTCAGTTTCAGTTCCTGTAGGGGTAATGATGTACACAGATACACATCTCTCACATCATCCCCACAGGGGGGAGAAAAAGAAAACAAAAAAAAACTTTAGTGAAAACTACTGATCAAGGCTAAGAAAAAGAAAAAAAAAACTTCAACATGGAGGTGAATTAATTCATTCATCCATCAATTAATCAATCAATCGGCGAGAAATCATCAGCAGTATCGTAAGGACTCCACAGACCCCAGCTCTCACCCGTTGCAGACGCCTCACTCTTCTTGATCATTCCAAGGTAATACTCCTGGATATTGATCTTCTGGAAAAAACAGGTACCCGAAGTCATGCTCTGTTCACATTTTGTTCACTTCCTCTGCATTATCTATACCCTCTTAAAAAGATCACTTAAACACTTAAAATATTCCCATCGTTTAATTTTATTTCAAGCCAGTTTCATGGGGGGAGCATTCCACTTTAAACCTTAAAACATAAATATATCTCTCAAGTAACATCAGATGAATGGTGCAGTGTGTAACACCAGCATTGCTCAGAGGAGTTCAAATGGTAGATTCACCCTCAGGGGGTGGGTGGTGGTTTTTTTTAAAAAAAAAAAAACGTCTTCTGTCCTCCCTTACCTGGCCCATCTCTTTTTCCTCGTGGTACTGCCTCACATGCTTCCCATGGCAGACCTCATATGTCCAGTAAGACTCAATCTGGAACACATGACCACAGCTTAACCTCTTACCAGAACAATCCCGAAACCAACATCTATAGCAATCCTATGAGTCTGAAACAGCATGTAACAGCCTTGAAGATTCACACACTAGGACTGTGCCATATCATTCCATCCATGATAATACCGATATACATTTTTAGATGATAAAAAAAAAAGTTGTGTCATATTCCAATATCAAATGACATAGTGACCTGATGCATTTACGTTCCACAGCGCATACAAAGACACAAGCCCAAACATACCACATTTAATTACACTCATTCTTTTCTGCACAATACTCACTAATTGACTTGATCCTCTCCATGTGCTGGCATCTCTATGGGAGGTGCAGTTCCAGCACTGACATTCTAACTCAGCTCATTTCATGGTATATCCATTTTATGTTTACACAAGAAAGCATAGGCAATGCAACAGTACCAGCACTGATATTCTACCTCATTTGATTAAAAAAAAAAAAAGATGCAGGGTAACTGTTAAAATAAAAAAGCTGTCAAAACTTTAATAAGCATGGAGTGTTTACAATTTGACCCGAAAGTGCCGTTTGTTTACATTGGTACTTCAAATCTGAGGTTAATTTTATTAAGCGGAAATATTGTACAGGCTTCCTGAAGAATTATAAAGTTGTTACTTTAGTTATTGTTAAAATAAAGTGGTAAGCAGCTATAAGTTTTAATTACGATTTCCAACACACTACCTAGGCTACTTTCCCTTTACTTTCGACTTCTGTATACTCTTCACTCTAAATAATTCTGTCACTGTATGCTGCTGCTGGCATCTTGCACCAATAAATCTCCACTTAAAGCGGATGGATGGAAAATGCCCTTTATCTTACTTGCACTAATAAATGCTGCTACCTGCAAGGTGCAATCACCAATAAACCATTTAAAAGTGTTTTTTTCTGTATCGTTATAAATATCATTATTGTAAATTTCCATTGAAATATCAGGATATATTTTTCAGGCTATATCGCCCACCCCTGCATAGAAACAAGCATAACTCCATGCAATAAAACACATATGATACTTGTATTATATACTTGCAGGTAAGAGTCTAGACTGCTGGAGTGTCTACAACCTGTAAACCACAGGCCTGTACCTGCCTTAAAGACTAGCGCAGCATCATCAAAACAGCCTCACACTGCACTCCAAAATCAATCTGAATAACAACATAATTAAAGCATTCAAAGTTAATGACAGCTTAAGACAAATGCTCAACTTACCCTGTAGGAACAACTGCTCTGTTTGAACAGTGGTTCTAACAGATCCGACGGGCTGGGTCCATTGTACTGCTTTTCCTCACTCTGAGGAGTCAAGGTGTAGCGAAGGATAAAGAACAAAAGGTCCCGAGTTCAATATCGACTTGCAAAACTACAAATACTTATTTCTTACTCACCTACTGGTTCGTCATGGTATGTATTTGACAACCTTTAATTACAGGTGTCAAGAAGCAACGTTGACGTGACACAGAATTTTGTGTTGTGGAACAAAAACTCACCTCATCGGCATCGGATAATGAAGGCAGCAGGCATTTATACCGTTCCTTGTCAGGGGTAGTCATAATAAGAAAGTCATCTTCTTTGTACAGTGCACCCGAGGTTGGCTGCAAAAACAGATAATTTTAAATCACCGTAATTAAACAGCTAGAGACACTTTTATTTCACACACAATATCCGTCATTAGAGAACCTGAATTATTGACAAGTGCATGACTTGGATTTATAGAAAATATATTTTCGCGTAATCGAAAGCAATAATTGCTACAGTTAATGGCATACTGAAACAACGACGAAATATTTATTTAAAGCGCGCCATCACGGACCTAATCGTATATTCATAAAAAAAATGCTTATGCACAATGCAACAACAGAAAATCCGTTCGCCACCTTGAACGTTCATGTGTATCTTTATTCCCTTTTGCTGCAAGAGTAGCCACGCGGACTTAACGGTCAGTCATGCATATACACATATTCGTTTACCAGTGAGAAATCGGCCCCAGGCCAATTGATTTTGAATGGGATTTCATCAGTAAAAGGAGACGATGCCGCTTTGCCCGCCGTAACATTGCGAAGCACCTCCAGCGCCGCTAAAAATGTCACTAATATGGTATCCAAGTACATTCCCCTCCCCGCCTAGGCAAACCCGCCGCCTGCTCCTACACCACTGACTGATTGCTATCCTTCGCAAAGGACGGCGATCAGGCTATTTGCCACCTCAGTTTCGGAGGCGTTGCAACTTACGAACCAGCTGGCTACCGTTCATTAGCCATCTTACAAATAGGAAGTGGTGCGGTAACTGCCACGTCCATTTCCGGTACACACAGCTGTCAAACAGACCCAACATCCGGGTTATGGGCTCTGCATGCTATCATGCCTTGGCATTCATACGACCTTTCCGGTTGTTGTGTGTAGTGTACCACGATATCTTATTGAAAACCCTGTTGTGGTTTATAAAAAAATAAAAGGACACCACACGTACATGTGTTTTTGGTATTGGATAATTTATTTAACCAAGTAAAACACTTCACTTTACGTTAATTAGCAACAGTAGCTACCTAAAACATAACACGTGCAAATATATACGTATCGGATGGTTTGTGTCATTAAGCTATTTCGGGGAAATGTTTTTTTAATTACTCACTATGAAATATTAAGCTGCTGTTTTTCAAAACGTTAATGCCCAAGTTACATTTACTTTGACATTAAGACAATATACACCTGTAAGTATTCCGAACAAAAGAAAAGTTTACACGATGTATGGAAATTGGTATAATAGTTTGCGAGCGTCGGCATATCCAACTGCTAATATTAATGTAAGGTGGAGCAAAAAATAGGGGAAATTATGCCCTCTGACTAACGAATCTTGATGCTAGCAATTTGACAGAGTGTGCTTTCCATAACAGATTCTGCATTCATTTGGGATCCACATTAGCTGTAATAAAGTTCTAAATACAGCTTTAAATAAATTTTGTAATAGCAGTGTTGCCTCACACCTCCGTCCCTAGGGGTTCAATTCCCACTTCTAGCTGCTCTGTGTGTACAGGTTTCCTCTGACAATCTAAAGACATGCAGGTCAGCTATCTGGCCTTTCTATGTTATTCAAGGGTAGTGTCTGAATTCATGGTCTGCATCCTTCGATATATATAACTGTGTATGTAACCTGCAATAGACTAGCATCCCATCCAAGGTGTGTTTCAGCCTTGTGCCTTGCTGCCTGAGACCCAACGCTGGCCTGGATAAGGTTAGAAGATGGATCGATAATTATTGTGAATTTCTAAATGTGAGTTTTATCTGAGAGATTAGTCCTCCAGTTCCGTTTTTCAGTTATGTCAAGAATTTTGCTGCAATAACTCCAATCTAGAGGTGTAGCCATTTCTCACAAATAACATTTAAACTATGTTACAATTAAAACCTGTTGCTAGTATTTCATTATGGCTTTAGGTATGATTAAAATGAAAGCACCACTGAGTCAGTTTTCAAACAGTTGCAAAAATCTAAAACATGACTCACAGGTTGTATGTAGTCCTAGATCTGTCCCTGAGGTCACCCCTGCATTCTGACATCACAGACATCCTTTTCTAAGCCTTAGTCAAATCTGATATATAAATAAAGTGGATGGCAGCTAAAAATGTTGCTCAAGTTGCCCTACTTCAGACCTATTTAAGCTGGTCTAAGGCCTGTGTTTTTTGGAGTAACTCTTTTACGATTCGCTCCAGGGAGAAGAGGTGTTCGTCTGAGTCTTCTGGTAGCAGCTCCCGAATGGCATCAGCGAGCTCAAACAAGTACTCCGTGTTATGGCCACTGGGTCCCACAGAACTGAGGATCTGATGGGCGATGTTTTCCAAGGGAGCAGGGCCAAGGTAGTTAGGGTTGTCACATGTCCCAATGTAGATTAGAGTTTCACAGGGCTCCCTCTGGGGCTCTTTGTCATAAAAGATTGCACTGATCACCCTGTAGCCTCCTTTTTCTCTATAGTCCAGGAAGTCCTTGACTTCTTGTTCTTTTCCTGAGGGCAATTTGTAAGCAACACCCCACACACAGCCCTACATATGGAGGCAAAGTAACAGGAGGTCAGTTATACATCATATATTCTGGGAAATAATTTTCCATTCCAACATATTTTTCCATTCCATTTTTAAGTTGTACTAGCTGCCCAATCTCGGCAAAAAGATCAATTTCACAAAAGGACTTCCAAAAACGCAAAGCTCGTCTTTTATTAACATTGCCTTGTTGTTTGGCTCCAGCCAATCATCTATCACTCATATTTTCTAATCACCTCACAGAAGTCTTAATTATCTTAAGCTTATGTTGTTACTATAACACAGGTACAAAAAAAGAACCAAACTAGACAGAGAAGGATTATAGCCACGGAATACAAGTCTATAAATGAATTAATTATACTGCGTTAAAAGTATAATACACATTGAAATTTGTGGTTGTCACTGTACAATATAATCATATCCTTGACAACTTGCCCTGGGTCATTTTCATAATATAATTCAGAACCAGTTAATAAGAGAACAAAATGAATAGGGGCAGCTAAATAAACTGGTTATTTACATCATGAGAGCCTTGTGTCGTGAAATAAAGACAGTACAGAAATAGTACACAGTCTTTTAAAGCCTTACCTCAGGGTTTTCTACCAAGGTGACTACTCTGCCAGGCTATATGGATAAAAGAAAGTTAAAGTTAAAATGGCAAATAATAATCAATATACGGGGAATCCTCATCTATTTATTACGAGGGAATGAGAAGCAATGTATACATTTACATGATGAAGTACAGTACAGAGTATAGTTTAAATATGAGTAAAAAAAAATCACCAACTACTGTCGAGTAAAATATGGTTAACTCAAATGCAGACTGATATGCTGACTGATCAGCGTCAGTTGGACGTACACTTTTGTATTTGCTGCCTACTTTACCTTTCCAGGTACCCCGCGATGGTCAGTACTGCCCTGCCAGAATCTGCGACTAAATCCCCTGATGTAACCGATTCGCTTCTCCTCGTAAGGAAAGTCAACTTTCCAAATCAAGGACCCGTATCCAAAAACCCACATTTCGTGAGAAATCCAGACAATACGCTAATAAAGAGACTACAAACTACGTTGGAAAACGAATGCCTTTTCGGTTGAACCTGTCAGAATAGACTGACATACTGCAATAATATCCAGCTCGGGCCACAAATGCTTCCTCCCGGAAATAGAATACAGCGAATAGAGATCTTGAATGGCAGTTAGATTAACTAATCAGAGGTGAGAGGGGGCGTTCCGTTAGCGCGACTATTTATCTGTATATTCAATAAGTAGGTATTACCTCCGAGGTATTAGGTGTTACTTAATAAAAAAAAAAAACTCTAAGACTTAACTCTTACTTGTGCGATGATGTGTCTTGAATTTATTTGTAGCGTTTCGGATAAGCTGGTTAGCTAATATTAGTTTACGTATACTGCTCACAAAACAAGTTGTGTAATTTTGTGCCTGTTGTGGCATTCGGCTAGTTTCAGTTGAGCGCCCTCGGAGCCTGTAATGAAATTAAGAGCTATTATTTTAGATTAGGATGTAGCTTTTTATAACTTATAATTATATTGCGTTTTCATGATGTTTACGGCGTAGCCTACATAGACAGTCAGGTTAAATATCTCTTGCTACCGTCACAGGTGCCACCCATAGACGAATTGTAAATGGTATATATATAATATAATTATATATATATATAATTTATCAGAATGTAGTATAATGTATTTTACTAATGCAAGTGAATCAATAAGTATCACTTAGCATTGAATATAACAACTACTATTACATTTATTTGTAAGCATTAATAATTGTGATAACATATACAAACACGGATTTACGCACTTCTGCTTGCACATTCGGTTACATATTACATATCTATCAGAGTCACAACTCGTGTCACTCCATTTGTAATTAATATAGCAATAGAATATTGTGTACTAGACAGTGTATTGCCAAGGTAACGAGGGGGTGTGGCTCGCTACTTGCATGGACCCAGAAGGGGAAAAGCAATACTTAATTAGCAGCTTAATAACCGGCATATTCTTCATAATGGTGCCTAAAATAGCTAAATTCCACAGCCTGGGATTTAACGTATTTGAATTTATATATATGCTATATTTCGATATGTTGTTGTAAGTAACATCCTATATATGTGCTATATATTTTTATGTAGTGTCGACCGACGGCGAGCGGGGAAGTAGGCAAGCGAAGCCAGGAAGTCGGGGATCACGGGGTTTATTCAGACGGACACGGGACACGGGACACGGGACACGTTAATGACAGCTACCTCGGGAAACTAACACAGACGCGGAATAAATACACAGGACAAGTAAAAAATAACAGGAAACAGGTGATAACAATCGGGGAGTAACACGAGGTAATGAGGTGGGCGTGGCACACACGAGGATCGAATGAGCATGACATATATACTTCGATACATGTTCGGGTGAAAAGGAGTTGCCAAACTGCCCATAGTTAATCCTGCACAGGTACGAAAGGAGAATGGCTGTCACTATGATAAGCACGCCAGTCACTTTTGACACTTTTAACACTGTATGAAGATCAATTAGTGTGATGGTGAGTAATATCCAATATCCTAAATTAGTGTGATGGTGAGTAATATCCATATTTTTAGAGCACTGTAACAAAGAATAAACAAATTCATAGTTAAGATCTGCCATTTTTAAATTTGCATCAATTTTAACGATGACTCCTTCCCAACCCCCAGGGTTACCCCTTTCGCTTTTTCCTGTCTAATAATCACTCGACATGTCCTGATGTGCCCCGAGACCCTAGCCAGACTAAGTAGTCAGAAGCAGAAGGATGTCCCTTATGTAAATTCATCATTGATCAACATTTTCTGAAAGCTCCTAACAAAAAAGTAAAGGTTTTATTGTGGAGCTCTGGTCTTGTCGGCAAAGACAAAAATAGCCACTAGGTGTCAATGTTCTGCACGTGACATAAGGTCCTTCTGTCCTGCCAGTTGAAATCTGTGCAATCGAAGTTAGACGACTGTTCAAATCACCTCAAGCTTAGACATCTGTATCATTTTGTGCTTGATTATATATTAAGTTGTACATAATTTTGTTATCTAATTGGATTGATATGCATTTATTGTCACCATTTATTCAGTTCTACACAGGAAGAGCCATATGTCATAGTGCAAAAACTGCTGATGCAGTAAATAAGCAAATTAAGCTGAGAAATGAAATGACCCTCCTCCCCTGTTTACACTGAGCAGATGTTGCTGTATTTTGCATGGAAAGACAAACTCATGATGCCATACTTTCTACTCTGGCGTGGGAAAACAAATGTGGTGTCTGGAAAATTTTTACTCTTGAATATCTGACAAAAGAGCCAATTATGTGTGGTATATGTAAATTATACCACACATAATTATAAAGTTTTATATATGTAAATGAGTGGTGGATTTCGGTTATGAAATTGCTTGATAAAGCAGCTGGAATTGTGAGCGAGTGGGACATGTGGCCTTGTGGAGTTTCACTTTTTTGCATAAATCTGGTTGGTGAATTATATTGCATGCATGCTCATTGATACCATGTTGCTGTACAGAGCAAGGAAGCTGATATTGTATAGAAGTTGTGGGGGAGAAAATGCAATGACATATGAATAAGCGTGTAGTCATGATTTTAGATGGATGCAAAGAAGCACATTATATTGTAGTTTGCTAGTACAATCTTTTTATATCATACTGTTAGCATGCTAAATCTGGCAATAGTCTATGCTAAAGTAAATCACTAAATTAGGTGCTTGTGGGAACTGCCTGCCAATTGTGCAAATGCTAGGTGGGTAATAGGTTGCAGAACAGCAGTGAGGTTTATGTACGTCCAGGCTTCTTTTTCATTATTATTTATGAAGGAAAAAAAAACTTTGGTTACATTTCCATAGTACTTAGATACATTTTTTTTCCCAAGAAAATTTATTTAAATTCTTTCCTACCAATGCTATGACTTGTTATAAGCAAATGTGTACAAATTTGCATTCAAGTCCTGTATCAAGGTGAAGAGGTTCTCTTTGAACATAAATAATTAAGAGGCATAACGTGGATTCAGGATTAAGCTAAAACTTTCTGAGACACTTAGTGATGGCTAATTTGAAAGTGCAGCATAGTTGTTTGACTAACAGCTCTTTGACAAGCAGGATTAAACTGCTAACTGCAGATATGTCTCATTTTAGTAGAAGTCATGTGAATGGCAAATACACACACACAGATGAACACGCACATATACAATACCCTGCAGCACATTGAAACACTGAAATAAAGTTATTTTTTCAAATACAGGTTGGAATACATGAATCCCACCATCATTGTATTTTTCGACCACTTACTCAGTACAGTGTCATGAGAAGTCTGGAGCCTATGCCAGGAAGTACAGGGCACAAGGCAGGGGGCATCCTATATGAGATGCCAGTCCATCACAGGGTGAAAGCATACAGGCAATCACGCAGACAGCATATCCTGCCTGAACACTCTGTACATGCACATTGTGTAGTAGATAATATGGGTGATTCATGGGTGATGTATCTGATTCTTTTGGAAGTGTGTACAGGGAGATACCCTGCATCACTGAAGGCAATGCTAAGGATTGCTCTTTTCACCTCACCAGGCCTGTGATGGCAGTGTGTCACATAGGCAAAGAGACATACCAGGGTCTGTGCTAAAAGGAAAGTCCATAAAAGGAAGGATTTAGAAGGGAGATGGAGTTTGTCCAGCTGGTCCTTGTTTGCGGTGATGCCATCAGCATCAGTGAAAAATTCATGGGGGATGGAGATTTGAAAGATGGCTTTTACAATGATCAGTATTCTGTTTGCTTAAAGTAAAACCCTCTGCTTTTACTTTCATTGAATAGATTCCAGTGCGATTCCTCCCATCCTTCCTGCCGCATTTAGTATTCTGCTCCTATTCCATAGCACAAATGTTTTAATGGGATATGTAGGAGTAGTCGAAAGGTTCTGTGCTGCAGGAAACTGAGGTCACCGGGGTCTTTTAAACCAGGAGTGCAGAATTCGAGCCATTCGTCAGACTATCATCAATCTGACAGTGTTCTAGCACTAGCCAATAGTTATCTGCTGTTCTGCATATTAAGACTGTCACAGGTTTTTTAACTATATCGTGATAGGTATCATGTTGAAGGGCAATGAACGTCACATAGGCAGTACAAAAGTGTGAGCAAACCAAGGCCCTTTAGGAAAGCTAAACTAAAAAGGGATACACAGGAAATCAAATGTATTGTTAAAACAAGGGGAAAAAATAACTTAAGCTAGTAATTTCACAGACTTGACAGGGAGATGCCTCAGGCTCCCGAAACCCCCTGGATCTGCCCTACTGACCCTATTTATCCTTAGCCTGGTGCCCCATCCGGTAAGTAGCACCTGAGTTTCATTAACAAGGCCTCAGTGACTGGCAATTAGTTCCCCTGGTATGAATGAGATCCCCCAACCTGGGCCGATGGTGCTGCTCTGCTTTCCTCTAGTTCAAATATAATGATATTGCACCCCGTATTAAAAATAGCTTGTTGAAGCAGCAGTTCTTAAAAAAAAAATGAGCCAAAGCCTGTCATTATTTTTTATTCATCTGTTATATTGTCATGGCACGTACTCAATAGTTTGCCCGTGGCTGTTTTGCCTGGATCCTGCATTATTTATGGGAACTAGTGAAAAGAGACACACCTTAATACATAATAGAGAGCTAAGTAAGTGCTCACTGACACCCCCTGTTGGCCTGTGAAGTGATTACAACAGCAGAGGATGGATGTTTCATAGCCAGTTCACTCTGTAACAGGCAGTGAAGCAAGAAGATATATGGGAAGTGAAACCTGGTGGGAGCCAGTATAAAAGTGTCTTAAGATGGAGTACTTTATTTATTTGTGTTTTAAAATTGCTGGTATGGTTTCCGGAGAAACACTTTGTGCTTTGTGAACTAAATAACACTAATGACTGCTTACTCCTTGTAATGATTTATTTATCCATTATTATATGAGAAACATATCTGCTTTATATCTGTACAGCAGACATTATCTAAACATTGATCCATAGCATATTAACATATGTAAGATATTGATGGTTGCAGTTAAATGTGTGGATTTGCTGTGTGTGCATGTTAAGCATGTGGATTTACTGTGTGTGCACATGTGCATGTTTACTATGTGCGTTATTTAGTCACACACAGACATGGATGTTTAGAGGCAGAGAGAGATACATTTTGCACATAATGTATACTACAGAGCGCATCCTTTAAGTCTTCAGGTGTGGCTCATCAGGTTAGGCTTATGATCGGATGGTTGCCGGTTCAAGCCCCAGCCTCAAGAAAATTGTTACACCTCATCTGGGCCCTTAACACACTGCAACTCCCCAGAGGCATCAGATGGGCTGACCCTGCACTCAGACCTCAAGCTACACTCCCAGCTGTATTTGTGTGTGTGTCTCAAAAGAAAGCACAATGACATGTGAAAAGAAGCATTCCAATGTACTTGTGCAAATGGAAAATAAAGCATAATTTCTAAAGTCAATGAAGCATTAGACTCATTCTTCAAAAGAAGCAACACATTCCAGAAAGACTTTATACCATATAAACCCATCAAATGCTAATACCTTGTTTAAGGCTTGTTTTTATGCATTAAAATAAATAACATTAAATCCACGTTACTTAATGTAACAAACATGATCCCTGTTTAGAATGCCTGGATGTCATGGTGACAATGAGTAAGGTTTCAGCAACCATTATCTCACTTAAATTGCGCACATGGACTCACCCACGCAGAAATAAACAAACCAGGTATGTATAAAATGGTGCTTTTCTGATAAGGACTGTGTTCTCACATCAGTAGCAGCCATTTGGAAGCAGGAGCATCGTTTTCTGGGAAGGAAATCAGGAAGGGTGAGAACTTAAAGCTAGTGCAAAGCCACATGGTGGAGCTGTTGGCATTTCCGACGACGCAGAGGTGGCGCGCGCGGGAGGCAGCTTGCACAAGGTTAGCGAGAGAATTGGAGAGTGAGGGAACAGAGGAGAGTGATCTCAGCAAAGATTTGAGGAAAGGGAGGTAGATCAGGAGAGAAAGCGACGTGTGGAAGTCCGGCCAGTGAGGCAAAGGAAGGCACCATGAGAGAGGAGACTTCTCTCTTTTTCTGTCCTGCATATAAATACTCTTCCTCAACACACACACCCTATACGTCTCTGATTTGAGGCACGACGCCTTTGCAGCTGCTTCCATCGATTGCGTGTGCAGTGTGTGCGCGTGTGTGCAGGCTCTCATTCTGTGTGTATGGCAGTCATTAAGACACATGAGTTTGGGATTTCATCCCCTTTCCACATCAGTCTTTGTTATTAACACACTTCCACTCTG
The DNA here is from genome assembly GCA_019775915.2 of Cyphomyrus plagiostoma. Classification (NCBI taxonomy): domain Eukaryota; kingdom Metazoa; phylum Chordata; class Actinopteri; order Osteoglossiformes; family Mormyridae; genus Cyphomyrus; species Cyphomyrus plagiostoma. Next base: position 20,030,180 of record JABFEA020000067.1, read on the forward strand.
CCCATGCTAATGGCCTTGTTCCAGTAATTGCTACATTTGTACTCTGCTGATAGTATTATGTTTTGATTCCCTGTCGATACAAACAGTCTCTTGTAACCACATTAAATTTATATGCACTGCACAAAAATTGAGTCTTCGTCCTCCTCACCAGCATTGTACCCAACAAAGGCATCAACATTTATATTTAATTTGTGAGAAAAGTATTAAATTATATTTCGCTCTGGATATTGAAAGCTAAATCACCGATTTTGCTGATAAAGGTTTAAATGCTTCATTAACAATTTAGGAAAAGTTTCCATCTGGCTCGTTTATCATAACTATATGATAAGATATTGCATGTCTGTTTGTACACAAACCTTCATAAACAAACCTTAGGTTTTAGAAAGCCTGAAGTATATTTAGCTACAGTTATTTCTTATAACCCGCTCACACTTTTACTTACAGACATATATGCCCGGCAGAGGCACCGCGGTCTCTCCAGCCTGGGATTAAAGGGAGAGAGTCGTAGCAGAAGCAGAGAAAGGCAGTAGAGAGAGACGCTGTCTTCAGCATTACTCCTGGGGCTACAGTGACAAATCGTTCATTCTGGAAATGGATCTCTTGGGCTCAAATAGTAAAACCGGGCTCGTATTATGGCAAGAAGCAAACAGGCCAAACGGAGAGGCAGTGTATTGCACGGTTGCTTGGTGGGGGGGTTACATTACCCAGCATGCACTAGAATTATGTGGATATGCACCTGTCAGTTTCACAGGGCTTGATTTAACCAATGATTGATCTTTGCATTTCCAAGCAGAGCCACACAGAAACGTCTCTATAACAGTCATATGGAAGGAGATTAAACAATGTTTGAAAATTCGTCCTTTTATCACAAGCAAAGTGGGTTCTTTTCAAGATGGTGCCATAGAACTGTGTTGATGAATCCGGTGACAAGCTTGCTGTCAGAGGTTGTGGGGGGGCCCGGCCCCGCCGGAACGAAAATCAAAAAAAAAAGGGGTGGGTGGTG
>JABFEA020000067.1:20042542-20067518 GCA_019775915.2 Cyphomyrus plagiostoma
TTCCACTACAACATACAGAATGTTTTATGACTTCCATTTCTAAAATCATAGGCATCAATGGAGTTGGTCCCTCCTATGTAGCTATAACAGCTGCCGTTCTCTTGAAAAGCCTTTCCACAAGATTCTGGATGTCTGTGGGAATTTTTGCCTATTCATGTAGAAGAACATTTGTGAGGTCAGGCACTGATGTTGGACATGAAGGCCAGGTTTGCAATTTCTATTCTAGTTCATTTAAAAGGTGTTTGATGGGTTGAGGTCCAAAATGTCTTGTTATGCTACGCACAAGTTTTCCCTTCCCTGGAGCTAAGGGCCCTAGCCCAACTCCTGAAAAGCAACCCCGTACCAATATCTCTCCTCCAGCAAACTTTGCAGTTGGAACAATGCAGTCAGCCAGGTAATGTTCTCCTGGCATCCGCCAAATACAGACTTGTCCATCAGATTGCTAGACAGAGAACGGTAATTTGTCAGTCCACAGAACACATTTTCACTTCTCCAGAGTCCAGTGGTGGCGTACTTTACATAGTGATGACTTTTATGCACTATACACCCTGTCACTCGGTGACCCCACTCTGTTACTTCACGTGGTCTGCCATTCCATGGTTGAGTTTCTGTTGGTCCTAAAGGTTTCCATTTTTGCAGTAATACCACACTTTCCAAGTAATACCTTTCACACTGACAGGAATATCTAGCAGGGAAAAAAAATTCACAAACTGACTTGTTGTAAAGGTGGCATCCTGTGAAGTATCATACTCAAATTCACTGAGCTCTTCAGAACAACTAATTCTTTCACAAATGTTTGCAAACCTGTCTGCATGGTTAAGTGCTTGATTTTATACACCTGTAGCAATTGGTCTGAATGAAACACCTGAGTTAATGCAAACAGAAGTAGACATAAACAAACAAACAAAAAAACAAATAAATAACCAACCGAATAAATAAAAAGGTACGCTATGTCCAAACACAAAATGAGCAATGCCACTTAAAAAGCTGCAGACCCTTGTTAAAAATTAGATGATTTGCAAAAATGTAAAATGTTCAGTCAACTCTCTCCATGGTGACCATAGTGCTCTGAGGCGTCAAATTTCCAACAATTTGCAAAGTGTTCTTCACTGAATTCTGCACCTTTGACGTTTTTATGACTAATGTGCTTTTGGTTGCAATGTCATAGGACATTCATAATGACTAATAGTATGTTTACATCCAGCCAGCCGCTCTTTTCAGCATTTCTCAGTTTGACCTATATAAGGGCAGGCAGAATGTGACAGTGCCTTGGGATCCACGTGGCCGGGTACATTCCCCTGATTCACCTCGGGTTCCATTAAACCCCAGCGAAGCGCACAGTCATCGGAGAGTGACACCGTTTTTGGTCCCTGGGTCCTGTAACGGCGTGCGGATGAACGCTCACAGACACTGGGGTGAATGGCGCCATTGTGCGGCTTCAGAAAAGCTGTGGACAGCTCAGCATTTCTGTTGTTAAAGTATAATTGCACTTCATGTAACCCTAATGTGTAGAAAAAGGCCGAGCAGCTTTTGTTCCCGGGGCGGTGCGGACGGGCCGCTGGAGCGTGCAGCAGCCGTCTCCGCCTCTCCTCCTGCCATCCCTCCTCCAGCCCTGGAAATGGACCGGGTCCCGGCTGGACTTGCAGCCCCTACGGTCGGGAGGAGGAGCTGGACACCACACGCACCAGCTGGCTCGCTCACTCCCGGCGGCATGCCTGAGACAGCCCATTTTTATGTGACCCCGCTCTTGCCCTCCTGGTCACCTTATCACCCACACAAGAGGCAGGAATAAAGTACTTAGGTCAGGACAAGCAGACATGGACAGGACCCTAGTGATGGCAGACAGGAATACAGACAGACAGTTAAAAGCCCGCTGATGAGAGCCGTGATTTATCGACACATGCTTTCAGTTTTAATTCCGTCTCTCACGTCGCAAGTCTTTAACCTGCCTTGCATGAACCTTTTTATGCTCGTTTTCGGAGCTGTGGGAAGTGCACATTCAACTAGCCAGTGAAGAGTCACTTTATTTTTATTGTCCGACACAATTGAAATGTTTATTCCCATTTGGAGATAAAGCTAAAGTAATGATGTGGAAACAAACACACCACTTGCCAAAAGAAAAAGTTCTTTCTGGCTGAAATTTGATTGACGAGAGCTGCTGGGATGGTGTAGGGAGCATGTATCTCTCAAGAAACCTATTTGGGTCACAAGATGCACCCAGCATGGTTGAGGTCATGAATGTGTCACCTGCAGGTTCAGGTCAGTGACTAAATATCTCCACACTCCAGTGTTCCACTGTGTCTCTAGCCTCTTGGGATAAACTGTGGGGCCCTTGTGGCCCCCTTGATCAGGGCCAACCATATTAATTTGTACTATGTTTGTGCTGGTTTGAACCATAAAATCATCATTTGTGCTGCTTTTGTTTCTGAGATATAGATGTTTGTTTACATGGTGACGTCACCAGCATGCAGTTCGCACCCCATTTGCATCTGATTTGAACCAAACTCTGTCTGTGTTTATGCCCTTTAAAAATGTTAAAGAATTTGTGCTGCTGTTATTAGTTATACTCTTGGTTTATGCAATTGCATGATTGTAGTATAGCGGTCATCCTCATGTTTCTCAAATAAAATCTCCTGAAGGGGACTCCGCCTGTTGAAGAAACATACTGGAAAAAAACTAAAGCAGCACAAATAAAAATTCTAGTGGCACAAACCAACACAAACGTAGCATGAATGACAATGACCAGTTTGGGAAAAATCTGAAACATACAGGGAGGCAACTTCATGCCGATGGCAGTGCATTTGCCTTGTCTCCATCAACAGTACCTGGATATGGAAGAAGGAGGAAGGACCCAGAGGAAATGTTAGTCTGGTGTTTAAGGGTACAGAGTACTACTCCCACATTGCAAGGGCAGGACATCAGTATTAATAATCAGTACAAAAGTACTGAGGTGGTGATGCCCTCTGGCAGGTGACAGGAAATCAGCCCCCTCCCCTCACCTCCCATCACTATCCGCTTTGACTGGCACAGAAGGATGCCCATTTCAACAGTCTACTGCACAGCCCTGTTTCTGAGTCAGCTATGCCCAATCACGCCCCCACTTCCTCACTCCGTTTTGGAAATGGTTTTGGATTTTGGTTGGTGTCCTTCTAATGCAGTGCTATCTTACTTAACTCTGCCTCAAATGACTGTTACTAGTGCTACTGTGTAGTTAAAAAGCCCCTGAGGTATGTGTGAATGGTGTTGACATACACACATATGGTATACATCAGGCCAGGGGAGATCGACAGATCTACAGACGAAAGTCTGCATTATTATGCTGTGCTGTGTGATATTGAAAAGCAAGAAACACAACTGCCAGATGGATGAAACACTTTCCACTAAATTCTAACAATGGTTTCCATGTCCATAACCGACTCCTAGGCCAAATACTCATTTGGAGCAAGCTCTGTACAACTTCCCGTTTTCCTATAAGACATTGAAGGATGCTTCATTCCTACTGCCTGACTTATGGCAGGATGTAAATCTGTAGTCATGCGTATGCTGTTGACTTTATCTGCTTGGAGAGGCCTGCTATACTCTTTCATTCTGCTCTGTCACAAATGACAGACCCCATTCTCCTTACCTAATAGACTCTCAAATGCAGTAAGAGGATACTGTCCACAGCATGTCTGCCCTTCATGTCTAATTAATGTAGCCTTCAGGAATAGCCTTACTCACCATACTCTTGTGTGTAAGAGAAGGAAAGGAAAATATTTTTCTGGTTGTTTCTGACCTCTAGGTAGTAGGTTTGGAATTGTTCTTCAGTTTTGTTTAAGAAATGGTAAAAAAATTCCAGACATATAAGCACTTCTCGTTTTATGCATTAGCTTGTGACTCTGAATAAAGGTACTTTAAGTTAGATGTAATACCATATGGGACACGCTGATTTTTTAAAGAATGTTGGAAAAAGCCAATGAACCGTTGTTTTCATGGACACGGATAGGGAAATGTTGTCTTAGAGAAAATCTGACACGACTGGATAGACATCGCTAGATGAGAGAGCTTGACTAGATTTATTGACCTGGGACCATGTCTCATTTGCTCCTGATTTTCTCTGTATTCTTGTTGTATTTCACATTTTCTATGTGTCTGTTGTGATTTTATACAGCGGGGCTTAGAAGGGATTTGGTGAAAAAGACAGTAACAGATGACAGATGTCCAGGGCATATGGACGAAAAAAATATTTTACAGAGAAAGACGGAGAGATAAGAGTGAAATTACAGTTGAAAGGAAAAAAAAAACAACCAGAGGAAAAAAAAATAGATTTCCTGATTTTGATCTGAATGAGTATGCTTGATAGAGGGCCCCATTTTTAATGTTTAAAAGGGAATAAAGGGGAAAAAAAATGGTTGCAGGAAATGAGTCTGACTTCAAGACGCCTCATGATAAATAAGTCCCACTTTAAATTGAGTTTCTCAACCATTACTAATGTTTGCTCCAATTTGCAGAAAATGTAGAGCAACCAGAGCATAAACATTTGTAATTGTAGAAATGGCCCTGTCCATGTCGAAAACAACTCCTGTGTTTTTTTCCCCATTTTCCCCCAGCATGCATTGCAAAACGCCTGTTCTTTTCTGTGTGAGATGGAGCCCTTGGCCTAATCAATTCCTGGCTGCTTAGATAAGTACAAAGAGGTTTTGAATTAATGCTGAGCAATACTAGTAATTGAAAACATTGTTTTTGAAGGTTCTAGTGCTTGTTTTGGCATGTTGCAGTTATACATACTTTACATACACTATTAGACATGACTATGTGTAAAATTAACAACAACCTTCATCAGAACAAATAATTTAAATCCTTAATTTGAATAGATGTAGAGACACACACACATGCACATATACATATATATGCATGATGAAAATAATGTTTTGCAGAACACTTTTCACTCTAGATGATAAAACATTCATAATGTCTAGATGACAATAGAACCCCACCATTGTGTGTTTGAAAGGTGTAACGCATGGCACGTATGACAGTAAGAGTGGAACATGCGGCGTTAATGATTTGCCAAGCAACCAGTTGACAAGGAGATGCCTGTTGTTCTTTTAATTGACTAAATGTCCAAATAAAACACAAGATGATTGATTACTGGAACATACCGAGACCAATGACAACAGATGCAACAGTAATATCAACAGAAGAGACAGAAAATATCAGGTCTTGGGGACAGGCAGAGCGCCAGCCTTCCCCTCGCACTCTTCCCCTGTCGCTTCTCGCCTGTGTGCAGTCAGCATCCTGGCTTTGGAATGAGAATGTGACCGAGGGCCACGAGAGGGGTGACCGCACTTCCACATGCTGTCCAGGAACCTTGAAATGTGACCTTCCTGTAGTCCTGTAGCTTCTGTTTGCTCTCTGACACTTGCACTGTGGAACTCCTCTGCCTGAATGGTGGACAGCAAAGTCGGCTACTTCACAGGCCTTTGAACAAGAGGCAAACCTCAAGCAGCAAACCTCAGACGAGTTCTGAATGAACTCTTTGAGTTATTAGTAACCTCTCCAAGAAAATACCATCAGCAGTTAATAATATGTGACATATCATCATTATCTAAAGCAAAGAGAAGAGAACACAAGATAATCTAATCTTACATATTTTTATTGCCAAAGCTGAGAAAGTATGGATCATTATTGCACGGTTCCATCTATAAATTACAACAGAACAGAAAATAAGGCATTTATTTCAGTTATAAATGTTTTTTCTGCAAATTATTTGGTCAGAGACAGTCACAATAATGTGATTTCAGCCAAATTGACATTTTTAAATCTTTTGCAACTCTGACATTCAGTTCTACGCAAGTTGCATCTATGGTTTGTCTTGTTGTTTGGAAATTTTTGGTAGTTAAATATTAATATCCATTTTCTGAGGCTGCTTATTCTATTGCGGGTCATGGCTGGTCTGGAGCCTATGTGGACAAAGCATGGAAGAACCCAGGATGGGGCACCAACCCATTCCAAGGCACACTCACACACTATCCACACACACCTATGGGCAATTTGGTAACTCCGATTAGCCTCAGGACATTTTTGGACTGTGGGACGAAACTAGAGTACCTGGAGGAAACCCCACAACAACATGGGGAGAACATGCAAACTCAATACACATGGAGCCATACAAGAAACTAGAACTCAGATCCCAGAGGTGGGAGACATCATTACTAACCACTGAACTACCATATATTTGCATGCAAAAATGCTTCAGGAAATTTGCAGAAAGCATGCAGAAATGTAGAGAAACCCATACTTTATTATTATTATTCTGCTAGTTGCAATGCTCTTCTCTATCACTCCTTCTGTTTGGTTGGGTGCTTCTCTTTGGGACAGCATGTCATTGTTTTGATGAGCGTCCTCTTGGCGGGCAAGTGCTGTTGACATTGCAGCACTTGCCGCACGTTGTTGCCAACGCCTCAAAGCCAGTCAGAATCGGGGTGTCGTTTCCACGGCACTCTAGTCAAGGGCAACAGGCCTGTCATCCATGTCTCTAATCGCAGGCTCCTGGGGTGTGATGCCTCTGCTTACTTCGTAAACGGTTGGAAAAAGGCAGGGAAGGAGGCAAGATGGAGAACGATAGGTTAATAAGCCTGCAAGGAGATCATTACATACCTTCTCTCTAAGCGCAAGTGCACACGCAAATGCACAGATGAACGCATTTCAGCTGTCACTAAGGGAATTCCTAACCCCGCACTAAAAGCAAGATTCATATCAAATTAACAGCTACAAAATGTATGTTTGTTTACTTAGGATGTATGCATTATAACTTATTTTTTTTCTTCTTAAAATTTGTATTCGCAAAGGCAGTAAAACACGTGAACTTCCGGAGATCACACGTGTGCCATCTGGCTTGCTGTAACATTACCAAGAAGCTTAGAATATACAAGCAGACTGCTTCTGGGATTCCAGTGCTTCACCGGCTGGGCCTCTGTATTTTCCCTGCGTTTTCTCCCCCTCCCCTCCATTATTTATTGAAGGGAGCATGTTAAGGTAATATGCAGGTAACTCGACAGATAGAGCTGCCCGCAGGCGAGCTGCCTGCTGGATGTTTCTTCTTTATTTGTTTATTTGTTTAGTACAGAGAAAGAGGTTATCTTTCTGCACCACTGCACTCCACATCTTCATTGTGCTGCTGCTCCAGTTCCTAACCAATCCCAGCTGAATCCTGCCCACCCCCCACAAGTTTCTGAACAGTCACTAAGGTATGAACTTCTATACATGTGACGCTAAAAACTCTACATTTATATGAGATGGGTGGGATGACTTCTTATTGGTCAGCTTTGCTTGGGTTTGCAGTGCCTCTGGTGCATTTCACCAGTACTGGGGTGTTGTTGAAATTTCATGAAAAGGTGTCACCTCGGAGTTGAAAGGCTGCACACTGTCTGTGAGTGATGCACCTTGAATACAGCCGTATAATCTAGGTCCTGCTCCTCGTTCGTGATTGTTTGTGAAGGAATCACATATGTTGTGTTCAGATGGATTGTGTCCATGTTATTGCTCATGTATGTATGTTGTAAAAGTCCTCTACAGCTCTTATTTTGGGCGTTTATAGATTATATTGCTCTGCATGCTACAGTGGTTGGCATAAATATTTATGAATGTTTAGCGAGCTTGCAGCTTTAGCCTTCCTTAGACATCAGTGCTTGTCAGTGGTGGCAGGATGTAGCAGGCATTGTGAAACAAGAAGCCATCCAACATCTTTATCGCTTCCAAACTTCACTTTGCTTAGAGGTGACCAAAGAGCACAATCTACCTGAAAGCAACCTCTACAGAGAAAGACGAGGACGAGGCAATTTATTAAAGCCGGCCGGAGGTGACCTTGTGATGGATGCCGGCTGTCAGAGAGGGATCTCTGCATATCGGAATTTGTGAATGGGCCTTTAAATGCATTTTTTTTTCCGAAGCCATTTTGAAAGCATTGATAAAGGTTAGATTACTCTATAGAGCCACCTATTTCAAGAGCTTTATTTAATGTATGTAAGGAAGAGAGATGACAGAGATTTTTTACCACTATCAAAGCTCCCTCCTGCTTATCAGCCATAAACTGAATTCAATAACTATTTAATCTCTGCCTAAAAACTCCCGTTGTTATTACAACAATGACATCAGCTGCCTGATTTCCTGAGATCAAACCAGTGAAGAGTAACACTATGGTAATGCTCCGACACAATTGATTGCCAGTTGTACTTATAGATTACCAATGTGGCAACTGATAGACTGGTTTCAAAGGAGTCACTTTCACAAACTAGCTTATGTAGCTATATGACTTATTATGTTATTATATAATGACTTAAATCCTTTCACAACCTGATCTCACTTTATTATAACATTTATATGATTTTCAGATGTATTTATAATAAAAGATTAATTTCACCTATCCACACATTGACTGATTAAATTCATATACAGTGGTACCTCGGTTCTTGAACTTAATCTGTTTATTTAATGTTAGTTACTGTAATGTGCTGGTTAATTTGGTTAATCGTCCAGTCTGTGAAGATCTGTCTGTGGCATTCCAGTAAGAATTGCATTGCAGTACGACTCATTTCCTGGTGTGTACAATTTTTATTGGGTCAGTGTTCACGGTTCGACTTGTGATATTCTGATCGAGTACTAGGTGAAACTGGTTTGTTCGACTTTCAAGAAATTTGAGTTCTAGTGAGTTCGAGAACCGAGGTACCACTGTAGATTTAAATCAGGTCAGTTAGATAAATGTATTGTTAAAAGAAAAGGTATTCTCAACATTTTCCTGGAAAATCAAACTTATGCTGCAGTACCCGGTGTTAACACAAAGGCAGCAGCATGCAGAGTTAGTCATTTCCCTGCTGTCATTTGATTCTGCACTCTCAGTAAAATGCACAGATTGCGACAAATATGTTGTCCACACATGATTAATGCAGCCCTTGGTCTGTGTCCAAGAAGTAATGGGCTCGATCCTCATTTATCAGGTGGCACATACTCCATGCAGCTGCTGAAGTGAGGAGGAGCTGGGTTCTCCTATAGTCAGGGGCCCCCAGGTTGTTTTGTGTAGGTGATCGAAGTCTTCCATCACCCACTGCTTGCTTGTGTCATTTAATGCATCGATCTGATTGGAAATCGAGTCTGGCACAGCTCTGCCTGGTCAAAAGAGGGCAGTCTAATCTACTGCTGCTACACACTGTTCCAGACCACAAGGAAGACCGACTTCAAGAGTCCCCCATAACTAAGGTACTCCCACTAACCTAGCCGCCTTTGCTTACACTCCCCTAGTTTTGGTGTTTAGTTCTCCATTGTGTGTTTACCGGCTTTCCGGTGCACTAGGTCCATTCTCAAGATTGCTGATGAACAGTTGCTCGATGTCCTACCAGTTGTCGCTACAGGCTGAACTTACAGTGACCGACTGCTATTGCAAACAGGGGCTCAATAGGGGCATGGATACCCTGGCAGATTGGGGGGGGGGGGGGTAGTGGTTTACAGGGGCCCTTGAATGCATGAAATGATATGTAAAATTGGGCAGGGGTGTCCAACATGACGTTTTTTCAGGGTCCCCCTGATTTTACACCCCTGACTGTAAGCACAACAGTACAGCACGCAGAGACAAGCTGGTGGCTTCTGGGTGACTGAACACTTCAACTTCCTGGGCTGTAATCCTGCAGGATGCAATCAAATGAGAGCCAGGCAGATGATCTGTGTGCCTGGCAGCGAGTTTAAACCACGTCAGGTCTTTGAGTTGTAGCCATTCCTCAAGCCTGCTACAGGTAGCACTGTATACTTTTGTGGAAGACAAATGCGTTCGTCGCACAGCCATTTGACCAGGCTGTTTACTCATTTATTCCATAAAGCCACAAAGCCCATGATAGCAGTGTTGACCTGGTAACCAGAGGATATATGTGAAGAATGAGGATATCATGTTTATTTGTTCCTTGTTAAAATGAAAGTGAACCATTATGTTTCTCTTCAGTTTTGGCAGAGTCTTTGATTTTCCTGAAGTTAATTATTGGTATCCAGCTGAAGAAAATATTAGGCTTGTTTTAATCCTAGCCAAAAGCTTCTTTTTCCCTTTTTATGATTGACTCCACACTGAGAAAGTGCCAGAAAGCTGCGTCTGTGTGATACCTGTTCGTAAAAATGGCGAAGTGGCTCAATCAAGGAAGGAAATTAAACCCTGACCCATTTCATCCTCTCCTGAACACATGCTGTGTTAATGTACCCAGGTTGTAATGGCTGATTTGACTGGTAGATTAAAAATGAAATGCGATGAAAACACAATGGAAAAAGCTTAGAAACATAAAAATATTGATTGTGCGTTATGTAAACTGCTGCCCTGCAACATACCTGGAATATGAAAAACATTTGCTGCTCAGTAACAAGGAATTATCAAGCAAGGTTGTGCAGACTTCTAATTCCTAAACTAGGGAATTTGCATTTATAAATATATAAGAAGTGCATGTAATTACGTGTTACCATTGTGTGATGGCACCTCACGGCCCACCGGCAAGGCTAATGCCTGAGATAAGCCCTTCAAAGTTTATCAGCATGCTAGGAGCAGTTAGCTACCTCCCGCTAAGCCCAGGATTCCTGCTCCTTATGTGCCCCTATGGATTCTAGCTGTATTACAGCTCAAAACCGCATTAAGGCCCTCCCTCGCCTACTATTTATCTTGAGGTCTCAGGACTCGGTAACAAGGAGCTAGCGTCCAGCGCTCATTCTATGGTCAGAGAATAGCTACACCACTCTAAAAATAGTGAGGAGTATGAAATGGAGTCATTCAGAGCTTAATTGGCGCTGGAGCTCAGCTCTGGGCTAGGAGCAGTCTGCGCTCCGCTACCTCAAACGCTTCACCCAGTATAATTACACTTAAAATGGATTTGCATAAAACTTTGGAATAAATGGAAATTGAACTTAAGAAATGTACACTTATAAAATTGTTGTGTTATTTGATTTTTTGACATATATTGGCCTAAATTGTTTCAATTTTAGGATTTTTGTTTTGGAAAGCGGGGTGGCATGTGGTCATGGTGGGTAGCACTGTCACCTCACACCTCTGGGACCTGGGTTTGAGTCCCCGCCTGGGTTCCGCGTGTGTGTGAAGTTTGCATGATCTCCCCGTGTCGTCCTGCTGTTTCCTCCTGGTACTCTGGTTTCCCTCCATAGTCCAAAAAACATGCTGATTTTGGAGTTACCAAGTTACCTGTAGATATGCTTGTGTGAGTGTGGCCCTGCAATGGGTTGGCACCACATCCTGGGTTGTTCCCTGCCTTGTGCCTTTGGCCCCCAGGATAGGCTCCAGACCCCCTGTGACCCTGAACAGTATAAGCTGTTTTCAAAAATGGATGAATTTGAAAAGTGAAAATCCCTTTTTGACCACTAAAAGAGATGAGGTTACCTTCTGGACCATTATACTAATCTAACAGGGTAAGTCTGTCTTACAGTCTGGTGTAACTAACAGGTGTCAGTACAAAATATCACATTGTTAAGTGTGACATCATGTGACATCATTCATCTCCTTGTATAATGGTGGTCACAGTCGGTCTCTGTCCTCATTGTGAGCTTTGGCACCTCAGAGTTTAAACTACATGTTTGTAAATATTATATATGAACAGACATACAAATGTATATGTGTAAGTAAGTATCCTGCAATTCATTCATTCATCTTACATACCACTTTGTCCAATACAGGATTATGGGGGTTGGCTTAATTTCCTGTAAATTGATAATACTTATTGAGTCTAACTAAATCTATTAGTACAGGGGTGGTTTATCTGCCTTTTTAAAGTGACAAATATCAGCAATGTTTCTTTAAGAATCAGCAGGGCCCTGCCTGGCATGTTGGGGGCGGCTGGGGGGAGAGCTGGCGATGGGTATTGCTGATGCCGCTGATGGCTGCCCATGCAGCTCTGCTGCTGTTGTTGTTATTGTTGTAAAATTGGCTTTGCATGTGGATTAAGTATTAGGAAGACTTGTATTCATTATATCTCAGTCTTACTTCACAGTCTTTTCCCTCTGTGGACCTATAACCCAGTCAAACACTGGGTCACCTCATAGGTCTGGGACATTAAAGGAAGAACTAAAGAAGAACAGAGACAGAAATGTGTTATCAGTCATATTAAATCTTTAACATTAAAGCAAGTGTTTGTCAGAAGCATTGTGCAGTATTGTCCATTCCCTTACACTGCTCTATTTCTGTCTATCCCTCATGCATGCACATAAAACTATCAATCCTCAGGAGACAGGAAACATTGGTGATTAATAAATTAGTTAAGCGATGTGTGATAGCTGTGAAAGATTACAGGGACACGTGACACCAGAAATTTTCAGCAAATCAGTCTCTTGTTTTTGGCAACCTTTCCAAAGCATATGGGTCAAAATGGAGGAAAAACTGCAGAACACTTGTTGTGCAAAAAACAAGATGGCTGCTGTTACTTTGTTGTCTGGTTTGGAATCGCTGACTGCTACTTCTGCTTTAGAATGACGTGAGTTCAGAGAAGAGGAACTCCTATTAGCTGTAAAGGTCTACGAGAGAATGTAAAGGTCCAATGTGGATGGATCTCTAGCTGTGCCTCCTCATTATAATGAACAATTTATTGTGTCTTGGAGGTGCTGGTGCCCCCGCTTTGCTTATTCAGGGTCAGCACCCATCTTCCTTTTAGTGAGATGCATTGTGGGAAGTCGGTAGTCCAGAAGGTTCATCTGGTTTTGGCTGCAGAATTCTTGCCTAGAAAATGTTATGTTTCCGCAGTTTGTTTTACATTGTCTGGGAGCTAACACAGTGTACACATACTAGGAATAACACTCGGGGTTGATATCAGAGCAGAAGCAGAAGCCAGAATGGATGGAACTTGAACCACATGGTGGCTGGCCATTACTATGCACCAGTGAGATTTCAGGCACTGAAAGGTTTAACTTAGTATTAATTTTTTCTTGAAAATCGATAGATTGAGGTATGCATTCATAATCAATCCTGGCAAATTTCATTTTGGCGCAAGACCTCACTAGGAATGCAAGTTACGGTGTCAGAAGATGCGTAAAGAGGCGTCTGCGAGCCTCGTACCTGCTGCCGCCGCGGCGGACAGCTGCCGGTGTCCTCTAGCATCCCGAGAAACCGTCATTCCCTGACAAATGGCTCCATTAGTATGCAGCATTTAATACTTCCCAATTCAAGGTGGGGCTTTCTCACTAAATACCGCCCCAAGGTAAGCTTTCTTTGTATTTAATAATGCTGTCAGCATGCCAGAAAGGAAAGCCCCCCCCCCCTTTCTTCTTGCTTTTTTTCTCTTTTCTCGATGTGATCAGGATCATCTGTGTCAGTAACATTCCTGTGTGCGGTGGGAGCAGCCTGAGTGCCCCGAGGTTACAGCTCGCTTATAGCTGCACACCTTTCCACTGTAATGAGTTCATGTTTATGACAAACTGTATGCAGAACTTGGCTAAAGACAGGGCTTATCATGCATGAGGACAGCAAACACACACACATCACACATACATGCACATAACACACACACACACATCCCACACACACACTCCACACACACACACACACACACACACACAAACATCCCCCACACACACACACACATCACACACACACAAACAGATCATACCTTTTTCTGCCTACACATGAAGATCTAACTGCCGGAGTCCTGAGTAGCATATCTGCTGTCTGTGTCTCTCCGGGACAGGAAAGCTTCATCCATGCTCCTTCCACTCACTCATACGGACCTGCCTGCCTCATTATCTCGACATATTCAAATGCTTATGAGATACCCTGGAGTATAATGGAATATGGGTTATTTTTACCTGAACTATAGCTGAATTACAGCAGAGACGTTGGTCGATGTAAGGTGCATCTCCTACTCATGGCACCTTCTGTGCAAAGTTCATTTCCCCATGTGTGTCGCTTCTATTGCAGATTGCAGTCCACCTATCAGCTCTCATTCAAACTAAATAGACAAATGGAAAGTGCAACCTAGAGGTACCAATGTAAAATAAAGATTTTCTGTCATGTACAATTTCATTGTAGTGTGTAACAGCAGCCCCCTCTCCCCCCACCCCCCCATTTGCTTTGTTTCAGGCTTTTTGCAATTTGTAAACAACCTAACGTGATTTGGCTACCCGGCTCTTCAGGGGATGCAATATCGTATGCAACACGGGTCTCCATTTTCTGAACCGATGTTCTCCAAAATTCATGGCCTTGCAAAACAGCCGGTCATAGCCAGTCTCGCCTAATGGTTTATTCATTGTGTCCTTGACAGAAATCATTATTTACATGAGCTTATCTTTAATAGTCTCCGTGATCTTTCTATTTTCAAAGTCTTCTCCTCTGCCTTTGCTGGGAAGGAAACTTCAAGGGTTTTACCATTTCATCACCAAGAACGTTCCAGCCACATGGCCTGGTGCAGGAAAGCCAAGAAAAATAAGGAAGCTGTATTATTTAAAGCCACACAAAGTGCGTGTTTGCTCACTACAGCTCCCCATTATGCTGACTAGTTAAATATTTCACAAAGAAGCAGTGGGACGTGCCTGAGAAACCATATCAGCTGGAGAAAGTCTGACTGTGGCCTACACTCTATCCCAGAGATGGCTGGGATAAGCGAAAGGATTCAGGATTCCACGTACTGCACACCACTATATGACTGTAAATTCCCAGCCATCATTATTAATGCATAAGTTTGTGAGGTTTGATAAGGGGGCGTCACGACCTCTCCTTGGCTGCTTCTGACGTCCTAGGCAGGATGAAAGTAGTTAAATGTCCGTATATAAAGTGTATGCGTGTGTGTGTGTGGGCAGACGGGCGCTCTCTGGGATGCTGCCATATCCTTCTCTATCACCCCAAGGTCTTCATTAATAAACATGACCCCTGCAGCCAGAAACACAGCACACCACCGTCAATCTGCTGCTCTTGCAAGCCATCCTGGAGTCAGAAGCTCAATGAATTTTCCGTCTGGCCGCAAGATGAAAAGCGCAGGTCATAAACGCCTCTTTCAGGGTTTTCAGGACCTGATATTTTGTTACGTTACTTAGTTTATTTTTCTCCTCAGACATTGTTCATCTCTTCCTGCTTGAGCTCTGTCACCCCAAGGTGCCTGCTGAGAGGTGGTAAGGGGTGCAGAGAAGGAAATTTTGCTGACAGAAGGAGGGTTCTGACCCTGCTGCTCTTTTGGTCTCTGCCACACAGTGAGCCAGGTCGGGGTTGCTCTCCAGGCTTCGGCCTACTAGGTCCTGGAGTGAGGGGCCAAATTAATCAATCACATCCCCCGACCTTTTTCACAGGGGGGCGCAAGCCTGAGCCTGGCCAGTGCTGCAGGCCCACATGCAGTGAACAAATGCGTCTTTTGGGTGCTGGCTCTTGGTCGCAAAGTGCCGAGCGCTTTACATCCCCAAAAGGTGCAGCTCAGAGACTCAGTCTCTCCACTTCCAATTTTAGCCTGGCTGCCGGGCAGGCCGGTAGGCCGCTGTGCAACCTGCCACCATTGTGATTGTTTGTTCTGTATTTTTTTTCTCCTTCTTTCTCTGGGGCTACGTGAAGCAATTTTCACCCTACAGATAGCACAGCGTTAAGCAGAGATGAAGACTGCCCCCCCACACACCCCCTGCCACTACTCCTCCTTTCCTCTCCCTCAGCCACGAGCCTCAAGGTCGATAAGACGCCAAGGGCGCTTCCTCACCCCGAATGGTAATTGCGTAGTAAAGAGCACCAGCCTGAATGGGAACAGCCTCGCTGTTCGGCGGTACCCTGTTTATGCCAGTAATGTTCAGAGGATCACATCCCCTCCCACTCGCGCACTCGCATACGCTCACGGTGATCCCATGGTGAGATATTAGCAGGGAGTACTTTAAAAGAAATTTGGCCAAGATGAATTCAATTCACTGGTGTTTATGAGTAACAGTATGTTCCATGAGGAAATAACTGAACCAGTACATGCTGAATATATATTAAGCAGTACTGCCAGATACTCTCAGGGCTGCTTGTTTGTTCTGTAACTTTTGCTTATTACAACTATCATAATGATATTAATATTTTATTTGTTGTGTCAGTCTAATAAGTCATTAATTCTGCACTTAGGCTTCAGTATAGACACCAGAGGGGACACATTGCTTGTGAAAGTATGGCTTCATATATCCTATATTGATTGGTTCATATTTCATTGTGACCTATATCTTGCAGTTGAGAGCCAACTTAGTCATGGGGGAGACAGCATTTAGTCTAGGCTGAAGAATTTCTGTACCCCAGACACGGCCTAAGGTGCTTAATTCGGGCGGATGTTTTGGGAGACGTAAAGGTCAGATTGGGATATTCTTGTCTGACCTTTCTGCTAGGCTGTTTTGAATGGAGCCGAGCTACGATAAGTCGTCCAGGAAGACGTCCCTCATGGTTTGGTGCTGGAGCTGCCGCACATCATTCAGGCACCCATAACAAGCTGTCTGTAAGCATTAGCTTCATTAGACACAGGCCCACAGTGGACTTACCCATCTTTAGGGCACTCCAGAAAGACAAGAGACATGTCGCCCTGGACGACGAACAAACATAAACTCAGCTCACCAACTCAGAGGGAAATTAAAACTTCCCCAAAGGGCTTGAAGGTGTCTTGAATATGATGGCTGTTGTTCAAAAATAGTTTTGTCATAGTTGACTGTTAATGAAAGCCTTTAAAGCTCTCTCCGAGGGACTCCATTTTCACTTATGTTTATAGAACCATGTGACCCTCATATGGGAAGTGGTCAACATGCTCCGCCACAGTATGGGGAAGTCTGTTTAAATAATGTGACAAACACATTCACTTAGTTCAGTTTTCACTCAAATACGTAAATTAAGCCTCTTATCCTCCTTCTGATACACGGCTCTTCTCGTCATCCTGCCTGTAGCAGGTCTTGCATGAAGCTTACAGACTCCCTTTACAATTTGCAAGAGATCAGTACCCAAAGGAGTCCCATCCCTGTCTACCCAGGGCACAGCCTAAATCCATTCTGAGTCACCTAGAACCTTCATGTTCAGCCTGACGTATCTGAAGCATGATTATAGATGCTCGGGGTATCGTAGAATCCAGACTGCGGCAACACAGGGAGTGCCTTTGACTGTGCCTTTATTACAGCTTTCTTCGAATGATTTTGAAATAATATTTTAAATGTTTTTTATATCTGCCTTTGTTAAGCAATTAAAATGGTTGTTCATAATTCTGTTCTGTAACTAATTTCCATATCACCAAGTCTTGGCAATAGATCTTCAGTAAGTCGCCTTATATGGGCATTTAGGGATGACCGCACCGCATAAACACAAAGCACCATCCTAACTTTAAATTCTGACATACAAACGTTACTCCATGGGGCTGAGCAAACTTGTTTTTCTCCTGCAAATTTCCCCTGCAGTGCCTGTATACGGGGCCACTGTGACGAAGATGTGATTTATCTTAAGAATGAAAATAGGAGAGGGAGCAAGAGGGAGACAAAAAGGAGACACAGGAAGTATGAGTGGAGCGATTTAAAGGCACAGTGTTGGGAAGTTGAGGGGGGGGGGGGTGCTTCTAGCTAACATTCTGTTATAGGCCAGTGAGAGTTATGGGGCAGGGTTGAGCAAGGGAAGAAGTGAAAGAAAGACGGGAGTATTAGAATCAGAATGGTCCTCAAGAAGGATGGCAGATGGGGGCAGTTATTTGGTCGCACATTTAGTTTTTACTCATCAAATCTACTTCACAAAGTTACTTTAGACAATTAGCAATGAAACGTTTCATCTCCAAAATTTAAATATAATAAGTCTCCCTTGCTGTTTTTCATCTCTAAAATAATTTTACCATAATTGAAATGATCCACACAAACCTCCAGAAGATATACACAATGCATCAATAAAGATTCCAAAAAAACTTTAACATATTTTTTGTTGACGGTCTTTATCTGTTAACCCAATTGATGTATTTTTAATCTTTAATATTAAGTTTCTGTGGTTTATTTTGATGTGTCACAGATCCCCGGAAATTTCTGTCCACAAGCTAGACATTTAGTTAAAGGCAGGAGGAAAGCAAAGGAATACACTAAATTATGTGCTTCTCTAGTGTATTTGTCAAATGGAGAAATAGAGGATTCTTATTTATTGTTTCCACATTGTCAAGATTTTTGACAAACCTCTGATGTTTTCAAACACCATTTGCAGCTGAATTAGGAACAACAGAGCAAAGGACATAAACAAGAACTAAAGGAGAGAGAGAGAGAGAGAGATGGAATCTAGTGGAAACATATGATCATGGATTGGATCTATGAGCGATGTGTTCCTCAGAGAGTTGTATTATACCTGCATTATTAATTACTAATTTAATATTAATTTTAGCACCACTGGACCTCTCTGTGCAAAGCAATATAATAACAGTGGTGAAGAAGATCTACACTGAGCAGGTTCTGATCCAGGGATGGTTCATAAGCTTCCCTTTGAAGCTCACTTTACGGTCTATACATCAAAAAGAACAGCCATAATAATAACAATAACCATAGTATACATAACAGTATAAGCAGCAGTATGCAATTCATTTTATTAGATCATTTTTTAATTAACTCGAGAAAGCAAATCCTTAATAGTGGAGCCATTTTATAACAGGTCACATGTGTAAAAATAATCACACGCAAGATCTTTGCAGTCTGCTGCATTGGTTTGTACAAAGATCAAGCATTATTGTATTCCCTGTGTGTGCACGTTTGTTATACCTGATCCCAAACTCAAAGGGTGAAAAGAAGGAAAGTTCTGAAGGTGTCCGTTCATAGGCCTGGTTGATGTGAACAGTTGACCATGGACTAGAAGCATAGCTGTATATCTGAGACTATGCCTTTGCTGGACTGCGATCAATTTATTATAAATTCTCCTCAGTCGGCCTTATCTCATCCTCTTTGTCTTCTCATTCTCATCTCCTCTGTCAATTTCCCCGAAAGGCAGTGATATTGTAAATCACTTTGTGCTTGGCAAATAAATAAATTTTCTCTCCGCCTATCTGATTTGGAGCTGAACTCCAGCCCCAGAGAGGAGAGAATAAGCAAAACTATGAATGTGAAATGAAAGCAAAAAGTTGTGTGATATAATACCTGCATGAAGAAAACAAATTGCGTAGTGTTTCCCCAAAATGTATTGTCACTTACTTTTGAAAAGACATCGACGTCCCTGATAGGGGAGCTGCTACTCTGGAATAATAACCGCCATTGTATGTCGTTCAGTCTTTATCAGGAATCGTTTAAGCAATCACCAGGCCAGGAAGGCTCTTTGATGAGCAGCCATGTCCTGCCTTTGGGATGTGCGCCACCACCTTGGAAGTGTCCCCAAGACTTGCGTATTTCCAGTGAACATGTAGTAAGGTGCGAAGGTGCTTTGAATCTACACTGCACAAGCTTATTACTGTGACTTGCTTCGATAACATATCTAAGACCAAATTGAACTTTAAGCCATTATGCGAAATGCAATGGCTTAGATGTTTCCAAGCGGTGGCTGAATGGAGACAAGGCTGAATCTCTCCTACCTGCCAGAGATAGTGTGGGCATTTGTCGTGCTAGTCCTCGTGTTCTCATCAGCCGAGGAGCTGGTGCAGGATCACTCTTATTGCCTTCAGAGCACAGTGTCTGCTTGTTTCTGGCTGTTTTTCAGAAGATACTCCATTTTGGCGTAAACCCAAGCCTTGTGATTTTCTGAACTGAATCTTCATACCCCCCCATACTCTGGCATTCAGCTATTTAGTTTCCATTTGAGCTTCGTGCCAGGTGACTGGGAAAAAGGACACTCATTTCTGTGGATTAAAGGTCAGTTATCCACAGGAATCTAATTGATCTCTGTCAGCTCTCCTTGGAACCACCTGCACTGAGTCTATATTCTCAGCATGTTGTCGTGGGCTTATTATTTGACATAAAGGATTTTTAACATAGACAAACAAAGGACACTGACATTTGTAGGAGTCTTGGCCACTGATTTTTTTTATCTTGACACCTTCATAACAGCCTGACCAAATGGGAAAGACCTCATCAAATTAACATAATAAATATACAGCTGTGGAAAAAATTAAGAGACCGCTCTATACTTTTAAACAAATCTGTATTTTTAAATCCTGGTTTAATTGTGGTTCCTGCTGAGCAGCAGGTTGCTTCCATGTGCTAAATCTTTAAGACAGCAGTACACAAGAACAAGGTGAAGCAGGAGACACTGGGGGCAACCAGAAACCAGCCAGGTAAAGGGCAAAAGTGACTTTCTAATGCCAGAGATGTTAACTTATCCGACAGTTTCTCTTGAATCGGAGGATGACATCAAGTGACCTTCAAAAATAATGGGAAAGATTAAGTACAGTTGTGAATTGCATTGCTAGGACAGTTCGTATGAGGCTCCTGGAAGCAGGACTGAAGCACTTTATTAATGAGAAACAGAGAAGAACCAGCCCGCAGTTTGCAAAAAGTATTAATCACAGATGCACACCCATAAATTGAGAAATGAGTGAAACACAAAATCACGCTGTAGTCTTAATTTTTTCTGTGGTATTTTCAAGAAGAGAAATGAAGCTGCCTTTGGGAATAGAGAGCGAGAGCACGGGATGTGGTGTGCAAGTCAAATATTCTGGGACAGGAGCTTGGAGGGACTTTGTAACTTGGAAATGGGAAGGACAGCGGGGAAACTGTGAAGAAGAAGCAGAAACCAAAGAGACAGCGAGGGAGGTGGAGGGCAAAGCTCCCCTGGAAGGAAGAAACCATGAGTGCCTCTGGTAGCTGTGAGACAGCCATACAGAGGGAACTTTGATACCGGCCCAGTCTGGATCAATGGAGACCGAGAGCAATAAAACATGAGGAGTCTGAATTCAGTCAACACCAAGACACCATTGTGTTGTTGCCAGGACCGCTTGCATGGGATTTGGTTGGAGCTTGAGAGTAACATTTTTACTAACAACTTTTATTAATATTCTGTCACATATTCAGTGGCCTCCTAATTAGGACCCCTAGATAGTATCAGGTACCTTTTGTTTCCTAAAACAAATGGGCAGGAATGGCATCTGGCCCAGGCAAACCTGGCTTTTGCAGGGGGCACCAGACCATTAGGGGCACACTGGGAGGGTTACAATGGTATTATACAATCACTGTCACATTTCAAAAATGAAGGAGGAAGGAGCAGGTATGAGGGCAAACAAAAGCTGACCATTTGGGGTCGAACACAAGACAAAACTGGCAAGTACGGAGCCACTGTAGCACACACTAGGGCAATGTCAAAGACTGGACTGGGGAGCACAGGACTGGGAGGCACTCTTATATGTCACTGATGAGGAGCAAATGAGAGGCATCTGGTGTGAATCACATGACGGCTGAAACGAGAGGTAAGACAAAATTAGTAAGAGGCACATTAGAGCCACATTGGGGAAAGAACAAGGGGGCAGGAATGCATGGTGTGATAATCACCTTGCGTGCCATCTTGGTGCATTACATTCCAATTAGAAAGTCAAAATTTCCATCTCCATAATTCCATGAAGTTGGAGTTCTCATTGGGAAAGCTGGAGGACACTTTACAACCTCGACTTCAGAATTCAAGATGGCTAATCTACAGAAGTGAAAGCTGTAATTATATACTGCTTATTAGCACTTATGCCTTATTTGCCTTACATGTTATGGTGTTTGTATGCACAAAACATTGAATAATGTGTAGTTTTTTAACTGGTATTGCTAACAACGGCTAACCAGGCTAGAACTGCTATTGAACCTATTCCCCCACCCCATAAAAACAAAAAATTAAATAAGGTGAGATCAGCTAAAGTGGTACATATTTTTGGTAGATTTGCTAAAACACCGGAGAACCAGGGGCTGTATGATGAAGTAGGATTTCTTGCTTAGCTGGATAACCTCCCAGATTTAAGACCCCAGTTTAATGGACGAAACCTGTCACTGTGCAACTCTGTTACTCTGTGCAATACTGCGGCCACACTGTATGTCTGTCTTTACATATACAATACCTCATCTCCAAGTGCAATATGGACTACAGTGCAACTTCTTGCGGCTGTCACAGTGGCAGCATAATTCACTACACACACACACACACACACACACACACACACACACATAATATATATATTTTAAATTGTATTATTATGTTTGTTATTTTCAAATTCCTGCAACCTTCTTTTCTTGTTCAGGAGGGAGGGCATTTCCTAGTTTTTTGCAGGGCTACTTGACTGCGCTGAGCTGTTATTTTGGCA
Organism: Cyphomyrus plagiostoma; assembly: GCA_019775915.2. Classification (NCBI taxonomy): domain Eukaryota; kingdom Metazoa; phylum Chordata; class Actinopteri; order Osteoglossiformes; family Mormyridae; genus Cyphomyrus; species Cyphomyrus plagiostoma. The sequence goes on from JABFEA020000067.1 coordinate 20,064,736, forward strand.
CTTGTGGCCTTGCTGTTGGCTTTAATGAGGTCAGTCATTGTCTTCTGGCCTCACTTATTAACGAGGTGATTTGGCCCACAGAAATGCCACTTGCTAGATATGTTTTGCTTATTGTACTATTCTTGGTAAAGCCTAGATGCTATAGTTTGTGAAAATCCCAGGATAGTAGCTGTTTAGGAGGTGGTGGAACCACCATATCTGGTACCAACAATGACAACATGTTCAAAAGTCCTTAGATCAGGTATCTCAGTTGTTCTAATGCTTAGTCGCATTGAAACTGAATCTTCTGACACTGTCTGCATGCTGTATGTGTTCCAACTTACCTCACATGATTCACTGTTTGTATAAGCAGGCTATTTTCAATAACAAGCAGGTGTACCTATCAAGGTGATATGCATTATATAACAAAACATAAAATGGAAATGTATCGTTATTTCTGCTACATAACAAGCACAGAATGTAGTTGCCTGTAGGAAGTGGTATTCACACTGGTCATGGTGAACAGGTCTGCGCTTTCATGTCAGGAAAAGGCTTTAATAACAGAGATATAAAACCAAAACCAGAAAGTAAATCAAAGCGAACACGTGTGTGTGTGATGGAAAGTTCTATGGAAGGGCAGCTGTTTTTTCCCCTCCTGCATTCCCTAATAACCTCTCTCCTCCCTGCATTCGGTTCAGCTGGCTTTATTCTGCCCCTAACACCTTATTTAGACAGACTTGCAAAAAAAAAAAAAACCAGCTGGGGAACTTTGGCAAATACGTGAAACTGCGTGCTGAAGCTGGGATCCCCTGCATTCCAGAATCATCGATGTCAGCCCTTTTCCTCCTGCCAACTGTGGGCGCACACACACACACACATGCACGCACGCACGCACACATACGCACGCATGCACACACATATGTTTGCTCAGCTTACTGGGACCAGTAGCATGGAGGGGAAAAAATAACCCGGCATGCCTCGTTCTAGTGATGGTGGCGCAGTTGTTCAGTGACTCTGTGCCCACGGAAATGCGCAGAGAATGCAGATGCAGCAGGCTGCTGCGTGTCGGCATGCTACAGCCCCCGCATACCCCCCCATTTTCTGCCAGGGGGAGCATCTGCCTCTTTCTCCCTCTGCCGGCCATCCATGAGGAAGAGGTAATGTTGCTTTCTATTCCATGCTGTCACTGCCTTTGCCATCCTGGGTGCTGTAAAAGATGCTAATATGAGTACAGTGGTGGGGTTTTCTCCCCCAGTTAAGCATAAGCTGACTATATTATTTACTCAGACTGGTTTTCATTGCAGATTCGGGGGTGGGGAAGGCTGAGGTGGAGATGTTTTGCCTGACAGAACAAGGTGCCTTAGGGTTTTTTTTTGTAACATTCCAGTTCTTAATAGCAATTAGCGCAAATACACAAACTCATAGCAGCTGACCTGTTTGCACAGGGATTGATCTTCCAGGTCATGCCCATCTGGGGGTTCTGTCATTTCAAGAGTGTGGCATCTCTGGTTCTTTTTTGTGGTGTTTCCTCCGGCTGCTGCATCTCCTATTTCTTGCACATTCATGGATCTCTGCGTGGTGACAATGATCAGGTGACCCAGTGCAGATCCTGGGAAGCGAGGTTACAGTTAGTTCTCTTGCCTGAAGCCTTGGCTTTCCTACACCAATCAATGGCCTCGTGATCAGAATCACTCCACCCCCCCATCTCAAGCGTGCCTGGGGAGTTGCTTTACTTCTAGAAATCTTAGCTTGAAGCTGAAAAAACCTTTTGCCAGTATGTTAGACTGACAGTTTAATAGCGGGGGGGGGGGGGGGGATTTATCATTGCGTTCTGTTCAATTCAATGGGCGTTAAAATTACATTTAAATTAACACCTTATTTAGACAGAAAGCACAGGGTCACGTACATAATGTGTGCAGCAAAAAACAAATACAGTAAAGCCAGTGCCCCACCCCCATGGTAAATGATCCATGGGCATCACTTTGAACTCCCACTCCCTCTCTGAGCTCTGGGTTATGGTTTTGGATAAAAGGGAAGGCTAGTATAGATTAACAGGGTTTCCACACATATCATGTCAAGGCACGGCATTTAATGTGGCGGATAATTTAATGCAAATGCCCAGTACAGGCAATAGATTTGCCGTAAATCCCTGAACATGTTTTTTTTTCCTGGAGGCCTATTGTCCCTTATCTCTCGAGGCTTGTTGGTCCGTGTCCGTGAAGCATAGATCTCAGTGCTAATGGGCTACAGACACCGGTTCAGATCAGCCCGAAAAACGTAACCCCTGACCATCTGTTATTGAACTTGGACATTTAAATGGACATTTAAGAGCATAACAGTGACACGGTTCACTTCATGCCGGGGCCACAGGAGTGTTGTATGTCATAGAGGCTCGGCTGAACCTTTTAGTTGGATCAAAGCTCAATTCTGTCCATTTGTATAGCTGGGCATTTACTGAACTGCTTCATTGTAAGAATATCGCCCAGGAGCAGAAGTCTCCAGCATTAGCAACAATGCTATCTGCTGCCACATCAAAAAGGCAGTTAAGATAATATTAATATCAGCAGTATTCATAATGATGTTCCAGCTCGTTCATTAAATAACATAATGAGATTGTGATGTAGCTACATCAGTGGCTGTTTCGTTCTGTTTGTCTGCCATGTTTCTTTTCCCCATCCAGCAGGGAAGATCTTTGGCTGATCATGAATAATAATAACTGAACATCCAAAAACAGGGGGCCTGTGGAGCATGTTCTGGGGGGGGGGGGGGGGGGGGGGGGGGGGGGGGGGGGGGGGGGGGGGGGG
>JABFEA020000067.1:20074093-20085521 GCA_019775915.2 Cyphomyrus plagiostoma
TTTTAAGTGTGATGAGATATTTTGACTAGAAATAAGACAAATATACTTGGTAAGATTTTGAGTTTTTGCAGTGCAGCAGCCTGGGAATGTTTGGTCAGAGCAGTCCCTTTTCCTTTTCTGCTCCTCGAGGCAGCCTCCTATCCTCTTCTACTCCTCAAGGTAGCTTCCTATCCTTTTCTGCTGCTTGAGGCAGCCTCCTTTCCTCACCTGCTGTCTGAGGCAGCCTCATTTCCTCTCCTGCTGCTCGAGGCTGCTTCCTTTCCTCACCTGCTGCTTGAGGCAGCCTCATTTGCTCTCCTGCTACTCGAGGGAGCCTCCTTTTCCTCGCCTGCTGCTCAAGGCAGCCTCCTTTCCTCTCTTGCTGCTTGAGGCAGCCCCCTTACCTCCCTGTCCATTGCACTGGTTTTTGAGGTAATCAGTTCTTTACCAGAAAATAGCTCTCTCATTGCTGAAATGCTGCAGCCCCCAAACAGCCGTAATCTCTGTAATTTAGTTATATTAATTACTTAATTTTACGAGTAATAAAGGCAGTGATGTGAAATCACATTTCTCAATAGCATATTTTTCCATTATCCTTGAGTTTCATGTGTCAATATTAAACCTCTACAGAAGAATTAACTGTAAGTGCATTAAAACAACATTTATCTTCACAATCTGTTGACAGTTTCTGTTGATATGGATGCAGTTGTAATTCCTTCCAGAGTAGTGTGGGGGTATAAATACAGTTAGGATGATTCATTAGAGAGAATCTCATTTTCACTTTGTTGCAAATTTGTGAAAAGTTAGCAGCAGAAGTCCATTTACAGGCATTCTCCCCCTCCTCGACTTGATGCTACATTTATATTTGCATTTCTGCAGGCTCATCACATTATAGAGCACTGGCTTAAGATGCTGAATGCCAGTCATAGGCTTTGCTGTATTTCTAGCGTATGAAATACAGGAGATTATTAGCAGTTCCCCTAAACTCCGCCTGGAGACGTGGCCTAGCAGGGCCATGTAGGCCATGCATTTCTCTCTTCTGCCATTTAGGTACCTTGTATCTAATCCAAACTTAAACACGGTTTGTCAAGTCTTAATTGCTTTTAAATGGCAAATCACAGATGGGCTGGAAAAACAAGGGGCACTCTGTCACCTATTGCTGATGTCACACAGAGTGGGCAGAGGTGTTGGTTTTGGTGCTAATATAGTTAAGGGAGATAGGATGACAGTATCTCACCCTGACTGGTGGAATCCCTCTGCCCATCTCAGAGTGATGGAAGCTTTTAGGTTAATGACACTGTTAGGCCTTGTCTGCAAAACATGTAATCTTTTAATTGGCTTGTAAGTTCAATGTCTGGAGCAGCTTTTGACTTTAAGTGTTTAAAGAAAGGTCCCGTTGGGTCACCGGCCAGTCTGGCCAGCTCAGGGCACTGCTGGTCACTTCCTATAGAGGTACCAGGACAGGATGTGGTGAGGTGGTGGTCACATTGACGTGGGGTTCCATGAATGTGTGGAATGGAGGCGAGAACTGCTCTTCTCCCATGGGCTGTGAGCAAACTTTCAAGGACAGCAGGTATGCCATCAGGAAATTCTGCTGCTACTGGCAGAATTCTGACTCTACAATGCAGAGATCTATGTGGGTATGAATAGGTCATGATGGCAGTAGTGTCTCTATAGGCTATACGGATGTAAAAGACCTAAGGAAAGATTCCTAAACCCAGACCAGGTGCAAAAATATACCAGTATTTAAATGATACCCAAGAGTTTATGGGGCCCGACAGCTCAAAACAGGAGGTCGCTGTTTCAGTTAATCGCCACTTAAAATGTGTACTGATACCACCATCATGCTGCAGCTGCAGTTGACAAATCGATACTGACTGCCGTATTTGGGGTTGCATTGAAAATGTGAGACATTTAAATGACCACACTGAGCATGGACAGTGGTACATTTGCACTTGAACCCTATGCAAGGACTGGTGCTGGATCGTTTATTAAAAAACTTTGGAGAAATAAGACCTGGTTGAGGACAAGCAAATGAGGGACATGACAGAGGGTGGGGTATACTGGGGTTTGCGGTGAGATGGGGTACAGAGGGTGGGCTATGCCATGCTTGGGGGTGAGATGGGGTACAGAGGGTGGGGTATGCCATGCTTGGGGGTGAGATGGGGTACAGAGGGTGGGGTATGCCACGCCTGGGGGTGAGATGGGGTACAGAGGGTGGGCTATGCCACACTTGGAGGTGAGATGGGGTACAGAGGGTGGGGTATGCCATGGTTAGGGGTGAGATGGGGTACAGAGGGTGGGCTATGCCACGGTTGGGGGTGAGATGGGGTACAGAGGTTGGGGGTTGAGGGTGAGTTGGGGCAGTGTGATGGTTACTATTGTGGATTCACACCCCTAGGGTTGGAGGTTCACGTCCTGCCCCTGGCTTTCTATGTACAGTTTGCATGTTCTTACTCTGTAAACTCTCAGATCCTCAGGTTTTTTCCAGTAGTTCAGGCACAGGTCTGGTGAATCGGTGTTTCTCAATGGCCTGCTGAGCGTTTCCTGCAATAGTCATTCGGCTCACTGTGACCCTGATCCTTGGCAAAGTGTTACAAACACCATCCTTTAGCTGGTCTTTAGAAGCAATGCTTTGGGTTATACCCCGTGCACCCAGAAATCGAAATATCAGTCGAACCCAGTCATCCAAAGGCTTGTCTGGGACGTGTAGGTGTAAAGTGAGCACAGTGCAGAGCACAGACCCGGCAGTGTGTGTGGGTGCAGAAACCCCAGCAGACCCAGAAAGCAAATGTGAGTGTAATACCAGAACCACAGAGACCTTCCCTTCTACATTCAACCATCTTCCATAACTGCTCATGCTGTTGAGGTTACTCCCAGCTTGGGGGGGCGGGGCGGGACCGGAGTGAGGTCAGAGAGACAGTCCTCCTCTTCCCGATGTGCTAGGAGAAGTGGTGAATGTGCACTGGAACGCTATATTTGTTTAGTTGGTTATTTTGCCTGTTCTGCTCCATGCATCAGCATCCATATTTGGTGTGGTTGATAAGCAGAAATGCAGACTTGAAATGCAGAAAATTCTAGCACAGAGTATGGCAACACCAACAGCAGATGCTAAGTGGGTAGAATCCCAGTGTGACGTCTTTTGAAAGCTAATTATCCAAAAACACATTAGCAAAACAGTGCCTCACCTCAGATGAATATATTATTGCTTGTTCCACATTGAATTTCTGTATTTGATATCAGTGAGCACATTAAAACTCTCACATGCTGTAACATTAGTTTTATTGGTGCCCTGGTGAAATGTGAAACATATTTCACATTCTCAGAGTAACAGGGGTAATCACCTTTTTCCTTTAACCCCCAGAAATATAGAGAGAGCAAAAAAAAAGAAAAGCCATTGCATTGGCAAGCAAACAATATATTAAAATGTAGTTTTTGAAGGGGAAACACTGCTTCGGCCTTTAGCGCTCTGAAGCGTGTGGCCCATTACATAAGGTTAAGAACATGGAGAGAGGTAACATTTGCCTGATCCAGGGACAGCGGCTCCATCGCAGTCGATGATGGATCAGGCTGCCACCTGCCGTGATACTCCACCATGAGACTGCTCGCTCGTGTGTGACGGGCTGGAGGTTTCCCACCGTCAGCATTCCGATGGGGGAGCCGACCGTACCCAGGAATGGTGGCCACTTACTCCTGCGTTAGCTAATCAGGGACATTAAGGAGGAGATCAATATGTTATTTCACTGTATATTCATACATTGTATGTGTGAGCGATCCTCAATTCAGGATTAATGTGAGTGCTACTCTTGAGCATTTGTGAATGAGGATTGTTTGTGAAGGCGAAATGAGTCCGTGGCTTGCTGTTAATCCGTGCTGTGCGGGGGGGAGGGGGGGGGGGTGTTGAGGTAATTATGGGCTGCTGTTGCCGCTGACAGGCAGTCCAATGTGTGGCTCTTTTGAACAGGAGCCACCATGAACATCCAGAATTCTGGGGTGGAACGAAGCAAAAAAATAGTACGACAGGTTGCCCCAACTGTAGCATAATGTCAGCAGAGCTAAATGGTTGGCTGTGAAAGACCATTTAAAACAAAATGCTTACACGATGAATGATTAAAAAAACATGCAAAATACATACGCAGGCAGATGCGTGCCCAGTGTTGCTCCTACAGATAGATCGCAGTTTAAGGCAATAGGAGTTGAAGTGACTCTGTACCCATTCATGTTGAAGTGAACCATACACTATATCACTCACACACAGATCACTTTCTGAGTCATACACTCAAAAGAAAATGGTTATATTGACACCCAGCACAGTCTTCAGTCTCTAACATATATGCTTTCCCATTACCTCATACAAATAATCTAACAAAATGAAATCTGCAAAATGTCGCTTCAACCAAAATCAAAATATATTCTGGGGAGCCGGAACTGGAGGTTCTAGAGAGGAGACCCCCTAGTGGCTACTGGGGTTAGGTGATGATACCGCTAACAGCCAGAGTTGGCCTTGTGCTCTAAATACATGGTAGTGGCCAGAAAAACAGGGTTGTTTTTCTTTCAGAAATGATGATCAAAGGCATCTCATTAAAGACACCCTCCTTTATCTTCTGACAGGAACAGAAAAATCTCTCATTTCTAACTGAAACTGGGTATGAACCACTCATGCTTGTTACCTCCTGACAGTGAGACCCGATCAGGAGGGTTCCAGCCATACTGTTAAGGACCAGGAATGCTGAGATAGTCTCATAAAACGTACATTACAAGGTACCACCTAGTGACTAATAACAAAGTTATTCAGTTTTTGAAAAGCTCTTGACTTTAGTTGTGATGTCTCTCGTTACACCTTTGTCATTAAACTTATCCCGTGACATTAAAAAAAAATGATCTGGTTTGTTTGGAAACCCCAGTTTCATCCCCAACCTATTTAATTCTGACAATATATTGCTGATTATGTGATATCTACTGTCAGGAAGCTAGACCACCAGCTCCCACCAGCCTCATTGGTCTGAACATTGGGAGTCTGTATTCCACAGCTTCATGCAGAGAGAGTCTTGCCGCTTAACGAGCTCAAATCCCGTTAAAGCTTTAATTAGAGGAGCTGGCAGGGCACCCCGTGGACACGCTGCCTCCACATCTGGATCTTATTCCTGCAAAGACACAGTCATCTTTCTTACTTGTTCTTTTTGTCACTTTTGTCAAAGGCAGCGAATTGATTATTTATTTCTTTCATCAAACAATCAGGAATAGGAGCCTCATATGAGTTTATTACAAGCTTTGTGGAGAACTTACCATCTGTATAAGAGTCGATCAAAGTCTTTATGGACAAGATTACTCAGACTACTTGGTTTGATCTTTTGATCTAGATTAGATTAAATATATAAATGTGTGTGTGTGTGTGAATTCTCTTCCAAACACCGCTTTGAAGCCTGCGATCCTAATTTTCCTGCTTAAAAATGCACTCCGTATTTGTCCACTAACATACATGAATATGTGTAGTTTTGAGCACCATTTTGAAAACTAGCTTTTCTACCCTCTATTTTGTTTTTTTGCTTGCATTCAGTGTTGACACCCAGAGCTCTTGCTAATTAATTGAATGAAAATGCGTCCGCTTTTAAAATTATTCCATTTGTTCTCTTACAAGGAAATGTGTGCTGGGGGAAAAAGCCATGCAGCTTTCACAGGCAATGCGAAACTCAAACCTCACAGCATTAACTACAGAGAAGAAAAGGCAGAATCGGACTCAGCTAGTCTGCAACCCTGTGAGGCTTGTAATGAAAATGAAATCACTGTTACACCAGGTAAAGCGAGGTCAAATGAAGCGGGCTTTGAATTATGAAATGCCAAGTGTAATGGGTGTTTATCATTGATCAGGGTTTTGTTCAGCCGCAGAAAGGAGAGCAAATCCAGGGCAATTTTCAGGCAACAGTGTAGGTGTTTAAATGCTCTATCTGAGAGCAGGTTATTATTTTGAGTGTATATATCAGGCTTTGTGCATCTTGTGTAATAATGGTGACAAAGGGAGAATGATAATTGATAAGGTAGTATGCATTTACAGCAAGTTAATATCTGTGCATCAGTCTTGGGAAGACAATGACATACAGCACAATAAGTTTTACATATTAAAGTTGCATGAATTAATAAAGTTGGGGTAATTTATCTTACCTTCACAATAACACAGAATAAGACATCTTTTTGGCTATGAGTATATCAACTCTAGCATTGAATCCTTTGGATGGTGATGGTGACCACACCACTGATCATTCTCATAGGCTTCTGGTCTGTCTACTGTTTTCTGCCCACAGAAAACGGGTGAGTCTAGTGAGGATAATTGCAGGGCTCCATTGTTATTTTTCAAAGCCGACCGGCTCACCCAGAGGAGATGTTCCATTCTACCATTAGCTGCAGGTTTTTAGGGTATTGTCTCCTTGACTAAAATGAGATTGTAGCAACACAAATGAGACTTACTGCTCAAGCTCACATTTTACTGATTATTCTTGCCTGCATCTGAAAAGCAAATCCCCAGAGTTTTTTGAGAGAAGTCTGCTTCCTCTTTTTGCATCTATGAAGACATACCGAGCTGATAATGAAAGAAGAGTTTTTCTTTTCACTTGTTTATTTCTTGTGTGATTCCCTAATATCTTGTTTGCAGTGTTTTTGTATCTTGTTAATGGCTCCATTGAGAATTTGTCTGATGGCAATTCATATTGTATGTTACAGATTTGTCCGGTGTTTCTGCAGAAGAATGTTGTAAAGAATTGAGTATGGTGTAACTGTGATAATTAATGCTCATGCCTAAAAGTGCATTTGTGGATTCATTTATCTCTGCTTATGTATCCCTAATGTAAGGCAATTTACACTTAAAGTATGTCTTGCATTGATATCTCCGGATCAGGGAGAGTTGATCATGTGCGAGAAGATGGGTGGATGAATAGATGGGTGTGAGGTGAGCTCTGTGCTTCAGTGCTGTGAATCCTTTCGTGAGGCTCCTCACACTTTCTCCACACGGTGCTGATTGTGTCCGTTTACCCACTCCACGTCTCACGCTTGGCTTGAGAGACATCCTCATTGGTGCCTTATCTCTCTCCCACACACTCATCCTTTTGGGACTCTGCTGCTCTATGCCCATTTGTTCCCAGGGAAGTTCTAGGGTAGGTGCATAAACTAACCCCATGCCGGTGCCATGTGCAGTAACACAGACATTCCATTGGCCCCGATCAGTCGTACTCTCTGGGTACAGAGGAGAATCCCATCTGTACGAGCTAAAATGCGTATTTCAAGTGTGGAAAATATCCACCTAAAGGATATATTCAACATAACCATTATTTTCTTGCTCTACAAACCACAAAGTGGCAGTAAAAGAGAGGTTATATACCCTACAGAAAAACAACACGATAATGAAGCAGGACCCTTGATGAAGGGATTTACTTTGGTTCACAATACTTCTAGTCAGGGTTAAGGTGTATTAAAGGACTTGCTTTGGTTGAGAAAGCAAACAGATTCACATCAAATGAGGGCAGTTGGACAGGACAGGGGCTTTATTTATAAGTTTTAGGTTTAAAAAGCTGAGGGAGGGGAACAAACCCTAAGAGAATCATTTTAGGAAAAAACACATTTCAGGCATTGGGTTGTGCAGTGAGGCCTGGGTTGTCTGGCTGGGAGACACACAATAGACTGTCTTATGCTATCAGTGACAGGCTTCAGGTGAATGATAGGGCATGAAAACCCATATTTCATATATAAATCATGCTGAGCAATGGCAACTGTTAAATACATTATTATTTTCTAATAAATGAGGGGAAGAGAATATGATTTAGTGTACGGAAAGCCAATGGATGCGAAACATCAATTGCTGCAGGACTTTGTTGAGTTGACATTGCAAGAACCTTGACTAAGCGAATGCACCCCAGAGGAGATGCAAAACCCCTCTTCTGCAGTAGGCTAGATGCCCCTGATGGTTTCAGCTGCTGACCCTGGTTATTCTTGCAGCTTAATTGATCCAAGCATAAAAAGGCAGGTGCAAGTGATCCCAATCTTCTACAGTTTGTCATCTTTGGAGTCTTGTTCTACTCCCAGTTGTTCAGTTATTGAATGGCATAAGCCTCGTCTTTTGTTCTTCTGTATTTTCACAAAATGGTTCATATGGTTTGAACTCTTCAAAACATCTTCAGCATATTTAATGACCCACTTTTTCTACACTGCTCAGGCATTAGTATCCTCAGATGCCTCCGGGTCAGTCCTCGTGTTGTGATTTAGTGTGGTAGCATAAATAAGATCTTGTTACCCAACGCAAGCACTTGGTTTTGATTGAATTACTGACACCTTGCCTGCAGTAACACTGCCAAAGTCGGCAGGTTATTACAGCATACTGCTATGCCAATTCATTGCGTTTCGCAACATGCTCAACGCAGACAGACTGAAGTATCACTCAGCAATGTTTTATAGTGCAATCCTCAGGCCGTGACTAACACACATACAGCCTGATCTCACTGGCTGTCCTTCCTGATTGGGTTACAGTGCAAATTGGAATCAGGGTGTCTACATTTTTCTGCAGATTGCAGCTACAACATATTTTCTGATTTTAACTGCACTCAAGGGAGAGAGCGGTGTGGAGACTGCGCTTGTACAGCCTGAAGTTAGGAGGCTTTCAAAGTGTTTTTTTTATCCCACATGAAAAGACTGATAAAAATCTAATAGCGATGTGATGAAAGCTGTGGGGAATATTAAAAGGCATAGCTTTAGCGGTTGGGAAATACCAAAATACTAAGAGCAATGCAAAAACAACAGTGCTGTGCTTTCTGTGTCTGTTTCTGTGCACCTCAGCGTAGGCGTTGGGGTCTGTGACTGAAAGTTTGCTGGTTTCAATCCCATCCTCTGCAGAACAGTCACATGACAATTGGGCTGTTAACTCCCCAAAATGCTCCATTGGTGCAGGGTAAATGGCTGATCCTGTGCTCAGACCCTGCCAGGTGGGATATGTTAAAAGAAGCATTCCAATGTACCTGTACTCATGCAAATGTCAAATAAAGGAACATGTCATCTTCACATGGATGATATGGGAGTGGTTTGGCTGATAGGGGAGGAAGGAGAGGATTAAATGTCACTTTTCAGGTACCTGGATGGTCCCTTGACAGATGACTGGAAACCAATGGTTGACCCTGAGCAGCAGGGTGATGAACCTGAAGCTGTTGGCTTCCAGCCCACTTTGATCAGCGGTCCCGACCTGCCACTGGACCAGGGGCTGAGGTAGCAAGGCTGAATGACTCTGTGAAGATCTCATTCACATGATAAGGGTATTCTGTCGTGATTCCTTATCTTCACAGCTTTAATCAGCTACAACGCAGTGACTCCCCAGGCACTTCTGGCGTTGATATAATGAAACTTGATGTAGGGGGGTGACGAGGAGACTGGGGTGATCCTGGGGGTTAAACATAGCAGCAGAACTATAACAAGCACAAATGCCATCCATCATTAAGCAATACACTGCCAGTGAATTGATCATAAACATTAAAGCAGAACTTGCATGAGATGGGTCATGATTGTCTTACCTCTCTTTTCATCCCTAGTGTGGATCACTCCAGCAGCCCCTCGTCTGCTCCCTCGTTATTCCAGCATAAGAATGCCTCCCAGTCATGGGTTTTGCCATTTTGGTCATTGATGCCACCCTAGAGTGTGCTCCAGTGTTTTCCCCTATTGCTAGTTGTGTCTTCTGCATGACCTCATGCAGTCTGCTTTTATTTGCTTTGTTCCCGTGTCCTTTAATAAACTCCTCATTTGTTTTTCCTCATGCCCGCTCCTGCCTCCTTTCTTGCCGGATCGTGACACATGAGATGAAGAGCCACACTTGCGCAAATTAATAATCACTCTCAAGCTGCTTCTCTGGGGAAACAGTAGCTGGTCTTGCAGCTATTGAATTTTGAAGTCATTGCAGAACCTGAACCCCACACTTACTAGAGACCCCCAGCAATTAATGCCTAAATTGGACCAAAGAAAGTGAGTATTAAAAGTGTCATGGCTAGTGGGAAACAGGAGAATTAGGAATGCTGCCAATTGAGGCGGGCTTGACTGTTTATGCATCTCACAGTGAGGTATCTTCTGGGCGACTTGTGTTGACACGGCCCATATCATTCACCACCTCGTCCGACTTTCACGGTGCACAAACATGAGTTAAGTGCGTGTGGATGGTGGCATCTTGAATGCTGATGTAGGCAGAGCACAGAGCTTTGAGTGTGGCATATAAAATAGCCTCTGAGCCTGAAAGAGGTAGAGCTTTGAGGCAGTCATCACGCATCCTTAAACCCTAAGATCGACATGGAGATTAAGAGATATTCTTCCTCTTCGCATCTGAAACTCCAGTGATTTCATCACCGCCCTACCTGTTCTGGCTTTTGGGAAGTAACCTGTCTGCTCCTGTAAATATATGTGTGTTAAGACATACTTCCTCGCATTTGTTTGCCTTTTCAGATGATCCTCCATACTTGATGTTTCTTCGGCTTATACTTGGTGTTCCACTCCTGTGGCTGCTTCGGAACAAAGCTGGAGTAATGTCGCCCACAATCAGTTTTATCATGTCCTTCTCAGGACGTCCCTGGGAAAAAAAGGTGAAACAGCACAGCCGTCAGCAATGAACTAAGAGGTTATTTGTAGTGAGGAATCCGATCAAATGGCTGCCTCTGTCCCCGTTATGGGAACTTATATCACACTGTTACACTGTAAGTTATTTTCTCTGGATTGTCCATCTCATGTCAGGCACCTATTAGGGGTGTAGAGCGTTTGTGTTTGATGCCTTGTGTTTCTGATTAACAGCAGGCAGAAAAGAGTCACTGAAATCACTGCCAAACCCCACATGTTTTATGTGCATGTGTGACAACTTTTACTTCACACTGTGAAGGTTTTTAAGAAGATAGAAGTGGTCCAGATGCCTGTTGCCATCATGCTGTAGTCATAGGAAATAGCTCTTTTTAGCTACTGTGCTCACAAGTCCATCCCCAAACCTGTGACCTGAGTGGATGGTGATAGCCCACCTTGCTCTCCCGATGTTTATTTCCCCAGTGGAAAGGCAATAACAGCAGCAGCTCAGGCATCAGCCTGAATTAAAAATAACCACACTGAGAAACACGTCTGACCATTTGTCAGGATTTCCCACAGTGAACCTCTCATGGTCTTACTGTCGACTCCTCCTCCTCTCCCATACGGTGGGCCTGAGGGATCATGTCCCATGCAAGAATAATGATCTGGGCGTCTTGTAATTAATATCTGACTGAGACTTTTGGGGGTTCCAATTTCTCATTGTGCTGAGATGGAAAGTGGGTGCTTCTCTCTTCCTGGCATCTGTGATTAAGTCCGGGGTTTTTTTTTTTTTGCTGACTTTACCAGAGGTTCAACAATGGGGGGGGGGGCAAAAATATAATACTTTGAAAATCAATTATTATGTCATGCCCCTAATCTCCACCAA
>JABFEA020000067.1:20085561-20098092 GCA_019775915.2 Cyphomyrus plagiostoma
GACCTGAACTGCCTGGTTGTGTGCTCTTGGGCCACAGCTCTCGGGAAAACTGATTGCATGGAAAATTGTCCCGATCACCTTTTATGTCTTTACTCTTCTTCATTTTTCACACTCAACTCTGCTTTATATAAAATAGACTAAATAACAAAACAAATAAATTTAGCTTCCTTTTCTCCAGGATTGCATATTTCCCAAAGCAATTCTCTTATTCTAGTTATAGATGGCTCTATTTGTTTGTTGGCTTGTCCATCATTTATATGTAATGCATGGAAAATAAAATACAATGCAATTTCCAGTTATAGAAGTTGAAAATTTCATGAAGAAAATAAGTTTAATTCCTAAGAGAAGAGATCATATCTAAAAATAGTTAAATTTATAACTGACTGCTGTTAAAACCATGATTCAGATTATGGTTATTGTTAATTATCAATGAGGTAGCAGTTTGAAAACATGCATAGTTTCTTTGGCTGGGGATAATGGACATAGTGCAAAAACTTGTATAAAACTGGACTCAGCCAGCCATGAAATAGGAGTGCAAAAACACACTTAAAAAGGGAAATTAATTGCATTATTATAATAAGTTAGAGACTTCCGATCATGAATGACCACAGTGTTAAATCATCGTAAGCTTCTTGAGCTCCTAAAACCTCAACAAGGCTGCACGACAAGGAATTGATTTGTAGCCCTGCGTCGTAATTAAATGAAATAATGTCTGACTGTAGCTCTGAAAACTGCTAAGTCACTTAAGTGACTTTTTAATATTTGCAGGTAAGAGGAGCCTGCGATGGAGTTTGTGAACGACCCACAAGTGAGTCTCTGTTGATTCTACCTCTAAAACAATCCACAGAATATATATATAAATCCTACTTCTTGCTGCTCTCTCCATCTTCATGCTGCCAACCCAAAGCTCCACCTGAACATCCAAGCAAAGCTGGTGACCCTTAATCCTGTAGCTCAGATATTAATCATGAACATGCACAGCACAAACGTTTAAATGTATTCATCAGTAAACCATTCAATATTCATATTACAAGTAATAGGAAGATTAGCAAGAAAATATTGAACCTGATGAGTAAAGAAACACATTAAGTTAAGCTAACTATTAGCAAGGTTTAGCCTGGTAATACTGGGTGGCTACATTAGCTTTCATGCAAGCAGTCTTTTTTTCCCTTGAATAAGGTACGAGGGGGGTGGAGTGATACAAGCAGACTGCAAAGTGCACTGGGGACCATGGGAGCAGTTTTGTGAAAAACCTGTCTGTCTAGAGACTGACATGAAAGCAGTTTTCGGCACAAAAGAGAGAGGAACGGGTAACATGCATCCACACACACACGCACACACACACACAGTTGCTAAATGAAAGTAGACAGCAAACCACAACAGAAAGAAAAGGGTCAGTGTGTTTTTCAAATCTGGGGCCATGGGAGAATGAAGGACAGCTACCTGCATGTTGTGTACCACGGGCCTAACCTTGTGAGTTCGGCAGCCATTTTGTTGCACAGTGTCTGCAGAGGGAACAGGGACAGATCCAGACAAAACAGTAAAAAGATATCAGAAATTCTTACAGTACTCTGGCAGACTAGTCAGGCTGACCGGCTGCATGGAGGTAAGGTTAATGTGCCATTTATACCAGTTCACACATTACACTTTGGGCACGGAACAGAACATTTTATACCTAAAGAGAAGCCGAATGGTAGCCGCAAGAATAGAAGGTATCCATTTTTAGAGGAAGGTTAACCCATAATGTTTTTATCCACAAGGCTTGTATTTACTCTAATTATGGCTGAGCAGAAAAAGCGGAGGGTGCAGCAGTGTCAGATAGCTGAACTCAGTGTTCTGACGTTAGCCCCGGAGTGAAAGGGCAGACACCATCAGTTTCTTATTCCTCTTGATGCTGTACGACACGATGGCCACAAGATTCTGCTGGAGTCCAAGAACGTGACCTGTCCATTCCCCGCGCCGTCAGTGCTGTTAATTAAAGGCACGAAGCAGTGATGAGAGAGGTCGTCCCCTTGGAGGGGTGAGAGTTTTTACCATGGCAACACTTAATCCGCCTCCCTTTTAAAAACTTAATTGCTGTCCTGGTGGAGGATATCTAGGCCAGTTGGGAACCTTCCCCGTTAATAACAAATCTATCTCCCTCAGAAAGATTCACTCTGCCCCCCCCCCCACCCCCACCCCCAATCCCCCAGCCAAGGCACAGAACTTTCTACATTCACTTGCCAGACACTATTATTCTGGGCAGCTCAAAATGCCATTGGTGATTGCTCTTTATACATTCTGTAACCTATTTAACAGCTGGCCTGTTCAATGGGAAATTGAGTTAAATTACCTCCATCAATGGTACGGTGAGCCTGCCCCATCACAATCTGTACAGTATGCTCACGCAAATTGACTGGGGCATGGGAAGATGTTTATGATTCATTACACGGAGTATATACCCTTAGTGTTGCGCATGCAAGGGGAGCTGGTGATATGGCATTGTTTAGATGGCACTGTTGAAAAATTCATGCAAACAATGGTATGAAAAATGGCAGCTCAACAGATAATGATGCTCATAAAGAGCTCATGTCAAGGAAGGAAATTGCTATTTTTTGTAAGCATATTGTGTGCCTCTCTAGACAGTCTAGTGAAAAATTTAAGTAATTAAATATCGGCCAGGGTCACACTAATATACCCACATTAATATACAATTAATGAGCACCAAATACATTAGTAAGTAAAAATATTTACTATATGTCCATCATAATTTCAGAAACATTCAAATTTATTACAAGTAAATGAAACATTTTTTTTTATTGAATGCACAGTGTTTTGTTATGCATGCACATATTGATACTTAAAATATACTTTCTCAAGTAAACAGCAACTACATTGGAGAAAGCGAAACGTGACTGAAGTGCAAAGAGACTGCCTCGTCGTACGTCTGGGAGAATATTACTATTCTGCTGGTGTCCCTAGTCAAGCTCCCAAGACACTGCTGGCTTGAAGCATGTCCAGCCTGAGCGCAGGGCTGTGGAAATGGGATGTCTGTTTGCCCGGTGCTAATGCTGACCTCTCTGTGTCCAACTGATTAGCCCACATGGCACGGAACGTCGATAATCATAATAAAATGATAATGAATACAAACTCTGAGCATTAGGCTGCCAGAATGTTGCAGTGTAAGTTCACCTAAAAATGCTTTTAGGTGCTAACAAGGAGCCACATTTAGTGTCTTAGGTGACATTTACTCACCCATGCAAGATTAAGCTCCTTGCTCAAGGGTATCGGAGCAGGACCATTGTGTGGACATTGAGGTTCAGCTCCTATGAACCTGGAGCTTGGAAATGTGCAAACCTTTTTTTCAGTCTTTAACTACTGTGTCAGCTGACGCTCATTCTGCCAGTCCTCACAATTGACTGTATTGAGTATTTCTCAGAGAGTTCGCATACTCTGAGTGAGCACTACAGTGTGTGATGAAACACTCACAAAAACACTTCCTTGTAGACTAACTAGCATGTATTACCATGCATTACGTTAATGTACAATAATGTGATTAACAGTTACCAACAATGTTACCAATTGTAATGATACAAACATGTCATTTTATATACATAGTTGAAATAAATGTATGCATTTCTCTTGCCAGTGATGTAGGAATTTGGGCATTAAATAGCATTATACTATCACATCTAGCAACCTGTCAACCTCCAGATCCAGGAATCAAGCCCACTGTTTGCAAAGAACTGGTTAATTAACTGCGTCTGTTTATCAGTGTAATGAACTGACTTGGGGAACCCAGGTGCAGAGAAGAGAGTGTTTTCATCGAACGACTCATGTTGAAGTCAAGAACTAGCAGGGCAGTCACCAGATAAGCAAAGATGCAATCAGAGCCAAAGGGAAAATCCAGATATAAAAAACGTAAGTTCAGGCAAAGGTTCGTCAAAGAAGTGGCAATCATTGATGCAAACAAATCCTGAAAGGGGCACAGGCAAGAAGGGGCACGAAAGCAAAGATCAAAGATCAAACATGACAATAGCCAGAGGTGGACATTTCAGGGCTAGAAAGTAAAAATCCAGACCAGGATTTTGTTTCAACCAATCAGTTGTGTATAAAGAGTCACAGAGTACTCAACTGGTTGGTTGAAACAAAATCTCAACAAAATGAGTAAAGAGAGAACGGGACGTTTGGGGGGGAAAAAAGAGTATTTGGGGGATCAGCATCTCAGTGTTTTGTCGAAATCAGTGCCGGGCTTTGCACTACAGCAGTGCCACAAGCCCAGAGGGGCAGCATCCGTGGAGCACAGCACTCTGGGAAAATGCCAGCACTGGCAGCTCTGCCGCTGAAGGTCATCAATCCATCATCCCCTCGTTAAATAACCAAAATGGAAATCAAAGAACAATAAAACAGGGAATCGATAGCGGCGCCAGCGCGGCTGCGGGAGCAGACTCAGGGCTTTCGCAGGGATTACCAGCAGAGCTCACTGGCTTTTAAATGGCACGCCAGTATGACTCTGTCAGGCCTGAAACCATAAGCTATTCTTTTGTACACATTTTCCCCCCTCGTTCTCTGTCTTTCTCCCTGTTTTCTGAAGGATTGACCTTTCGCAGCAATTTTCCTCCAGGAATGCTAATAATGAAACAGTGGGTGGGAAGGGGGGGGGGGGCGTTTTATTCCCAGTTCAGATATTATTTTCTTGAACACAGATTCAGTGTGACCTCAGGGTTCCATGACAACAAAACAGTGAAAAGGTCTGCTCACAACACTTCAACTCGTTATTTACCGAGAAATGAAGCTTGCTTGTATATATAAATGTACTTATAGGAAGGGTATCATTAAAATGTAGAATAGAACAG
Organism: Cyphomyrus plagiostoma; assembly: GCA_019775915.2. Taxonomy (NCBI): domain Eukaryota; kingdom Metazoa; phylum Chordata; class Actinopteri; order Osteoglossiformes; family Mormyridae; genus Cyphomyrus; species Cyphomyrus plagiostoma. Next base: position 20,090,397 of record JABFEA020000067.1, read on the forward strand.
TGATAATTCATCCTCATGGGGAAATTGTCTTTTCACCAAGCTTGGGGGTGTGGTTAAGGGCCTCGCTAAGGGCCTCAACTGCATTATCAGTCTGCCATCCCCTGGGATTCGAACTGGTGACCTTCTGACACTGCTAAGTCAAAGAGTGTAATGAAGTCTCCCAAGTGGAGATTCCCGCTAGCCCTGGATGTCATGTCCGAGTGTACCTTCTTTTGCCTGGATCTGATTGGTCGTTCGCTTTGGCATGCTGTCCACCCCTCCTCATCCTGTACGTCCTCCTCTGCTCATGTGCTCTAACCCTTGCCTACTCTCCATCATTAATTTTGGCCAAGAATTATTTTTCAATGCTAAAAAAAATAATACTTCACCATTATTCCAATACATGTTGTCATTTAGTCATTTATTTTATCGTTTGTTCATTACCAAGGAATTTTTACGATAGAAATTTCTTCACTGGTGTATTCATAGTAAAGACTAATTGAATTCGCCAAAGTGTTTTGAAGACATCACTACAGACATTTAATTGCCAAAAGCTTTTGCTAGTTTCTTCATATAATTATTAATTTCTTTTTAATATTTAAAGTCTCGCTCGCACGTCCATTTATGTCTCTAGTGAGATTTGAGCTTCTTTGCTTTTAAAATTTGCACTGAAAGCAACATGTTAGCTTTAGAGATACAAAATAGACGACTTTGAATGGTGTGTCAAATAGCCAGCTTGGTGTTCTACTTTTATGTGTCAATCTTCCCTATATTTAAAAAAAAATAGTTTTTTTGTAAGATTTTAGGACACCAAATAAATCACATCCCACAAATTTTGCTAGAACATAGAAGCATCTGCACGTTTAATCACACCGCTCGCAAGGGTTTCCAGACAAATTACTATGAATAATATGTAATCAATAGTTTGTAATGATCATAAATAGGTCACATTTATCTAATAAAATAAAACTGACATGGTTGAATAAATAGCTGAAACAACTGAAGAGGACATTAAAGGGCCCACAGAAATTTCATAAATCTTTTACAACGAAAGAAAACCATTCTCCCTGATTGGTTTCAGATTTTAAATAAAGAGGCTTATTCAAGCAGTGCTCCTTCTGCTTGACCTACTTCACCTACATTCTTCAGTTTGCTATTAATAAAAAATACTCTTTTCCAAACCAAATATTTATTTTCTTGAAATGATCAGTTATTACTCTATATTTTATATGTAATGGCCGTTTCTTTTCTTTCACCATTGGGCCCCTGAGTGAGGCCCTTAACCCCCGACTGCCCCAGGGACAGTCTGACCCTGAGTTCTCAGAAACATGCATCTCTTTGGATGAAAGTGTCTGCAAAGTAAAATAAAATGTAAATGTTGTCTGTCTTCCAGCAGTCAAGGTGATGAGAGAAAGGCAAGTAGAGCCTTAATTCTTCATTTTTAAGATGGAAATATATACAATTATTCTTACCATTTACTAAACAAAGGCCTTTTTATTTCAAAGCACAGTGTGAGTGCAAGACTCAGTGATTCCCTTTCTGTGTGTACAGCTGATATCAGCATCCAAAGTTAAACTGTCTCTAAAAGCAGTGCTTCGGAATGTCCAGAATAATAAGAATTCATTTCTAAGACATGGGAACTAATTCAGCACTTACCCCCATGCCTGAAATAGAATCAATGCAGTACTTTTGCATGTGAGGAATGATAACCTAAAATTATTAGTGAAGATAAACAGTATGTAGAGAAACAATGTGGAAAAGTGATCCAGCCATAGAGCCCTGCGGCACACCTCGAACGAATGCAGCAATTTCAACATTTGTGTTCCGAGATGTGAACTGCACATGTACAATGAAATGTGGTAACGGAGTAAATAATGGGAAAGCAAGAAACCGTGACAGAATGCCGCCGTGCTTCTGACTATGTTTTTGGCATAAACGTTATTCGTGAATCAGATCGTCCAGTTAATTGATGCTCCATATTCAATGCTAGATAAGCTAGAGAATGCTAGACTCTCGAGTTGTATCCACTTTGATTACTGAAAACACAGCTACTTAATTGAACTCATTGTTATGCCTCGTCACTTTGCCTCCTGACACATTGTCGAATAGCAATGAGCTCTTGATGAATTGTCCTCATTTCAAACACTTACATGAGAAGAAAAGCAATTGCCTGCTGTAACCCGGGGACATGCGAGTCTAAATTACAGCATGTAACCTGCATCACTTTCATGGTATTAAAAAGTAATAAAGTTGCGAAAATGTGACTAGAAGTGCAAGGATACTGCAAAGTGAGCACAATTTCTATTTTGTTTTTCTTTTATATTTTTTTTGTCTTCTGAAGGTGAATTGTCTTGGCTGAGAGGTGACAGGAACACCACGTTCTCTTTGATCAAAATAGCTTACCTGGCAACAAAAAAGACCATATGCCACAACATGACCACGTTAAAACAGAGTTATGCGGACTGACCAGGTCGCTACGGCCTAGTCTGCACCTGGACATGTCTAGTGTAGTAGCTGACAGTGAGAGGAAGTCTTACAATCACATTCAGAGATTCAGAAACTAGGTGCACAAGCTTGAAATACACTGATATTAAATTATAATAAATAGTCTCTATCCATGGAAATTGCTAATGGCGAAAGATGGACGGATGTTACATTTTAAATATATAAGTATAGAAGCAGATATCAGGTATATTTAGTATCTTTGTATTGCATAAAATCGTAGTCAAAGATGCAATAAGAGGCTGTATGGAATTACAGCATCCACATTATGTTTTTAGTTTATTAAAGGTTTGATATAGATTTTACAGAACTCTCATTCCCTCTTGAACATTTTGAATTTGTGGCCTATTATAAAGTTTTATTGTCACATTGTACAGAGAAATTCTCACTTGCATGTTAACCCAGTGACTGACAACACATAACAACAATGCCACAGTAACATCACATCAGACACTCAGTACAATCCCATAGCCATCCATCCATCCATTTTCCAAACTGCTTATCCTACTGGGTCATGGGGGGTCCGGAACCTATCCTGGAAGCAATGGGCACGAGGCAGGGAACAACCCTTGATGGGGGGGGCCAGCCCATCGCAGGGCACACTCACACACACATGCATACCCATGATGACATGGGGAGAACATGTAAACTCCACACACACAAAACCCAGGCGGAGACCAGAACCCGGGTCCCAGAGGTGTGAGGCAACAGTGCTAGCCACTGCACCACCATGCTGCCCCCCAATCCCATATCCTATTATTTTATTATTTGTGAATAATCTTCGCTCCAGAAAATGTGTGTGCCTGCTTAGCAATCATTTGGTATTACCTGAATAAATTATGGATGACTGATAAAAAAAAGATTTATTGGTCTATACTGTGGCCGACTGCCTCGTTTGAACATTTTGTCATATAAAAGGAACAGAATAAATTATGATTCTGTAATCTGGAGTAATTAGTTGGGGAGTTTAAAAGGCCTAAAACTGACTTGTTTAAATCATTTGTTGAGGTACTTAAGTTCCCTCTCAGGACTTGAACCTGGAATCTCTTGCCTACAGATGTGGCTCCTTAACCTCTCATCACTCACAAGCAGGGATACTAAAGGTCCTCTTTGTTTGCTTTGGTTCCAGCACAGAAGGACACAGCTGTGCTCTGTAGCCCAAGGCTCAGCGACACCCTGCTCACCCTGGTGATGGGAGAGGACCCTCATGGGGCTATGATGCTGCTCCAAACAGGCTCGAGGCTCCCACTTCACGCTGGGAGGGGCGCGGCTTGGAAAAGGTCAGAGCGTGGCAGAGTCTTTTTGGTAAAGTGTCAACAGCATCTATATATAGCGTACCATGAGGGCTGACTCTGACATCACTGTTAAAGGCTAACAGTGGAGAAGATGATGTTCCTGTCTGTAGACAATGCATTGCGTGTTAGTGTTACTTGTTCTCTTCAATGCCAAGGAAAACACAAGACGGGCACTGGCAAGGTGTCTGAGTAACCTTAAAAGGACACAAAGTGCTAAAAGCACTTCTGATTTCAACACCTCTGATGTTTGACCAATACAAAGTCAGATAGCTGAAAGGAAACTCAATTTTATCCGTGTTTTTGTTTCTGTAGCTACATCAAGGCCAAAGGGAAGCAGTCCATACTGTAGTCCATATGTAGCAGACACCACTTTCTTTAAATATATATTTAAAATGAATGTCTTGGATAATGGCGCTGAATTAATGAAGCCTGCTCTGACGATTGATTTTCCTGAATCAGGAAGATTCACTATTGCATCATTTTTATAATTGTATTTTAAAAGCTTTTAAAATCTCTGAAACCTGTGATGGGTGGGATTACAAGTGTTATCAATCCATTGTGTCCATTTTGACCCAATGGAATCCAATAAAGTCACCAATGACAACTGGGTTAAGCCAGTTAATGATCAACGAATCTCAATAATCCTGCCCACCTTGGGATTTGAAGCCTCATTTCTCCCATGCCTACTGGCTAACCCTTTGCTTCAGAAGTAAAAAAATTCAACTGCCCTGCAGACCATGGTGAAACTACTAGAAGCCTGAGCGCGACTAATATAGCGTGAAAGACAGTGGCTGGTCTTGTACGGTTGAATTAAAAGATGACTTGACAGTCTTGATTGCCATACAAATCACAAGTGGCATTAACAACAATATCCATTGCTGCTAACGTATTGCCAGACATGATCAGCGCTGTGGCTATAAGAACAGTTTCATTAATTAAGCATTCAACAGCATCGAGCAAATTGGAACCAATGAGGTGTGACGGGACTGCATGGTTTGTTTTGATGCAGTGTGCCCAGCACCATGACGGTGGGCTAAAGTTGACTAGACGCCTAAACGCATATCATAAGGAGCCTCCACACACACAGCATTTATCGTGAAAGCTTGCCAGCTGATCTGTAGGCCTGTTGCATACATCAGTTTCCATTTGTAATTTGGTTGTAATATTTCATACTAACCTGATTTCTTCGTGTTCTTCACAGAGAGAAGATTTTTATGTGTTCAGTGACGCATTAGTAACTTGCAGTTAACATATAATTTAAAAATTTTATTTGTGCTACATGTGAAATTGAGAATTTCACTGCATATGTTTAGGAGAATATGATTGTATATCCTTTTATATTTCAGGTCCATTAATGATCTTATTCTTTGACATAAAAGTGATACATGTCAATCCATTATTGTAAGACCCTGGATTACCTGTTATCTTTTGTGGCCAATTTTACCAAATACACATTTGCTCTGTGCACCTGGATGGAGGTGAGCAGTAGGGGCCAAAATGCAACGGTTATTGCTCCTCCCCTTTCCAGGTGTGGCCCCACTGGAGAAGAGGGGGCAGCTCACGTCAATAAACCGCAATTACGAGCTGCCGAGACATGACATGTGCTGCAGAAATCCATACTGTTTCAAGCCACTGCGTTCCAAACACATTCAGCTGGGGAGGGGTACGGGTGTCGGGGAGAGAAAAGCAATTCCAGAGCACAATAGGCCTCCATCCAACCAGGCCTGGTCAATTCTTTGTTATTTATTGGCTTGCTGGTACTAGTGGTTGTCGCTTGGTTGCTTCATTGTCCTGCATTTGCATTGTCCGTTTTGTTACCGTTTGGTCAAATCATTGCTTCTGCCCCTTCGCCTAGTCTCCGGACAAGGCCTTTATTATATGCCCATTTCCTCTAGAAAATTAAAATTTTTTCCTGCTTGTACCATCTGTAGAATGAGACATCCGTGGAAGGACCTCGCTATCAGCCAGGTCAGCATGGGTGATCACATGTGCGTGCTCCAGATGTGCTGCCTCTTCTTGCCACATTCTCGGATGAAAAAGAGTAAGAAAGGTTGGCTAATGTTTTCCCTAAGACTTTATGTTTCCATTTCTCAGCCAGCTGGCTAGCACCATTACATCGTACCTTCAGAGCTGGGGGAGTCTGTGGTATGCAGTCTGCATGTTCTCCTTCCTCTGGGTGCTCCAGTTTCCACCTGCTGTTCAAATTAGTTAGGCTAATTAGACTGTCTAAATTGCCCATAGTGTGTGAGCATGCGTGTGTAATTCTGTGATGGACTGACATCCCATCATCAGTGTACCCCTGCCTGGCGCCCTATGCTGCCTGGGATAGGCTCCACTATTCCCCCTCCCCCCTGGGTGGTTTAACCTGCCCAGTTAACTGCCCACCCCCTCCTAACCCTGGCTAGGATCAGAGACTGAAAGATGCCTAGATAGATCCGTTTCATGGGGGGGGGGTTTGGGCAGGGGACAGTTATACTGGGCAAGTTAAACAACTATTGTTTAACCTGCCCAGTATCTTGATCCTGCTGGGTCTGGCTCCTTGGCCGCTCAGCACTTAACAGGAGTGGCTTGTATGCAAGAAACAGACTGGATCAGAAAAACAAACACAGGGTGTTTGGGGTCTTCGTTTTGGGCGGCGGGGCCCTGGCTCCTCTCGGGCCACGTTCTGAGGTTATAACAAAGACGGATGTCCCTCGTTTGAGCAACGAGCCGTTCCCCCTGCCAGCCGCGCCTGCATATGTACATAACATTAGGCGGGGGCAGTTATTTATCCTCTCACACTGTTATCCTCCACGCGCAGTAATAAAATGGGCCTCCCGGTGTCGACACCCATAGATCATGCTGTCCAGACATAAGTCTCAGACCTCATTGGTACCCACACTGCACACTGCAACCCCCCTCTCCCCTTTATGGAGACACCGTCCAGGAGAGCCGAGCGTTTATGTCCGCATTCGCATGTTTTACAGCGCCTCGTAGTCAGAGCCGCTAAATGGACCCGATTCTGAGCCACCTTCTGTCTTGCTAGTTCATGTAGCCATCTTTCCGCGCAGCTTTCCCTGTTGAGAAGGAACGGGTCGCGAAGACATGGCTGTAAATCGGACGTGAGGCATCGAGCTGGACAGATTTAGGCTCTGGTGCCTGCTTTCAGATTCCTTCGAATGTGAATAAATAACGTCAGGAAAACATTATTTTTAATAAACCACATAGCTTCAATACAGCCTCTTCATTCCATTTTCCTTCCTTTGTAGCTGAGTGATTAATAATTTATGAGCTGCTTGGCTGGTAGGACCCGGCATATTTCTTAGGTACTCCCTGGCAGTTGACTGGGTGCCATCAGCTCTGCCTGCATACAGCTGTATCTTTGTCATACCTGCATCTTCTTGTGAGTTGGAGGACCTTTCTTTGGCCTTCATGGAGAGTGAAGGCTGCTCCCTCGGACGGTATGGATTACATGTATGTTTATTTATTCATCTGGGGCGGCACTATAGCCTGCAGCAGACCCCAGATTCCCATCACCGGCTTTGTGCATGTGTGGCTGAGGTTCATGTTCCCTCCATATGCGTGCAGAATTCCACAGGGTACGTTTGCTTCCTCCTGTAGTCCAAAAACATGCAACTTAGGCATCCCATTCAGGGCGCCCCCTACCTTCTGCTTCTTGGGTTAGGCTCCAAGCCCTAGGATGAGCTGGTAGAGAAGGTGGGTGCCATGACCCCTTGTTTCCTGCAGATAGGTATATGCACTGTGGTGAGCTTTCCTTCTGCTTCTCATGATGGACAAAGATGAGGGGTGTCACTCTATGGGATTTGTTTAATTAGTTACAGAGGAAGTGCTGTGGATCTGAGGCCGAGCTCAAAATGAGAGTGTGTGATTTGGAAGGGTGTCCCAATACTTTTGGCAATGTAGAGTGTGTGTGTGTATAT
>JABFEA020000067.1:20110485-20126598 GCA_019775915.2 Cyphomyrus plagiostoma
TAGATCTTTAAGTCCATCTCATGAAAAATCGGAGCAGAAACAAAGGTGTTGCGTTTATATTTTTGTTGAGTGTAAGTTGCACATCTGGACACAACACATCTTGGTTGGTGTGGCTTATATCAATTGATCTTCTCCAAAATGGATAATGTACATTCAGTTATTTTGATTAAGTTCCTTTAACCTAGCATGTTAGAACAAACTTGCTAAAGGACAAAGATCAGATAAGGACCAAGAAAGAATTTGGAGAAAAAGGGTGGTGGTGTTACACAAAGAAAGAAGGCTCTCTGGAAGTTAGGACACCCTGGTAACACTATTTAATTCTCCAGACTCTTCTGGTATAACCGTGAGAATATATATACAGTGGTAGCTATACATAATCATTTATTCAAACTAATATACGTGTTCAAGTGAAAAGGAGTAGAAGGGTAAAATAGGTGATTTTCTGTGAACAACGTTATAAGGCTAGCACACCAAACACTAAGATTGTCTAAGGATACATGCACACATAACTCATCTGCATATTGAGACTGGTAGTCATGGGTAAATCAATATGCAGGGTTTATAAAAGCCAAACTTAAAGAAACTTTATTTAGGCTGTGGGTCTATTGGGTGAGAGGTATGCAAGGCAAGATGTCTGAGGAGGGGGTTGTGTCCCCTGTCCTTGAGGTCCACTCTGCTTGTCTGTAGGTCCCTAAATCTTTGGGCAATAAAAGTTGGTGTGCTGGCCTCCCTTGTAATCTGCGTGCGTGTATGTGTGTTTATGTGTGTAACCCCCCTTCGGTGCCTCTTGTACCAGGCTCGGCCTTGTCTCAGGTCACCTGGAATTTAAGCCTGTGATATGTGCATGTGTGATCCTACAAATGGAAAATACCTAATGGTTACAGAATAAAGCAGGAGTATCTAAGTCTAAAGGTTGAGTTAAAAAATAACAAGAGGAATGTAGAAAGGAAGATTTCATTGGCGGCTAAGGATGATATTAAAAGTTTATTCAAAAGAGCTATAAAAGCTGAAATCACTAATTTACAGGATAGTAAGGGCCTTATAATTGAAAATGAAATTGATATAGTAAATGAGTTTAATGATTTTACATGAGTATTTACAGTAGAGAACATGAATAACTTGCCACCATTTAGTATGAATACAGCATCGTCTATGACCAACATATGTATAACTGAGGCTGATGCGGTACAAAGCCTAGCTAAGCTTAAAACAAATAAATCGCAGGGCCCTGATGACATCCTACCTATAGTTTTAAAATGGATGTGAGATATTATTAGCCAACCTTTAACTTTACTATTCCAGAAACCATTATCTGCTGGTGTAGTACCTTCAGATTGGAAGCATGCTAATATAACACCCATATTCAAAAAAGGGGATAGAAGTATTCCAGCAAACTATTGGCCAATCAGTTTAACTTGCATAACTGGAAAAGTAAAGGAAGCTATAATCCAAGTGAAAATGGTAGATTACATGGATTGAAATAACATTCTGAGGGATAGCCAACATGGATTTAGGAGAGGTAGATCCTGTTTAAAATGGGGGGTGATGATATACTCAGTCCACGAGAGGAGACACAATACTGAGTTCACGGAAACAAGATGAGACAATATTTTAACAATATTTTAAGGAAAACTTCAAAGAGTAAATATATTACTGGAAAGCAGCCTTTTATTTGATTAATTTGAAAGACAAAAAATGCTAAATAATGCAGATGTGTGGTGAAGTGTGTTAAATAATCATATGCCGTAAAGAAGAGAATAAATACCTAGCACCATAAAATATTTCACCACAAACTCAAATGACAGGTTTCACTCATATTTGACTTCTCAATTAAACATAAAATACAATATAAATAAAACAATATAAATAACAAACATAAAACTTTATTTTTTATGTTTTCTTTACCAGTGCAGTGGATTTAAGGAAAGAGCTATGATTATTTTCCTACAATGCTTACAGATGGTTTGTGGTTTGTCTGTCACCCTTTTGCTGTTTATATTTTCTGCCGGGTTCCCAAAATGCTGCTGCACAAAAGATTGAAAAGTATCTGGGGCAACTACTATGGTAACTTCGTCAGACATGCTTAGAGCAGCTGATTTGCAGCACCTTTGCGAGACTGCTTTTAACTCCAAAAAGAAATATTGTCATGTTGTGATATTCTGAGATCTCCTGAGGTAAGATCTCGTCACAGCCCTACTGTTCAACTAATTTACTTGGGTTCTTTGAAGAAGCTACAAGGGAAATTGATCACAAAAATGCCTATGATGTGATCTACTTAGATTTCCAGAAGGCCTTTGATGTTGTCCCTCACAAACAGCTCTTGCTTAAGCTCAAAGCTGCAGGGATTTGTAGCTTGGATCGAAAACTGGTTAACAGACAGGAAGCAGCGAGTAGTTATTAAAGGAACAATGTCATAGTGGGCCTGCGTTCATAGTGGGGTACCACAGGGTTCAGTTTTAGGACCACTATTGTTCCTAATTTAGATTAAATTGGTTAAATTTGCAGACAACACAAAGGTGGGTGGTGTAGCAGATACTGATCTAGCAGCACAGAGGCTACAATGAGATCTTGATCTTAATTTGTGACTGGCTGATACCTGGTATCATGGATGGCACTGGAGAATACCCATCAGCATCTCAGCCACACCCCCCAGGGATCTCGGTCGATAGGGCTTCCCCAAGGTTTTCGCACCCTGTCGTCCATTTTTTCTTGTTTTACCAGTACCTCCCATCTCGGACATTCCTCTCCCAGCTGTTCCTAGTTTTCCTCGGTTTCGGTACTTTATATCTGGCAGCTCGGTTTTACAATCCGTTTGAGATCTTCATGGTGTGCCCAGAGTTCGAGCGTTTTCTCCTGTGTTTGATTATTGGTGTTCTGATATCTGCTACGATTTCTAGACTCCAAGTTTTTGCCTGCCCCCTTCTGTACCGACGCCGATCGTCCGACCCCTCCCTGGAGACTCGACCTTGCTCTACGCTTCTGACCTCTTCTGTACTGACGCTGATCGCCCGACCCCTACCTGGAGACCCAACATTGCTCTACGTCTCTGCCCTCTTCTGTACTGATGCCGATCGCCTGACCCCTGCCTGGAGACTCGACCTTGCCCTACGCTTCTGCCCTCTTCTGTACTGACGCTGATCGCCCAACCACTGCTTGGAGACCCGACCTTGCTCTGTGCCTCTGCCCTCTTCTGTACCGACGCCGATCATCCGACCCCTCCCTGGAGACTCGACCTTGCTCTACGCTTCTGCCCTCTTCTGTACTGTCGTTGATCGCCCGACCCCTACCTGGAAACCCGACATTGCTCTACATCTCTGCCCTCTTCTGTTCTGATGCCGATCGCCCGACCCCTGCCTGGAGACTCGACCTTGCTCTACACCTATGCCCTCTTCTGTACCGCCGCTGATCACCCGACCCCTGCCTTAAATAAACGGAAATACCTGAAGCAGATCCACGTCAGTGTCTATCTTCTTGTCCTCACAACACCTGGCAGATTAAATTTAACATAGATAAATGTAAGGTATTCCATGCAGGGAGCAGAAATATAAAATACAGATATTTTATGGGTTCCACTGAAATAGCTGAAAGGCAGGTCATTATGAGAAAGGCCTCGTGTGTATGTTGATGCTTTCACATCCCACTCTCGCCAGTGTGGGGAAGCAATAAAAAAGGCCACTAGGATGTTGGGTTACATCTCTAGGTGTGTGGAGTTTAAGTCAAGGGAGGTGATGATACAATTACATAATTCCTTGGTAAGACCCCACCTAAAATATTGTGTGCAGGTTTGGTCACCATACCTTAAGAAGGACATTGCTGCCTTGGGTAGGGTACAATGTAGGGCTACGAGAATGATTCCTGGTCTTAGAGGAATGTCTTATGAGGAGAGGTTAGCAGTGCTGAATCTATTTAGCCTCAAGCAAAGGAGACTAGAGGGTGACATGATCCAGGTATATAAGATTCTAACAGGTCTGTATGTTAAGTCAAATGGCTATTTCAATATTAGTTTAAATACTAGAACTCATGACCATAAGTGGAAATTTTAAAATGAATTTGAGAAAGCACTTCTTCACGCAGCGTGTGCTTAGAGTATGGAATAGTCTTCCTGCTAGTGTTGCGCAAGCTAAAACCCTGGGTTCCTTTAAATCTAGATAAGAGCTAGATAAGATTTTAACAACTCTGAGCTATTAGTTAAGTTCTCCCCAAATGAGCTTGATGGGCCTAATGGCCTCCTCTCCTTTGTAAACTTCTTATGTTCTTATGATTCGGCCATCTTATCCAGTACAGTGTCATGGTGAAATCAGGTGTTTGTCTGTAATATTCATCTAGCCTGTGCATCTGCATGATTATTCATGTGTATATGTATCTATTAAATATGATAAATGCATTCTGCTGCTACATTTCTCTTCATTTCTAAACATACTTAGCTGACACTTGAGCATTCCCCTCTCCATAGAAGAGTACCAGTATTTTACTGTTTCCAGAATGTTCCAGGCTGTAATTTGAGCAGATTGACATAGAAACTGTTTCTGAGTGGCAGTGTACATGTCAGTTAGGCGATGCACGGACCGCCAGGATTTCTCCTGTCCTCTTTCTGGTCACTGAGCCTCTGTGTGGACAGGATCTGTTTCTCTGCAGAAAGAGGCGGTGTTATATTGACATTCACTCTCTGTTACAGTAAGTATTTGCCAACCCTTTGGTTGTGTGGACTTTTTGGAATGATTTCTCTTGCTGTGTTTTTATTGTTGTGAAACAACAATTGGACACTTGGCATGAAGAGGTGCATTTTGGTCCAACTGGTAGCTGGTGATACGGTCATTATGACGTGATAATGTGGGAAAGGCAACCTGTAGGATGAAGAATATCAAAGAGTAAATCATGTTTGTTCTTTTAGAAAGAATGTAACATTTTAATCAACCAAACTCACTTTTCAGAGTTTAACACCAGCTAATCTTGTGAAACTCTTTGCCTTCGATGACCAGACTTCGGCTCAAGTCTGATTCAAATTATCTGAGAAAAAGAACAAATTTGCCACACAAACACAAAACCTAGCATAAAAATCCATCGCTTTCAACATATTCAGATAGCTTAGTCATGTCCGTGGTGTTTTCTTTAAGATGAATAGTCTTTTGAATTACACATTCTCCTGGTTGGACTGTGACTGTTTTGTGTGTGGTAATGAAATGGAAAACCACATACTCAAGGATTCCGCAATGCCACTTAATTCTTTACGGACATCACTGGCCATTTCAGCAGTTCTGTACATTTTCATATCTTTATTTTATTAAAATACTCTTACTTGTGCCTGGCCTATTCCTGAACCCTGAGTCCTCTAGGATCTTTGATTATGCTGCAGACAGTTCACAAGGACTTGAATGCCGATGGAGGTTCCTTTGATGCGCAAAGTACTGCAGAAGACACAACGTGGAGTTTCAAGGTTTTTAGGTTTTTTTTTTAAAAAATTGGGGGGTATGTGGGGGGGGGGGCTTTAAGTCTTTCACTTTAAGTTGAGGTCCTTTCAGAAGAAGGGATTTTATGATGACATAATGGATGGGTTTATCAAGCAAATCCTTGATAGTGAAACCTTTCTGCAAGTCCAACATAGCAAACAAAGTTAAAAATGCTTTATATTTACATACCAAGGTTTCCGAATGCAGAGTTAATTTCATCATGTTCTATTTTTTCAGCAAATGGGATCAGCATTATTGCTCACAACACAACAACACTTGGCAATGTTTAATTCATTTTTGATTTCTTGTTTCGGTCTTTTTTATTAGTATTTGTACAACTTCAAACTGTTATTCCTGTTCATATTAATGTAAGGCTCAACTCTAATCCACCGCCTGCACCATAGCCATGCTTTCTCACTATTCAGAATACTAACAGCTGCAATTCACTCCTGTGGTTACACAGTGCTATTAAACCAATCTAACCAGACTACCCAATGCAAAGAATTGAGTTATTTGTGAATTCTGAGCATTCTTTTATCTCTACTTTCCAAGTGCCTAATTACTTCTGTGTGCTTGCAATCCCCGATCCCCTACCTGGTGAGTTTGTTTCCCGACCACTCTCTCAGTATGAACGTGTGTTATGCCTGTGCTCCAAATACGTACCTTTGAGTTTACCAATCCCAGTTTGTATCACCAACTTCCTGTCTCTCATTTGCTTTTCATCTGGATGCATTCTGTATCACTGAATTCATCTCCATCAATGGATCCAGCAGAGGATCATAGCATGTAGATGTGCCTGGAGCTGCACCTTGAAGATGTGGCCTCACCACGAGCAACAAGATTAGGGCCAGTTCTACTGTCCACTGCTGCCACTGTTAGTCTCAACTCCTGGACCATTGAACGTCTTCCTCACCCTCCAAATGGTATGACAGCTCATTGTAACACTGCCAGGGCCTCCTCATACAGTGTGGCCTGTTTAGCCACCACAACCCTGCCCAGTTACCCTTGGAAGCTAAGTTTTCTTTGTGATTTCCCTCCTCATTGGAAGAGCCTGAAAGTGAGTAACCGCCCTCTACCATCAGCGCAGCCCAGTCCTCCACTCCTTCAATGCTTCCCTTCAATATTTCAAGGATGTCTTCAGTCACCTCTTCCAGGCCAGGGATGTAGGCAACCAGCTGTTGTAACTCAGCCAGCAATCCTGTTCTGCTTCTGCGTTTACCATTGAGTTCCAGACCCTTGTAGCTGCCAGTGACTACAGTGAACCAGCACTCTTCACCATGTACCTTCAAAGCATCCACCCTAATTTCCAAACCAAGGACCGGGACAATGATCTAGGATTCAACCAATACATCCAGTTGATTATTCACTTAGATAATCTGCTTTGCAACTGATACTGAATCTATCCACCCAGGTCCACCTTACCTCGCTTACCTGTAACTTAGCTTCCAGCACTTCCAGTGACATCAAATACATACAACTCGGATGAGGCCCCCTCACTCAGACAGTGCCAGAAGCTTATCACCAATCAGCTTTGATTGTACTATGGGGATCTTGGTCACGCACTTTCTGTCATGTCCACCTGTTCCCTGGGAGCACACTCAAACTGCTGAGGTCAGATCATTGATAATTCTCAATAATACCCATAAGCAGCTTGCCAAGCCAGTTTTCATCTATGATGACTCCAGAGTCCATGTGTCTCCTGCCCATATTGATTCTGGGGTTGCAGGGAGCTTCATAGACACCATCTGGGCTTGCCACCTGAATCTATCCCTACAACAGGTGAAAGCCTACTGCTCAATCTCACTTTGGATGTGTCACCAATGGGAATCTTCCTCATTACTCACCGCACCAATACCATTTTCTTCTGCTTGTGATATTTCACTAAGAAGAGATTCAGCTTTTTGTAAGTCGCCCTGCAATCCTGTTGTATTGGGACACCCATGGCTGCACAGACATGACCCATAAATTATCTGGCATGAAGGAAAACTCACATCTTAGAATCCACCCTACTTTTCCACCTGCCTCCAGCTACCCATCTTTTACATCCCCAAGGAATACAATGATGTTTGGAATATGCTCTGTAAAGTCAATACAACAAAACAGATGTAGAGTGTTGAAGAAGCCCTACAATCAGGATTCATCTGGAAATACATCACCCCAGTTATCTCTGGATTTTTCTTTGTTAAGAAGAAGGATGGGGGACTACATCCCTTTATCAATTGCATATCCCTCAACAAAGTGACATCTGAGTTTAGCTGCCCTCTGCTGTTGATCCATGCCAAACTGGTTCAGTCAACCCGGATTTTCACCAAATTAGACCTACTATGCACACATAATCTGATCAGAATACAGGAAGGTCATGAGTGGAAGACCATGTCCATCACAACCCATGGTCACTACGAGTACCAATTTATGCCTTTTGGACTTCCCCTTGCCCCTTGGCCTTCTAGTACTTTTTAAATACCATGTGCCACAATCCTGATTGATCACTCACAAAACATCTATTGATGACCTGCTACTTTAATCAAAGACACTTGCAGAACATGTCTCTCATGATTTCCAGGTGCTGAAGTGACTCCATGACAGCTCACTGTTTATGAAAGCCGAGAAATATAAATTTCATGTCCAGTGCTTTACCTTTCTTAGTGACATCCTTTCCCCAGTCCAATTCAGATAGACCTGGATAAGACAACAGTAATGACTGACTGGCTGAAACCTAAAACACAGAATATGAATAGGTTGAAATAGATTCTGGGGTGTGCCAGTTTCTACTGCAGGTTCATGTGGAACTTCAGTACCATTGTGGCTCCCCTCGCAGTCCTAACCTGCACCAAGCACAGGCTGAGCAAGCCAAATCACCCTTCCTTAATTTATTAAAGTAGTTGTTTGTCCAGGTTCTCATCCTACAACAGTTCAACTTGACCTACCCTTTATAGTAACGATAGACACTTTGGATTTTAATGTCAAGGCAGTCCTATTTCAGCAAAGTGGTACACTTTCCAAGCTGTATCCCTGAGCCCTTTATTTCCAATATCACGGTGTTTGCAACCCCAAACTCAAGGCAATAAAATTGGTTCTCAATGAATGGAGACATTAGCTTGAGGGAGCCAAACACCCCTTCCAGGTGATCACTAATCACAAACATATAGCACTAAATGCTTAAACCCTCATCAAGCCCAATAGACTACGTTTTTTGCCTGATTTAGGTTTATGGTCACTTAACATAAACAAATTTTCCTGCTGCAATTTGACCATAGCTAATCCTATGGGTACATACCCCTCTCAGCTCTGGACACCCAGGCATCAAGAGGACCATAGAACTGGTGGGATTAAAATATTTGTGGTTGTCAATGGAGGAAGACATTCATGATACCCTCATCTCCTACCCCATCTGTGTCCAGTCAAAAATGCACCATACCTTACCCTCCAGCTTGTTGAAACCTCTGCCTTAGTTTTCATCAGAGAATTACTTCTGTATCTAGGTTTTATGGTTATTCTTGTCATCCTTACATAGTTCTCCAAAATCTATAATTTGCAGCTGAACTTGCTGATGCAATCTTCATTCACATACATAACTTTGAAATGCCCAAAGACATAGTTAGTGATTGAGCAGCTCAATTAGGAGATTTCTCCACTCCTGTTGTGCTAATAACCAGTCCGACTGGATCTTCCCTGTATCATTCTTCCTTTTGCTTAACCCCATTTCAGTGTACTTTAGGTTTCTAGCCCACTTTATTTCCTTGTGAGATGGAGCCCAGTGATGTGGCAGCTGTAGCAGTTGGTTCTGGAGGAGTGGTATAGTTTGGAAAGCGGTGCACATACACCTGATCTGAGCAATGTTGACAGAAGGCAGATACTGATTGTCGACACCACCCCCTGCCATGTCTTCACGCCATATGAGAAGTACGGATGTGTACCAGAGACATCTGACTAAAACTCCCCTCAAATAAACTGCCTCCCCAGTTCATTGATGCATTCACGATCCTTAGACATATTAACCCAGTAATATATCATGTCCAATCATTATTGTATCTCTCTGATTTTTTGCATCTCCCTCCTCAAGCCTGTTACTTACAGCCTATTGTACCCTCCAATTATCCAAATAACACTTCCACCTCCCATGGACATTGATGCTACAATGGTCGCTGCAGTGTTTTGTAGTTTGGGAGGGCTATGGCTCAGAAGAACGGCCCAGGATGTCTGACATTCTGGTTTCTTCCCTGATCAAGGACTTTCAAGGACTTACAGAACCATCCACGGGGGTGCCGTAAAGCTTAACTCTGATCTGCCACCAGCACCAGAGCTTTACCCTCTTTACCATTCTCACTCCCCAGAAAACTAATAGCTGAAACTCATTCATGTGATTACCTAATGCTATGACAGCAGTCTAACCAGACTACCCAATGTAAAAAAAATGAGTTATGTGTGATCATTCTACCTACTATCTCCCTGTTTTCTCCAGAGTGCCTCACACACTCACTGCCCGGCCAAAAAAAAAGCTTGCCATTTGAGTTTATATCAGCAAATACCTGACAACCAATGGCTGGACCATTATTACAGCTCAGCAAAGTTATGCAGCAATAAAGTAAAGTCAGCTGAGTACCTGAATCTACTGAATGGCCAGGTTACACCTCCATCCATCATCAGTGGAGTTTTTTCTTACCTATTGGCACGGGCATATTCCAGGACAAGAATGCCAAGTTTCACTGGGTTCGAATTGTCAAAGAGTGGTTCAGGGAATATGAGGAATCATTTTCATGCATGACTTGGTCACCACAGACTTGTGACCTTAACCTCATTGAAGGTCTTTAGAATGTACTGAAGGAGGCTTTATGGAGTGGTTCAACTCACTTGTCAATACAGGATCATGGTGAGAAATGAATGCAAATCTGGATGAAAATTAAGGGTGAGATGTTGCATAAGGTTGTGGAAACAATGCCTTGACAAATGCGTACCATAATCATAGCTAAAGGCAGTCCAATGAAAAAGTCAAATAGAAACTTTTTTTTTGGCCAGGCAGTGTATAATGGTTTTAAATTTGCATTTGTCTGACTAAATCATAATACTGTTTCTCTTTGATTTTTGTGGTTTCAGAAACTGGACTGACAAGAGAGGTGCTTTCAACTTTGACCTTTGATAGACTTTTGATGTTCTAATGTTCTTTGTAGATTACTGCTCTTCAATATTATTGAAGTTAATGACCGAGAATCAACAGAGAAGGATTCAGACCATCTGCAAGTATGACCCTTACAGGCTTTCAAGGTAATTAAAGGCTTGCAACACTTCAGGCTTCGTGAAGCTCCTCACAATTTCCCCAACTATACCCTGAAGCCTACTAAACACCAAGCATACTCTTTTGTAGTAAACATATTAAAAACAGCCACACAGACCTTGATCATTCTTGAGTTTATTATTTATATAATACATAATACACTATACTTTAGAGCAATGTCAAGGAGCTCGATTAAATTTTTTTTATCTCCATGGCATTGATCACTGGTCTTGTGCCAACAAAAGTGCCACAGCAATGAAATGGAGCTGACGCTTATTAGGCTTCTGGCAGGCTGGTGTTTAAAAAGGGCTAGGTGAGTGTTTCTGTAAGAGATTGTGTGGTGTTTGCTGTAGATTGCTCTTGGGAAAGGTGGGACTGAAATAGCCAGATGTGGGTTTAGTTGGTTAAATGTTTTGGTTTATAGCAAGGTTAGGAAACCCTTATACTGAAGTGCCAGTATCCAGCAGGTTTTCTATTCTACCTAGGTGGTATTCCAGAAAAACAGGATTTCCCAGTTAGCTGGATAACTTAATTCAACCATGAAAACTATCCATTAGGAAATCACATCACAGGTGAAGTGAATAAAGTTTAACAGTGAAAAACGACTGTAAACCCTAAAATCAGATTTTTGTTCCTTTCTGTTGTGAATGTGTCTGCAACAGTCTATCTGGCATGCTGTTTGCTGGCTGGCTATGCGTAAAGTAAACTTGTCAGGTTTAAGGTGGTTTGAGCCAAATGAATGAAGATAAAATCCATTTAAACTCTATCACAAAGCTGTATTTCTTGCTTAGCCAGATAACTTGTTGGACTTAAGATTGAATGGACTTTATCTTTGCTCACTTAAATTTAGCCATAGACTACCTTAAATCCATTAAATTATCAAGCTAAATAAGAAATCCTGCTTCATGATTCAGACCCGTACTTGTATTTTCTGAGTTCTGCTTGACAGAGCTATAGACTAATAAAGAGGTGAGATCCTTCTTTATCGTTCCGGATAAAAGCCATGGTCCCCAAACGACTTTACTTTGAGCAAAATATCAGTATGGGTCAATTGCAAATGCACCTTCCATGACAAAAACACTCACAACAAAAAAAAAATCTCACAAGGAGAATATAATTGAAAGAAGTTTTCAATGCAGATTCATTCCAGAGACAGAATCCAATTGTACACAATTGGATAACTCCTAAATATCCCCTGGTAATTACTTTAGTCCTATAGATGGAACTACAGTGTTAAACAGGTTCAAATTTAAACACTAAAAATATTTAAACAAAAACCAATTCAAAGTTAAATTCATATAATAAGTTAGCGATTATCATTAGCTTCCACTACATTTTTAAATTGTTTATTGGTTTAGTGTTAACAAATTAAACTTTGGAGTTAGTAGATCATCAGTTTTCAAATCTTTTTGCCTAGCTGTGCCCACCACTGATATCAATGCATAATTATACTTTTGGATGAGGACAAAGCATCTTCCCATTCTTATGCAGATGACGACTTTGGTGACCTTGGCTACTAATGTATAGAGCTGGTAAATTGCCGCTGAATATTATTCGCTTTTGACCAAAGCGGTAACTAGCAAGGAGCTATTTTCCCTGATACACTGAAGGATCTTGACAATCACCCAATATACACACAATTTGAAATGCTTATTTGCCGAATACTGTACACATAAATGTATCTTAAATGGTATGAACCCTTTTTTCTGCAGTTTGCTGTGATGTAGTAACTGTGTTGACTTTCTAATATGTAATATATGCAACATTTTTGGGGCAGTGTGCGGCTCAGTGGGCTAAACCTTTGTGCCTATAATTAGAAGGTCACTGGTTCAAACCCCTCCTCAGTATGTCTGCAGGTCCTTAAGCAAGGTCCATAACCCCCAGCTCCATGGGCAGTGCTACACATGGCTGTCCTTTACAGACAGCTTACTCTACAAAGAGCAAGTTGATGGAGGCATAAAGACGATTTCCCCACAGGGATCAATAAAGTATCAGTTTTTATTATTATTAATAATATTGACACGCTCTTCTAATTATGATCGCACCAATCGGAGGCGCTCATAAGTAAGATGGGGCCATAGTTGGCTGGAGTTCTTGAGTGAATATTGCTCTGTTTATATTCATGATCTAATCTTGTTTACTTTGAGTAAACCTGGGAGGTATTCCATGAAGCAGGATTAAGGGAAAGTCTGACTTATTTTGACAAGCCTGGCTCATTTAAGTGGGAGTTCCGTTCCATAAACGTGTCTTAAGTGAGTTATCATGGTAACATACACGAGTGAACAAGTCTGTTCTGGACCAATGGTCTGTACTACGAAGTGGGGTTACTGGCTTATTGGGGTAACTTGTCGGATTTAAGGTACCACAGTTTAAATGGACTTCATATTCGTTCACTTACATTTTTCCCGGACTACCTTAAATCCGGCAAGTTACCTCGATAAGCTAGTAACCCCACTCCGTAGTACAGACCCCAGGTTAACTGTCTCGGTTAGTTTAGTGTTGTCTCAAAGAACGTCTGACATGTGGGAGCAGATTCCCTAAAAATTCATTCTGCCAGAAAAAATTCCGCGCTCTCACCACTCATGTCATGTAATAAATATAACAAAGCCATACACACCAGGAACGGGGGTCTTCTACTCCTGGTTTATGGTTTTTTAGCCTTAATTAAAATGAAAAAAAAGTTTTTGCTGTGTTATTTAAGTAGTGTCAGATTTAGGTCAGATGTTAGATTTTTAACCAAGTGATTTATAGGAAAGAAATAATCTGATCATTCCCTACTGTCAGACAAATTGGCCATTTAATAATCTTACACTTTACCTGTTTATACAACCAGGTTTTTTTTTTAATTGTTGTTAAATGCCATACTCAAGACTCAAAGCTGCAACGGCATAGAGCTCTTTTAATTTTCCTTAACCTGACATGTTGTATGTTTAATTAGCTCAGCAACAAACACTGGCTGATATAGTCGGTCAGTTCCGGTTTAACGTGAAGCCAAACAGGCAGTTGTGGGACTCCGGGGGAATGGACGTACACACGCATGCAAGTTTAGTGGAAACAGATGGAAGCGGAATGTTGTCACACTGCTGCACTTGAAGCACCAGGCATCGCTTGAACCAGCTGTTTGTTCTGCATGATTCATGTAAGCAGCAACAGCAGGTAGCAGAGGGACCCACATCATATACATACATCTGATTGATTTCATACAGCATCAAACTTGGATTTCACAAAGGCTCCTTTATCATAAGTTATATACAGACTGGCCATGTTCAGCCGATTCTTTTGGGCCCAACCTAACATGAGTTTGTAATCGGCTATATTAGTAAGCACCAAGTACCAAGTTGAAAATTGATTATACTGATTAAATATCAAGTTACCCCTTTTTACTTTTGTAATTCATTATGCATCACTGATTCCTTTGCTAATTAGATATGCTGTTTTACATTTTATGTTAACTTCCCACGTTTAAGATATTTTTAGCAATAAGACTTAAAATATACGTGGTATTATATGATATATATTTTATCCTTTCACATTTGTTCAGTGCAATCTGTCTGACATTATGCTTACTGCTGAAAGATTATGTAAAGGTTACGTGTTGGTATAAAGAGCTGAAGCTGGGGAATGGTGTCAGATTTTCTGAGGGCTGGGAGTGCGTGACAATATTCTAGAGCTCATTCAAGAATATTCTAGTGATCATTCAAAGCGGGGGGTTCCAGAGGTAGATTCCGCACTAAACATGATGCATGAACGAGCAGCTAAGGGCTACTTATGAAATGTTCTGGGATTTTCACTCAACTTCAAAGTTTTTGAAGTGTCTTGTTATACCGGCAGGGGTTATAATATCCCTGTGCTGCTGACAGTCATCCAGTGTGTCTTTTTTCCCCTTACTGTTCCATTTGACAATACCGTAATTGGCCAATTCTCCTGTGAGTGGTGTCACATTACAAGGGACATCCATTCCATAGTTTATTCGTCTGAAGACGGGACAGAGACAAAGGACGGAGGCACGTGTGCTGCCCCCGCTGTCTGTGATGAGCACACAGGCCTTCTCCGTTTCTTAGCTCACACACACTCATACGGGGCACTCACAGACTGTGTTTAAACCCTGGAGACATTCATCCAGGAACATTATGGACAGCTTTTAGTGCAAGAATGTGTGTGTGCTCTACCTACAATGAACTGCACACTTTATTTTTAGTAATAGCTTCTTAGGGTCCCTCAGCAGTGTCCCTTATGGGCCTGAACCGGCACCCCACCCTCTTACCCAGCTCTGATTTACACACACCATTAATTTTCTAAGGAAAATTAATGAAGTGGCATCTGAAAAGTGACCAACAGTAGGATGTTTTGGTCACAGAAGAGCGATACGTTACATGTCATATTAACTTTTAATTGAAATGTAAGATGCTGGGTACAAACAGCTTCAAATAATACTTTAAATATGAGCTCCATGGTGCCGAATCTAAACTCACAGAACAAGCGTAACGTTTGACAGGACCAAACTACAGCACTTAAGTACAGGTTTGATGACAGCCCTGCATTTTGGTAGTTTCTTTTCCTGTTTTAGCTTTCCATGATGGTGTGACATTTGGCACACAGCAAGTTAGTACCAGTGGTTTTTGGAATGGACACTGCCATGCTGGTTTGGGTCTTAGGCACCAAGATGGGTTTATAAATAGTGTTCAGGTAAACTTCCACCATCTTGGCCCAGGTGAGTAGGATGTACTGTAGCTATGAGGGATTCATGGTTCCCACAATTACCTGCTCCGGTTATTGGAAGTGCAAAGGTTGAGGTCTTAACTTTGGTATCTTTGTCTATGTAAATGAGAAGAAGATCTACATTTTACCTAAAGCCTCTGGAAATAAATACAGCAGTTACTTGTGTAAAAACTCTCATTGCAGGTTCAGTTAATTTTTGGCAAAAATATTTGTCATTACAATATGTTAAGTTGCCTGAGATGAGTTAAACCAAGGGACTCCAACTCCAGTCCTGGAGAGCCACTATCGAGTCCGTTTTCAATCCCACTTGGCTTCTGATGAGTCACACCTATTCACAGGTAAATACCAGGGCCAGGTGCGGCTCATCAGAAGCCAAGTAGGATAGAAAACCTCCTGGAGAGTAGTTCTCCAGGACCGGAGTTGGAGACCCCTGAGTTAAACAGATTAAATCCATTGTTTTTTTAAACCTCATTCAAACTGAACAATACTTTTGAAAGTGATGAAATGAGGATGACAATGAACATCTTGGACGGAATTCAGGCCATTCTCAAAGACAAAAAAAACATCCGAGCTGTTGCATGTGTGATATAAACGTTACAGAAACTACATTTTTGGGGCTGATGGTGTGGGGGGGGGGGGGGGGGGGGGGGGGGGGGGGGGGGGGGGGGGGGGGGG
>JABFEA020000067.1:20140002-20158883 GCA_019775915.2 Cyphomyrus plagiostoma
ACCCGGATCCTGACCAACCCGCCTGTCCACCGACCACGATTTTCGCCTAACGCTTCCACTACCGTAGCAGCACTGCTTAGCTGCTCAAATAAATCTTGCTTGCCTCGCATCTCTGGGTCCTTTGCCTTGTTTCGGAGCATCACAGTCAGAAAGTATTCACCAAAAAGCTTTCATTTATTCTCCAATTAGGCAAAACCTACATGAATCTTGCATAGAATTCCACTGAATTTCAGCATCAATGGGAGTCTATGGGGTATGTTTAACCTGGTTTCAAAGAGAACATTAATGTATATGTTGTCAAAAGCAACTTCTGTGAAGTGATCAGCCCTGTCATTCAAACAGTACGATGGATAATACTTTTAATCACATATCAAATTAATTTACACTGATACATTGACAAATTCATTTGACAGTCTTATTGAGGGAAGCCATACTTTCCGTGTAGACTTAGAGCAATTGCTTGCAGGAAAAATCAGTCTGCCGTCCTTACGGTAACAAGCACAGCATCCCAAGCTGCTTACACACTGTCACAAATCAGGTAGACCTCTCCAAAACACAGAAATCAGAATAACTCTGCCAACAATTTACAGTTGATTAATTTGCCTAGTAATTGTTGTTTTCATCACTTGTTGAAGCGATATCTACACCACTGAACAACCCCCTCCATGGCGTTTGTGTGTGTATACAAAAATGTATGCCTGCCATGAATCAATCCATCCATCCATCCATCCATTTATCCATCCATATGGGCAATCTAGTAACTCTATTTAGCCACACCATGTCTTTGGCCGGAGGAGGTAAACAGGAGTACCCAGAAGAAACCCCAGGACGACATGGGGAGAACATGCTGCCCCCAAAATCATATGACATTTTAAGAATATTAAACACAACCTGAAACTTCTCTGAAATGTTTTCAGACATGCCACAGAGCTGAAAACTGCTGCCATGGGCACAAAACCATGCACACTTATAAAAGAGGAGGTACACAGTTATATCATTTGTAATGGACATTTGAGCTCCGACTGAATACTGATCGATTAAGGCCAGTGTACTTTGGGTGTCATAGCTGGAATTGGACTTTTAGATACTGGGCCACTTGTAAACAAATTCCTACCTGCACTAGTTACATTTTTATATTTTCCGCTTGACAGAAATGGGCAGATTGTCCTACATGTAACTGTTAATGAGCTCTTTAAATTTCTTATGCAACCTCCCCATACTTCTGCAGTTTGCTGATCCTCACCCTGCCTCCAAATGCCTTCTTACAATAATGCTTGCTATTCAGTGTTTTTGGTAACGCTTTGCTTAAAGCTGTCCTCTTTAATGCATTATAACTACTTTCATAATGCATAATAAAGCATTACACAATCACAATCATAACAGATTATAGTGTTAATTACACTTCCACTTCCAGTCACTTCCACTTTCATCTATAATGCGCTATAGATACCTTCATAATGAATTATAATGGCTATACTTAACCTGATTTCAAAGGAAAATGAATGTATATGTTGTCAAAAACAACTTCTTTGACATGATCGTCAGTGTGGTTCAGTTAGTAAGATGCATAACACTTTAAATCACAGACAAAATGAATTTACAGTGATACATTGACTAATTGAGTACTTTTGCCAATTTTTTGGGGGAGAGCTGTGAGCAATCCTTTGCAGGTAAAATTGCTCAACTGTCCTTACAATCACAAGCACAGTATGCCAACCTGCTGAGTTACACACTCTATGTTTTCAGTAACCCTTTTCTTTAAGCTTTCATTTACAATGCATTGTAGATACCTTTGAATGCATTATAATGTGCTATGAATGTGTTCATAGGTTCTTACAGACTTGACTTCCATAAAAAGTGTTGCCATGTTTCCTATGTGTTAAATCAGCCAAATTGCTGCATAGCCTGTAACATGAAGTGTACTGAATTGAAATAAAGTGATATTAATATGTTCACTTCAGGCTACAACCAGGAGTAGATGTCCCTATCAGAAATACCACCTAGGACATGTTAAGCTAAAGTCATATCTTGGAACCGTCTGCAGGAGGCCTTCAGCAAGTCTCACCAAGATCATTTTGCTCCTAAATGATATGGCTGCTACCATTTAATGAGTAATATGTAAAACACTGAAGTTACTGAAGCCAGTGTGCTTCTTTATCATCAGATTCGGTAGGCCTTGACGTCCAGGCTCTTTGCGCTCAACACTGTTCCCGTGTTGGGCTCCGGCTCGCGGTGCAGAGTCTGGCTCCAGCTCTCGGCTCTGTTAGCACTCGTGTTCCTGGACCTGAACTGAAAGTGTCAGCTTGACAATGGCTACAGGGACACTTGGTAGCGTTGCTGAGCTGTCAAGATTCTCCTCCTCCTTCAGGCAGAAGATTCAGCAAAAAAATATGTAATGCAGAGAGGAAAAATCACTCACACATAGGCACACACACACACACACACACACAGACAGACAAACACAACTCACTTCAACAAGTTTGCCTCACATCTACCGGTCCAGATTTTCTTCGTTCAAGTCAGAGCGTCCGAAGACCAAAGCAGGATCTGCATGGGACCACCTCAAGGACGTCTAAAAATAATGAGGTATTCATTAAACAACAAGCAAGTCCCGAATACTTTGTTGTTAAAAGTGGTTCAGCCTGGCGACATTTTTCATCCAGCTTCAAATAAATTATTAAGAGGATAAATATTATGTTTCAATTTTGACATTTATCTTGATATTTTATTCATGTGTCATTTAATAACTACACTGGAAATATGCAAATGTGGAATTTTGCTGCATTACCAATTAAATGTGTGTCAACGCTAATTTTTATAATGTGTATTGTAAATAATATTTTATATGTTATTTGCACTCAGTGGTGAGTTTATTAGGTATGCTGTCTTTTTAATCCAAACAACAAATGAAATGACTACAAGTGAATGCACACAGTCCACAGACAGGGTCAAGAGGCTGAGTTACTGTGCAGCTAAGCTTTAGAGAGGCAAAGTCGCATCATGATCGTTGCTGCCAGACATGGTGGTCCCTGCATCTGAGAAAGATCGCCCTCCTGGGATTTTCACACTACAGCGTTTACAGAGAATGGTGTGATAAACAAAATGCATCCAGTCAGTGGCGTTTCTGTGGTTGAAAACCCTTTCCTAATGGAAGCGGACCAGAGATAAATGGCCAGCCTCGTTTAAACCAACGGGAAGGCCACGGCAGCAAAAATAATAGCTCAGAACACAGTGATGGGCTGAAAGCCTTCTCCGAATGCACAGATTGTCTGCCTTTGAAGTGGTCCTGGAGGGAAAAGCGGGTCCTATCCAGCGCTACGTAGGGGAACATAACAAAATGGCTACTAAGTGTGTGTGTATATGTGTGTGTGTGTGTGTATGTGTGTCTATATATGCACTTTGTATAAAATATGCAGTACTGTGCAATAGTCTTAGGCAGTTAAAGAAAATGATGTTTAAATGATATTCATGCTGGTGAAAAACTATGGTATTATGTCTGTCCAAGTGACCAAAGTATTCCCTGCAACTGTCAGTACTTGTATTGACTTGACCAGTATGCCATCATATTTGACTCATTGAGTTATTTAACTAATTAAGTTTATTACATTATTCAGCCGTTGGTGAAATTTAACAAATGCATGGAATGGCTGAGGTGCTTCTTAGGAGAGGTTTGGAAAATGAAGTGGTGATCTTCTAGTTAACCACCAAGATATCAACAACTTTTTGGAAAACAGAAGAAATTCTTGTTTACTATTTATTGTGTTACTTTTCATTTTCATATATTTAAATGTTAGATTGTGTTTTCTCAGAAAATATACACTTATTAGCCATATAAATAACCTTAGACATTTTCTTTAACTGCGTAAGACTTTTGCACAGTACTGTATATGTAGGGACGTGGATGTTCTGACAATAAGCTGTTTTAGAGTCATGTCAGTTCTTTGGTAGCACAGACTCCTCTATTATATTGTCAGTCCATTGGCTTACTTAACATTATTTATTCATTGCCTCTTCTTCATGCAGTGATTCTGCAGTAAATATAGAGTAGTGAGAAGAACAGAGACATAGCTAGCCAAAGCAAGATCTATCCCCATATTGTAGCTTTTTGCGACTCCCCCAACAGATGAGATAGGAAGCATTTTTAAATGAAAGCTGCCATGAACTTTGACCTCTCCAGCACCAGGATTGTTGCCTCTCTGTAATTTTCATGTCTCTCTTTAAATTTACCATGTTTTCTTGCCTCTAAAGTTTTAATGAAATAGTTTTACTGACCTCTTTTATTTCTATTCCTGGCATTGCAACTAGTTTCATGTTGGAAAATTGATCACTGGCTGTATGTCATACCCAGCCATCCAAGACTAATTATTAAATCCTGCTTCCTTATTATTGCTGCACAGAAAGACAAGGTCAGCTAGGTCATTTAATTAGAGAACTAGGCCGGCTACCAAGTCTAGCTCAGTACCATGACTGGATGCCAGGAAAAGGAAAGTCAGTGTTTTTATTCCAGAAATTATTACTACGTTGTCATGGTGTAAGAGCAAAATGACATCATTTCCTTTTCAGGGTATTGACTTCCTTTTGGCACTGTAACCTTGTGTTCAGTAGGTCTCCTGCACCTTCAACTTATCCCCATCACTACTGGTAGTTTGCTCCATAGAGCCCTCCCCCTCTCCTCCCAGACAACCGCCCATTGGTTGGTTGCTGTGTCAGTACACCCTGTCAGTCTGCACTAGAGCTCTCCCTTCAGCATGTCATTCTCTGTGCAGGTATTCATATCCCACTTCTCAATCATTCACAGAACTGATCTCAGACACCCGGCCATCTATAATGGCTTTGTGCCCTGGCCCCCTGTATTGATTCACCTTCCCCCTACACCTATAGTTTGATCCAAAGCCTTGTAAAATACAGCCACCTATCTTGACATATCTGTCTTTTTAATACCTCTTGAACTATCTGTGCAAAGTGAAGGACATTATATCTTACAGGTGGATTGGATGGCTCAATGCCATATTTTACTGCAGGTTTAGCCTTCTGCAGCCATGCTGCTAATGGCTAGCATCACAGGGGTGTTCCTCTCTCTAAAGGCTCTCCATTTGTTGTGCTTTCGAACTGGGCAGTTACATTCACGCTGCGTCTTCACATTAATCCTTCGGGGATCGCATGTGGTCAGGTCCCCGCCCCCGCCTCGTTTTAGTGATTCTGATCTTTAAAGGTGAGGGGAATACAGGAGTATGGTTGCATGATTTGCATTGAAAGGGGAAAAATGTTAAAGAGGCCTCAGTGAAATTAGTTTAATTTGTATTAATGTGTTGACATACATGGAGCATGACTATATTTTGTTGAAAACTGAATCTGAATATTCAGTAACTACTTAATTTAAAGGTGAAATGTTCTATAAACAAATCAAATGCAAACTGCTTTCTTAAGTCTTTGTGAAAATGCAGAACGATGTCCTCAAACTGCAGTTATTATCTTAGTGGCTGAGTAAACTTCTTCAAATGTCTCACAATGCGGAAACAAATATAATGAAGTCTGTGGCTGTTACTAACGAAATGTTACACATATTTTGTCACCTGTATCTGAATGAAGAAAAACAAAACATTTTTGTTGCAGAATAACATGCAACAGCCAACAGGAGCCTTTTGCTATACACAAAAGTAAAGGTAACAAATTTCTGCAGGTTTCAGCCCTGCTTTTCCTATAATGCAATTAGTCTACTCTCTTGACATATTGCTTAGTAAATGGTTGATAGTCTCTTTCATTGTGATGAATATGAAGAGGTCACTAGCTGTCCTAACCAAATCGAAACAAGCTCTCTTTAATTTTTCAGAGGTGCCAATGAAAAAAAAGCCTTTTTCCAATTTCTGCCACATGCAAGATGTAGGAGTTGCTGATGGTGGAATGAGAGAATTCTGTGAGCGGCTGGCTGGCCCCTCCTCTCAGACAGGACCACAAAGATGATGGCATAAGCAAGTCAAAAGCCAGATTTTCGGCTGCTTCTGGTGTACGCCATAGGAGGAGGCTGTTGCTGTGGTAACAGGGATGCGGAGGGAGAGAATGGATGAAAGGGAGACTTGGTGCTACCATCACGGCACAACATTTTTTATTACACGTCCAGCAGATGTGATCCTAGCGATGCCTTGCAGTCTAGCTTGGAGGCTAAGGGAGACAGGGAGAGGGTGAGAGAAAGAAACAGAAAATACAACTAAACATCTTTTGTCCCAGTTCAGACTCTTGCAGAAAGGCTTTTGCATTTCCATGCAGCCACTTGCTGGTCACTGTCACCTTTCAAAAGTCCAGATGCTGCAACATAATAATCACCTCTTTTAGGGCCTATGTTAAGAGGAACATTGTTGTTTGCTTGCAATTGCTTGAAAAATAGGTGTGTTGCATTAAACCATCACCAGGGATGCTGATACATGCCTACTTTTACCACATAAATGTTTATAATCTTGCGTCTCTGTGGTGTGCGTCTGTCTGTGCTCCCCCTGTTTTACAGGCTTATGTTCCTCTGGTCTGAGGAAGTGTGCAAGTATGAACTCAAATGTAGACTGTGTGTATTACAGCAGCATAAGGCTGTTTTGGTGACCATTCTGCCCCTGTCTCCCACTGCCCAGCTCTCACCCCTCTTACCAGGAGCCAGACAGGAGGATTCAGGACTGATTGGAGTTGTCATCCAATTCTCCCAGTAAGAAAAAGTGGAAACTGACGTCCACCTGATTGGTCATTGAAGCCAGAGCAGTAGCTGGTGGTGACGCCTTGTCTCGTCTTGTTATTAGTGTTTTTTTCCCCTCAACAGAACAGCAGGAACATTCTTTGGGTCAAAATGATGCAGCCCAAGTCCAAACTGACACTTATCCTAAGTTATCTGGAGGTCCTGGGGACTGGGGCATGTACAATGGACCTGAGCTTGGTTATTAACTTGATGTGCCCAGCAGTTAGGGCTGCATGCCTCGCCAAGCTGAGAGGAGCACTTAAGCAAACCATGCTGCAAAGAGGCTGAAGACCACGGGAATGTGACGTCATCCAGCCAGACCATGTGACCACAGCTTAACACCAGTGTCCCCTATGCCCTCCAGCCTTGGCTGTCTGTGGGAACATCACCGTGGACATCCCTCTTGAGAGCTTCCTCTTTGAGCTTCAAAATGGAGAAAAAAAAACTGGATGGGAGGGGGTGATGAAGGAAAGTAGTTCCACCAGCACTTCAGTTGTTCCTCAGCACTTTTGTTCTGGGCCTCAGAGGGAGTCTTTGAAGACCATCCCAATTAGTGACCACCGAAGCAGCAAAGATGGGATGTGGCGGTGGACAAGGTCCTCGCTGATCACCGGCCTGTTCCGCCCGCAGTTGTAGCTGAACGAAGGCCTTCCTCTTTTTTAAGCCTCCGAGCATGAGCACCACAGCATTGAATCGCCACGCTGCTGCAATACCCCATTTCTCTCGAAATCCCCCAGCTTTGTGAATCAGTCTTCAGCTGGAATGGTCTGAATGTGGACGGCTGTCTCTCAGGCTGTGGTTAGAGATTCGCTTGTTGGGAAATGCAGCTCCGTCTTTCAGCACAGCCTGGCTATTGTTCTGTGGTAACTGGCAGCATTTTTTAATTTCTTTCCCTATATGTACTTAATTATTGATGAATTCACTGACTGAGGATGCCTGATAGGTATGGAAAGTGAGGAACGTCTATTGAGAAAACAAGCCTTCAGAGATGGAAGCGATGTCCTTGGCTTGCAAACACACTTGTAGGATGCGTCTCAAATACCGATCACATAAATTTACTGCCATTTACTATCTGCATCAGTGTGTGTATGTGAGATGGATATATTCTAACTGTATGAGATTAATTTCCAGAGCACACACTCGGACAGGGAGGCCAGCCTTCTGTAACCTATTCCATGACCTTCCATCTGCTTTTTCCCCTGTGTTGACAACACAGAGGTCTTTTTGTTTTGTTTGTTTTTAATCTACACAGTTTTTATTCAGCTCCCTCTACTCCCATCCCAATATAATTTCCCCTTTCATTCTTCCCTATTTCACGTTTTCTCTTGTCTTTTTTATATATTTACTATCATTACCGTATGACCTTCACCGTGATGGGTGGTTAAAAGGATGGATGGATGTATAAGTTATAGTTATTAAGTTGTAGGTTTCCTGAATAAGCCACACTGTAAATTAGTCTATTAGTTATCAAATGTATTTACCATCACAATCTTAAAGACGCAGTATGCTCATTTGTCGGCATGTTGTATCACTACATTTTTGCTCCTTCCCAGCTTCATATGGCCTGTCTGTGGGTCCTGGAATATCCGAGTGCGAAACTCTGCTCTAGCATGTGGTGCTTCAATTGTACCGGAGCTCAGCTGAAATAATGGTGGCATATATGGATGAGGCAGAGAAAAGTTTAACATAGAAGGAGGCCGAGCTGGGCACCGGAAAAGTGCAATATGGACATAAGGTGGCCAAGCTAGGCTGCGGCAAGGTGAGATTTGGATATAAGGAGGCAGAGCTGCACTCCAGCAAGGTGGATGTAAGGAGGTGGAGCTGGGCTCCATCTATATTTACACCCTGATGGCAACCATACAGATAACATCACTATTTCATTTTGTGAGTGAAATGACAATAAAGTTGACTTGATTCCTCCTGAATTTTTTTGGTGTCTCTTCAGGTCTTCAGGCTTCCCAAAGGCAGCTTTATTGTTCTAATGACTCTCCATCTGTCTTGCTGGTCCATCCATCTTGCCTTTTTTTGTAGTCCATAGTATTCACCAGCGCCAATGTTTAAAGGCATCAATAGTCTTCCTATCCAGCTCCTTTATTGTCTCGCTTTCACATCCATAAGGAGTCAAGGGAAAGCTGCATATTTTGAACAATACTGATCTTTGTTCTTAGAGATATGTCAGTACATTTGAAAGTATGTTTTTTTTTCTAGGTCATTCGATGCGGCTCCACATCTCTTTGCCTTCCTGGATCCTTTGTTGGCCATCATTGTTCCAAGGAGGCAGGAACAATGTGAAATTTCTCTTAGACTCCATGTCACAACACTTAGTTTTCTTCACACATTTTAGCCTCAGTCATGTTTTGCCCTCTATTCTTAAACTCTTCTTGTGAATGTCTCAAAACTGTTTTGTCTTTAATCCATAAGCGCACTGTCGTCCGCATACTGAAGGCTGTTGACGGTGTGTCAGGCGAAGCGGGATGCAGCAGTGGAAAGGCTGGTGTTTACCTGGAGTTTGCTGGTGCAGCGACATGTATTTCAATTAAGTGTTCAAGGCTATCTTGAAGAAACGGAGAGCAAAGGGCTAAGGCCCACATGCGGTGACTTGAATGAATTGCCAAACTCTAAGTGCGTTACATATTCCAAGGATTCTCTATTGCAATGCTGCTCTGCACCTCCTGTTTCTGCACCTCCGGTGTGTAGTGAGAAGTGTTGCCATTTTATTGTTGTAGTGAGTTTACCAGGTAAAAAAGAAATCCTGGATGTACCATTAGTCAGCTTTGACAGTGTAAACATAGGCTTCATGTTATCCCTTTCCAAGTGCTTGTCCTCGACAGGGTACTAGGGGGTGCTAGAGACTCAGGCAGCATAGGGCCCAAGGTCCATCACAAGACAACGTAAATATCTACTTACTTATTTATTTATTTATTTATTTATTATTAATGAATAACATTTAGTTGCCAGAATTAGTTTGCATAGAATGCTTAATGCTCATTTGAATTATATACCCTTTATGAAATAAATGTGCATATAAAACCAAAACTGATATTGGGTTCATATTACTAAGGTTGGAGCTGTTCATTGTACCTCAGCGGCCCCGAGACCCTGAACAAACAAGGCTCCACATCATGCTTACTTTTCAGTCAAACATTATTCATCCACAAAGCAACAAACCATTCCTTACGCAATAAAACAAAAACAAACAGCAGATTAAATTCAGGTTATAATATGGGACACAAACCAGCAAGCTCTGATAACTCCCTGGCAATGCCCTAGGGGGCAGGTTCTGCTCTAGATCAAGGTCCTGCACAGAACTTTGTCACAGATTCCTGCACTTATTTCTATTCTCACATTTAAGTTGTTCGGGATGGTAATGTAATGTTTAACGTTATATGTGTGGGAAACAAGTAAAAAAAATGAGCAAGTGCAGCATTGCTAAATAGTAGTTTAATACTGTGGGGGAAATAATAACAATTTACCTTAATTGGCTATTTCAGTACTATGACTGTTTTGGGATCAGTGCTGAGTGGCACCGTCGACCCTGGGATCAGGGAGGCTTATTTGCATTTCACAGCATAACCTTTTCCAGGGCCAAACCAGGTGTTCTAGCAGAAGCAAACACCTATTACGGAGGTGTGGTGTGTGCCTATGCTTACACAGTGTTATGAGGGCGTCACGGCAGAATAATTAAGGGTGAAAGGCACTTATTTCCTCATTAAAATGATGGATAGCCTCCCTAGTACAATCCAGGGTGATAGCTGTGATATTTCCAACCACCAAGGCTCACGAGGCTAAAAAAGACAGCCATCGCGTAGGGCACTTTAAGAACGATGTTGTTATGGTAACAAATGGCTTCTTGAAATTTTAAATAAATTATACGGAACACAAGGTTAGAAGCCACGCTCGGCTCAAAATACAGATGCTAAAATAGTACATCCACACATTATGACATTTTACATTTACACAAAAGTGACCTAATTGTCTCCCTTAAACCTCACGACAGGCCATGGCCTGCAGTAAATGAATCCGGGAGATGGATCTTTAATTGGTGCCTGAGCTTCTTGTTCCCTTTATAAAAAATGACTCTGGGAGGATTTATGATATTGCTCATATACAGAGAAGGATCAAAAACAGCCCTAAATCTGGTGAGGAGGCATCAACAGATGGTAACAGGCTAACATGCCAGCCTCATTGGCATCTGTCACCTGCGCTGTGATGTTGCCTTACACATTTCTTCAAGATAGCTGTCCTGAAAACTGTCTGGTGGCCTTCTGATGTTCCTCTGTGGATCTGTGGTTTTTTAAGTGTCCATTGTTCAAACAGGAGTGTGTCACTGTTTAGGGAAAAGAAGCTCAGCTGAGCGGAACAGACGGGATGTGTACATTTTCATTGTTTCCTGTGCATTTTGCTGAAGGCCTCTTTTATGGCATAAGTGAGTGGGGTGGTGGTGATTGCTTAGCTGTAAAGGCTTATATCTTAAACCACTCCAAGTCTCATGTCTCAAGACTTCTGGGCTGACACAGGGATCTGAGTCAGGGATCTGACCATCTGGGTCTTGTGCTGCAGATCCGAGTCTCTGGTGCTGATCAGCTTTCCGGTAGTAATAGGCCCCAAATAAAGTCTGCAACCCTGGTCTTGTATTGTTTTTGTCAAACTGTCACATGACACAGTCACGTGACACCATCACATGACACGTCCCCTTCACAAACACCCAAAACCTAAGTAAAGATAAGCAATGGAGAAGAATTCCTTGCTGTATGATTATGTAATTCTCACAGTGAGCCGAATGCTGAGGGACGTGTTGAGGGGTGAATGACACAAGCATTGTTTCTGCCTCCCCTCCAGTTGGGCTCACACATAAATATCTCCCACTGCCTGAGGAAATGGGCTGAATTCATTATGTTTTCATTTCTTGTTCTCCAATGACAGGGTACCGCCACCCACAAAACTGTCACCAATAGATCCACCCATTACCTGTCTCTGTATGTAAACCAAGATAATATGAGTCTGATTTTGTGTGTGCACTAATAATAAAACAACAAAATGAGCATGTCTGACAGTATGCAAAGCACATCAAATGCAGCTAGAATGAAGGGGTTTATGCTTTAGCTTTTGAAAGGGAGATTACTGGCCTGGTAAATACTGGAGGCCATGGGGACCACATTAATAAGCACAGTGTAAAATTACACGCCTCCTGCAAACCGCGAATTGGAACCAGTGGAGCCTGAACACACAAAAGAAAAGTAAGCATACAGACTGATTTATGACCAATCGAAAGTCCTACATATACTTTTTTTTACAGGAATTAATTCCCCCCTGAGAGGCAATGGGGTTGGCGGTCATATGGTGTTTACTTAGCATTACATTTTTGTTGGTTTTGAAAAGCGTTATGTGTCACCTCGAGGGGGCAGGCGTGGGAATATCCAGAGGAATGAGATGGGCCTGAACATCTGCCGAAACAAAACAAGCCTCAGTCGTGTGAGTGATTAAAACTCAGGAAAACTCATCTCCTGTCTCCCAAACGGCTGCTGGATAGTTTGCACGGTTAAAATGTATTTATAGTGGTATTTTTTAATCAGTCTTGCCTTCTGCTGCACATTTTCGGTGGAGCTGGAAGTGCTTTAATCTCCCAGGACCAAACGGTCACGGTGCCGAATCTGCACACCAAATGTTCTGGTCTTGTCTTCCCCGTCTCGGACACAGCGGCATTCTGTCAGTGAGGCCTGACGAAGGAGGTCTCCTTTGGGTCCAAGTGGCAGGTACACGCATTCACAGGGCCCATCAGAACCAGGGAATTCTGATAGCGTGGTGCAGCTCATGGGCGGAGCAGGGAGGGGCGGTGCTAGCTGTTGTAGGTTGACGAGATCAGCATGTGGGACCATCTGCTTCTCGCGCTGTCTGCTGTGTCATAATGCTTAACCCTTAGAACCCGAAAAACGCAAAATGCGTCGATTGTAGCACCCATTAATTTCAGGCTTGTAGCTTTGGATAGGCATAACACACAGACATGAATCGCATATCGTTGGAATCGAGAGAACTTACTCAATCTGGTCATCTGGTTGTGCCCTGAAGTATTCCAGAGTAATCCTGTGCACAATGAGGCATATATTTTAAACATTTTCCACCGAAATGCACCCCTAATAATCCATAAAACATTGATCTTATTCACATTTAATGGAAAATAAAGTGCATATTCACTTCCGCAGTGATCCACGCACTACCCTTCTAGGTAAAAAATATTTATTTTATAATTAATTTATTATAAGCCTATAAATAAAGGCATAGAAAAACACTCAAAATGGGCTGGAGTTTAACTAGAAATAACAACAAAACGAAGTATTTTATTTATCAGGAGGACAATTGCTTAACATTTTTGTGATGTTTATTCACAAAAGTTTGTATATTTATGCTTGATGTCGAGCTTCTGTCAAAACAGGAGAAATAGAACATACCCAACGTGTAACTGGAACACCTCCCACACGTAAACACAATGACATGCTACAGTGTTGCTCTACTGTTTGAGGTTAAAATGAAGTTAAAATAAAGGTTTCATTCTCAAATTTCACTTTACCAATCATATCGTGAATAGGTGGAAAAATGATAGCGATAAGAATTCAGCATTAGACTAAAACCGTCAGAAATATCCGTGTTCGTACAGTGGATCATAAACTAAATAATGCTAAAGCAGGTTTGAGGTGCTGTGCTTCTGGTCTGCTGCATGTCTACAGCGTTTAATATGGTGATCTGTATAAGCAGTGCTCGAAGTGGAGAAGTAAAAGTGTCGCTAATATATTGACCATGAGAAGGGCGGCGGGGGTGTTGGGAACAACAGAAGCGCCTTAATAACACTGTCGGTACTGCGCGCGGTGCCCCGCCACTCTCGCGTAATGCTTGTCTCTGAGTAGCAGAGTACTGGAAACTTGTGAGAAGTGGTGGTACGATAAAGATTAAGATATAGCAGTGCCGGTACTGCTTAATATTTATTATGTATTTGATCCCACATTTGCGCTTGCTACACCCCGGCACGCCTCCTCTTTACCCCGACATGCAGAACGTGGAAATGAGTTACGTTGTGAATCTGCGGTCGATTTCTTTTTCTTAAGGACCCTGATGTGTGTCACACTAAATTGAAATTGAATTTGCGAACTGAATTTTTCGAGGTAGGATAAATGTTATTTCAAGTTACTGGAATTCAGATTCAAACTATTAAATTCAGATTCAGTTTTGTAATGCGCATAACTGCAGATTTAAATATACAAAATTCATATTCAGTTTCTAGTGGCACAAATATCAGCCCATACGCATGCTTCAAAGTCAGGCCACACAGACAACATCAGCTACATTACTGGTCAACTATGTCAACAGGCAGATCAATTTCATCAATAACCAGATCATCTATATCAACAACAGAATCAATAACATCAATGGCCAAATCTACTACTTCAGCTTCATCAATGATCAGATCAACTACATTAGGTACATCAACTATATCAAAGGCCAAGTCTACTACGTCAGATACATCAAATTTATTAATGGCCAGAACTATTACATCAGCCACATCAACTATATTGTGGGGCAGATAAGCTACTATGATGTGGATTAGCAACGGTAGCGGTGAGCTGAAGCATCACTGTGCTTAATGGTGCCTCCGTTAGGTGTTTAATTATTCAGGCATTTAGCTTGTGCAGTGTTTCTTGGTGTACTTCTCCCAGGTAGTCACATAACACAGCTCACCACAACTCAAAATCAACTGACTGAACTAAACGCTGAAAAGTCAGTCCAAATCAGGCGTGACTGGAGAACCTTCCAGAAGATCCATCATTTGTGTCAATCTGAATGCTTACATGATTAGCAGAGAAACATGTGTCCATCGCTGTCTCTACAAAAGAGGAATCGCCTTTGACAATAAGAACCATGTGGTCTGACTCAGAGATATTATTACTTGGGAGATAATGCTAGCTTCACATTATTCGCGATACTGTTACAGTAGTTTCCTGGGCATTCTTCATTTTTAAATTGGTTTCATAAGAGATAAAGCTCCTCAGGACATGTTGGCCATCGTTATCTGCACTGAAAAAAATATATTTAAAAAAACCTATAAAATATTGGATTGATGGAAAAAGAGAGATGATCCATGCATGATACTAAGGTGGAGTAACAGGTCGCTGTAAGTGGTTTGACTCCTAGTGCCTTTTGCTGTCCCCCACTTCCGTCTCTCAGCTTCAGAACCCCATCCGACTGTCACATAGACCAGAAGAAGGTGCTCCAGCATCTCAATGAGAACTTGTGAGGGGGGAGGCAGTGAGAGCTGAATCTGCGATGTGTCCGAATCATTAATAGGATTCGCAATGGGCCGCCATACATCTCTGTGCTCTGTTTATACGTGCGAATAATCCTTCCTCCTGCTGTAGTGTACGTGGTTGGATTTTTGAGCTGCTATGATTAATGATTTTTGTAACCCTCCCCTGAGCTTTTGCCTGATTTTAGTAGAAACCATGAAATTTTTCAGAAGGAAATGTAACCCCTCCACCATTGTTTGTTTAATACTTCTGGTAAATAATTACCAAGAGAGAGGGAGAGTTGAGGAGGGTGGGGCGCAGAACTTGGGTGAGAGATGGATAACTCAGTTAGGTGCCGCAGACAGTGCCACAGTGACAGCAGTAAACAGGTCAGACAGATGGGCCCCCCCAGGCACAGCGGACTGCGAGGAAGGGCCTGAATCGGTGGCTTCGGCCGACCCCCGGATTCGTGATCGATAACGGCGCTTGAAAGAGGCAAGTGGCGTCATGCGGCTCGGCGTCCTGGTTCTGGTGGAGAGCTAGTCCTCAAGTCACCGTGGATACAGTCATCGCAAAGAGTGGAACAAATTGTTGATGAACGCACATAATTATTTGTTAATGATATCATTTGAAAATTAATTGCTTCCCCACCAAGTACTGAGACGTGCTCTGGAAATGTTTTCCATTCTTTCCCCCATCCTCTGGTTCTCTTACCACATGTGCCCTGTGTTTTATTTTCATAATAAAGTCCTCAGCTCCCTCTGTAATTGTCTCTGGCTCATTTTGTTGTGGGGGGTGGTGCTTAGCTCTGAGATCTCGTTGTGTGAGCTGCTCTGAAGTCAGAAGTGTTACCACTTTCCTCTGGGGCACCAAAATGACTCATACCCCAGATTCAAACGCTCCTCTACATGCCGAAGACGAGGATTAGAACATATAAACCGCGCTGTGCGTGGAAGCTGTAACCACCCACTGTGAATCTAAAGGGAGAGTTATGCAATAAACTGTATTTAAAACATGAGTAAATGCTAATTTATGTCAAAGGATGAAATGAGCCTGTTTGCCTCTGTTCTGAGGCCGATTTCTGCCTATCAATCATATGCATTAAAATGGGCGTCTCAGTCAGCAAGGTTGCTTTAGCTGAAGGGCAGGGGTTCAAGTTTGTATCTCATATATAAATGACATAGAACTTCCCCACCTTTCCTGTCCCCATCATCGAGTGTCACAGAAAAATACAGCCATCGACAATGTTACTGATTGGCTGACAGAGAGGATAGTGTGTGACTTAGAACTGTGTTTGCCAGGCACACAGAATTATACTTAGTTTCTAGGCGTGTGAAGGTCCACTTCTGGAAGATGCCAACTGCTTTCAGAGGATGAGCAAACATGGAGGATAGCGTGGGCATGGAGGTTAATCAATTATTTAAGAACATTAAGGACAAACTATTTTGTTTATGGAGGAACTATCAAAATGGCTAATAATTAGACATATTGATCACGAGAAGTATCAATCCTGTAATTTATACTTCAGCTTATACATTTTTTTTCTGAAACATTCTCGTCAGCATGTTCTTAAAAAAATACACATGCAGAGAAACTCAGGGAAGCCAGTTAGCAAAGGTTTCATCCTAACATGGCCCATTCATCACTGTCCGCCTGGAGGTCAGAAAGGAGCTGAATTATTGATGCCTGGAACTGAGCCAAGATATCTGTTAATATTTTCTGAAACAGAAATTTAATGCCCCCCAGGGTAACTGAAAGATTGGCAGCAAACGAACAGAGATGCCGATAGTGAAAAGCTAATGGAATATTTTGGGGATTTATAAACAGAAAACTATAGAAATCGCAGGTCCGCTTTCTTCCATTCAGACAGAAAATGGGAACGTTTTCTCCAGGAGATGGCGGTTGCTTTTCTTTTCGTGCACTGTTTGGGGTCCCAGTGGGGAAGAGGGACATGGAGGGGGCTGCTGGGTGACAGATGGGGAAGCAAAGGCTATGAGCAATATCTGAAAAAGCCTCGACACCCGGCACAGGGACGAGGCCAGCAGAAAGCACCAGGGGCATGGCCCGGGGTGCTGCAGAGGTGTATGTGACATACCACCCCGGGTGCTCTTTTATCCACCCGCCTAGTTCAGTCAGCCCTGGCAGGGCCCCGCTCCCTTTCTCCTGTGTGGCCCATTCTCTCATGTCAGCATTCACTCCCCAGTTTCAATGTCACTTACAACTTTATTAAGCTGTCTGTACTTCTGTCTATCCATACTTCTTTTTCTCCATAACCGCTTATCCAGCACAGAGATGTATCGAGCCCAGAGGCTATCCCCCAGGAGGCAGGGGAATGTATTTGACGGAACGGCAACCCATCGCAGGGCACACACTCATAGACACTAATACCATATTGGCATTAGAAACTCTGCACATGAGTCAGAGGCCGGGATCCCTCAATCCAGGTGGTGTGAGGTTCCGGTACCATCTGTCTGGCTGCAGTCAAACTTCAGGATGAGCTTTCCAATGGCAGATTTTGTCTTGGCAATAATGTTTGGTACTCTTCAACTGAATCATGTGACTAGATCCATAATGAATGTAGCCATCACCTATGGTACACCTACAAAAAATATGTATTGTGCAGTAAGAAAGCTATCCTACATATTGTCTGTTTAAAACCTCGAAAGAAACACTTGCGTCAATAGCAAAATAAGTAAAATATGGAAGTGAAGTGCTATAACTGCTGTATTATTATGTAAAGTATTTAATAAAGCATATGTTAGCAGGGTTAAATGATACGTCTGATACATTAGGGGGTCAAACTGCTCAATGCATTATGTATTGCCCTGCAATTACCGACAAACGT
Organism: Cyphomyrus plagiostoma; assembly: GCA_019775915.2. Taxonomy (NCBI): domain Eukaryota; kingdom Metazoa; phylum Chordata; class Actinopteri; order Osteoglossiformes; family Mormyridae; genus Cyphomyrus; species Cyphomyrus plagiostoma. Next base: position 20,157,836 of record JABFEA020000067.1, read on the forward strand.
GTGAGTTAGCTCTGTCCTTGCAGAGTGAGAGGCAATTGCCATAATAAGTGGTGTTTTTTCCCGTACCGGTCCATTTTCAGCCACCTGTGAATAGCACCATTTTCCCCATGGTCCCCTCGTCACTGACGTTAGTGGCAGCACCTTTGCGCCTGGATGGAAGACTGCAACGTTGCATTGTGGGGAGTCGGCGCATTTTCAGCTCGCTAACCCCTCATTGTGGGTACCTGGGTTGGCGTGGTGAGGGAAGGAGATCCTGGCATTTGAATTAGCTGCACCTGAAGTGAGGCAGCTGTCGCATTTGGCCTCTAAGAATCTCAAACAGCCAGTGGTGTCACCCAGTCCTGTGTCTGCCGCACCCACAAATTATTCCCATTCAGACCCCCCCCACCCCCACCCATGCCAGGCCCACAGATCTGAAATCACGTTCTGATTCTGTGAGCCATTTCCATGACGAAGGTACCTGACAAGTCAATATTCACATGACACAATAGGAGGAATGCCATTTTTATGGTTGTTAATAGAAAAGGTATTAATAATAAATATAGCACAAATAATGGTAGCAGGAAATGCAGTGACGTGTAGAGAATCATGTAACGTCTTCTAAATCACTGACAGGAATGCCAGCCAATTCAACCGGGTGCTACTGTTTATTGCAGATGAACTGGGGGTGCTGAGAAGGAACGGAATAACCAAGAAGAGGAATACATTACCAGCTATAGCGATACGAAATGAACAATATATTACAATAAATGAATACAAACAGAAAATACAATTAGGGATAATTGTCTCTGAAGAGAGGAGTTATCTAGTAGCCTTTGGTCTACAGAATAGCAATGCATACAACACTTTGTCCTCATAGTACATGTAGGCTTTTCATTCTGTGTGTGTGTGTATGTGGGGGGGGGTGACCTTTTTCCTGTGTCACATTACTAGCCTCTCTCCAGTGTTGTGCAAGTTCACACTTTTCATGGTCTAGTTCAAAGTTCAGTTCACACATGCTCAAAGTGAACTGTTCACATTCATAGCTCACAATTTTAATTTTTGAACT
>JABFEA020000067.1:20158983-20172793 GCA_019775915.2 Cyphomyrus plagiostoma
TCAGTTCAAAGTTCACTGAAATATGAACGTGTTCAATGAACGCGTTCTTTTGAACTCGTTCATGCACAACACTGCCTCTCTCTGCAGTGAGGAAATTTTACCTCCCTTCATAAGTTTACTTTTGGTAAGAGGTCAGGGCTCTGGTCTGAATCTGCACTTATTTTCCTACCTGATAGTGAAGAGAAGCTCTGCGTCTTCATTGCTGAAAGCGACTGACCGTCTTTGTGATCCCTGTCGTATTTTCTCGGTGGCTTTGATGGTCAGAGACCATTTCTGTGGGGTCTGTGGGGGTGAGCTATGGCCCGATGAACAGGAACCTGTCACGGAGTGCCTCTTTTTCTCGCTCTGCATCTGTGACTAAAAGGACTGTCATCATCAGCCTTGTTTATAGTTCAAGGAAATTGCCAGCATCACCATAAACACTTAATCACCTGAAGCATATGGGACTTTTACCACCACGCCCATAATCACTATGACTATCATTTATTCATCATCATTATTTTTACTATCCAGCTGTGTGTCATGTTTGCCATTGAGTGCTATAAAAAGTTATTCAATATAATGTTTCGCAGTACTTAGGATCATCTGCAGGCACAACCTGAGTGACTGATGGAACTATATCTCGGCTTAATTCTTTCCCCAAATCTATCTTCCATACTTACTGTCAGTCCCGCCTGCCACATCGATCAGCTCCACCCAGTTCATCCATGAGCCAGCCCATTACTGCATTAGAGCTTGCAGGTGGAGACTTGTCAGATGAAACTGCAAAAGAAGCACGTCCTCTTGTCCACACTCGCTGCTGATGTTGGACTGAAGACAGCGTCTCTGCAGTTTCTTACCTGTTGTTGCCTGGGAACAGCCCCGCAGCACCATGTCATTGTGACATGGCGACGTGTTTGAATGCCACTCTATGTGCGTTAGAAGAAAGCTGCGCCTCTTAAAAAGAGCCAAAGCCTGAGCATTAGACTGAGCTCTTTTCCTGTGCGGCTGATGAAAGCTGATGTGGAAAAAGAAATCCATTCTTGCAACCTGATGTCTTATTGTACCAAGAAAGGGACCACATGTGGGAACCAGAAACCCTCACGTGACAAATCTTTAAGTGTTATACCACCTACTGATCCATCTATCCTTACTATTTGTCACATTAATGACAAAAATCATGAATCATGAAATGAATGTATCAAATAAAAAATATTTTGTAAAATATACTACCCAAGCTTTTCCCTAATCCTCCTCATCTGTTGGATGCAGGTGTCAGCTCTAAGCTAAGATTCCAAGCCTCCAAACAATGGTCCTGTCATGATCTGCTTGTCTGATCCTCCTGTGTGCCACATCCCCTTATTACCTCATGTGGATTCCCAGTGATCTCACCTGTGTCTAGTTGTTGTTAATAGATTCTGTGTATTTAGTGCTTCCGTGTCTGTCTTACCCCTGTCTGGTCATTGACGTCTGTATGAGTTTCAGCTCTGTGTTTTGGTGTTTTCCAAAATAAAACCCCGTTTACCGGACTCGTCATGTTCTGCTCCTGCTTCCCTGGCCCAAACGTGACAGAACAACCGGACCTATAACAAAGACACCTCCCCTTCGTGAGGCAGAACACCTCAATCTTTTGGATGCGGTAATATGCTGGCTCGGGCAGCCTGAGGCAAAGGAGGACCCCATGGCGCGAGCCATTGCTTGCCGGTCGAGGGAGATCCTAGAACGGATCTCCCCTTCCAAGGATCCACACCTCACGGAAGAGGGGCACATGCATTTGACCTGGCTGAGAATATGATTTGGCAGGTGACCATAGACTGTAGTTTTCCTCCTCCCTTGCCTTGCAAGCTGCTGGAGCTGCTGGATCTTGGAACACCAGCTCACAACAGGAGAATGAGACAGAAAGAAAGACGAGAGGACACACTGGGCATCTTCCTGGGGGCTGCCTCCATCTCTGCTACCTCACCTACGACGTGTTTCCAGTGGTATTTGCACACGACGCCCGCCTGCCTGCTGCATCACCTGCACCCAGAGCCCCTCTGCCTGTTGCTTTTCCTGCGCCCGAGGCAGCGTCCGAAGCCTGTGCTGTCATGCCTACTCCAGCCCCCATGGTTCCTGATCCCCTGGACCCTGTTTCTGCCCCAATTCCCATGGCCCCTGTCCCCAAGGAGGTCCCGGACCATTGGACTGCCACTCCTCCTCCATCTCTGGAGGGAAGAATCTTGTGTGGGATCCGTTGGGGTTATCCCTGGTGACTGCCCCAGTGAGCCCCTCTGGTGGGTCACCCTGACACTTTCTCCAATGTGGTAGATCTCAGCCATGACCTTGACTCTCCATGTCCAGAAGGGGGAGAGGATACTTGCATAGGGGTTGGGTCCTGCCCGCCTGCCATGCACCCTAGCTCGCCTTTGGCCCCCCTGGCTTTGGCTCAGCGGTTGCCTGCGGGTCCTCTGGTGCCTGCCTGGTAGTCATCTGCAGTGCCTCCCGCAGCATCTCGCCGGCCACCTTTGGTCCTGCCTCCACAGCTTCACCGATTGCCTGCAGTGCCCCCTGCTCTGGCTCGGCAGTCACCTGCGGTGCCTCCTGCGGTATCTCGTCGGGCAGCTTCAGTTCTTGTCCCCTCCTTCTGTCCCTCCATCTTCCCCTCCAGCTCCTGCCTCATGGTCACTGAGGGTCCCTCCTGCTCCAGACTTCTAGTTGCCTGCTGCCCTGCGGCTCCCACCTTCTGCCTGCCAGGGTTCCCTCTGGGTCCCTGCTTCCCCCATCCTTTACTTCCTTGCCCCCTGTCCATTTGCTCCACCCTTGTTCCCTCCTGGTCCCTTTTCTCTCCTTGGTGTTGTCCCTTAGTTGTCCCCCTTCTCGGGTTCTCTGTTTCCATCTTTGGTGTCCCTGTGTCTCTCTGCATTCCCCATGGTTTGTCTGTCCTTGTTGTCTTGGTCTTTGTTCTACATGTCCGTGCTGTTTCCCGTGGTGTGTTAATTTATTGATTTTGTTTCCCCAGGTCCTGTCCTGTTCTGTCCCCTGTTCTGTTCCCTCCTTTACCTTTAGGTGTGTGCACCTTTGGGATGGGGGGGGGGGGAGTTCTGTTATGACCTGTTCGTCTAATCCTTCTGAGTGCCACATGCCTTTGTTACCTCGTGTGGAACCCTAGTGTTCTCATCTGTGTCTAGTTGTTGTTAATTGATTCTGTGTATTTAATGCTTCTGTGTCTGTCTTACCCCTGTCTGGTCATTGACATCTGTACGCCTTTCAGCTCTGTGTTTTGGTGTTTCCCAAAATAAAACGTCATTTACCTGACTCATCGTGTTTTGCTCCTGCTTCCACGGCCCGAACATGACAGGCCCTTCTACAGCAACACCTTGCTCAGAGATGGGAGAACACGCATGTTCACCTGTACCAACGTGTTTGTATTCACCAGCTTTAGCCTTACAGTAAGCTATCAAAGCTTCCCTGGCTGACAGACTTCAGAGCAAAAACCTTTAATCTGCTGCCCAGTTCTGAACTGGACTCTGGGCTCAGAGTTCTAGACCAGATGAAAACTAGACCTTTTTGGTTTGGGATGTCCTGGTTTGTGGTGTTCGTGCTCCTTGCTGTGGGTAAGTTCAGTACATGTGCCTCATAGGTGTACTGACAAAGTATGTGTATAAAAATTTAACTAGTCTGAACAAAGTTAGTCCTGTAAAACTTCAGTTCACACGTATGGGTTTTATTCACAAGAAAAGTAAAGTAAAGCCTTGTGTTTGCACTCAATTTTCTGTTTATAAAGTTTCTTAGTGTGGAATAGAAATTACTGACCACGAAAAGAGAATCTATGTTTAATTCCCACAAATGTGTGTGTGTGTATTCCTTGTATTTTATTATATATGCTATTTGCCTTCATAAACATGTTATACTCATCTGTGTTCTTATTTCATCCCCTCATTAAGTTATTTGGATGAGCTTTCTCTGAGTGTTTGTCTTCTGAGAATTTCATCAGTGGTACTTATTAATGTTATGACTCTGTTTTTGCTTCTGAGGCAGTGCAGAGGAATTTCAGGAATCCCTACAGGATGTGTCTGTCTGAAAACAGGCGGAGAGCTCCCTGTTTGGCATACGGAAGCACACATTATTCTCGATGCATATCGGGCTGCTTTTGCGATTCTGAGTCTCTTCGGCTGCTGCCACGCCCACTTCGGGAATGACAAACGGGGACTGCAGTACAGAAGCCCAGACACATGCCAGGACTTGGTAATGAGTTAAGGATGCAGTAAAATGTGCCGCCTTGGATCAGCCCTTTGGTCAACCCAAGATGGCTGCTCCCTCTGCAGGACAATCTGGATAAGAACAGCCACACACTATTGGATATTTTCAGATACCATCCATTCATCACCTGGTCAGAGGTGGGGGACAGTTTAGAGATATCAATTGAAGCACATGCTGTTCGAGTGTGGGAGGAGGCCCATGAAATCAGGGTGAGAATATCTCATAACAACTGAGACACACACATCCAGGGTCGGAATTCATCCCCACCACCCACAACCCAGGAGGTACTGCCCATTGAACCCCTGTGCAACTTTTATGCTATTGTAGTACTATCAATGTAAAGTGTAAAACATTGTTTATTAGTTTAGTTTTACTGTTAATTTTCTTATTAAAATAAAATGCGGTACTTTAAATGTCCAGTCGGGGTTGATAATGACTACCACATGGCAGAGATCTCCCACTCCAGAATGCCTCTGGCCTTACACTCAACAACGATTATGCTGTTCCTTAATAGTACTTCTTAATTATTCAATTTATCTGTTTAAACGTAATAACATTGAAAACTCTGGTTGACTAACGGAGCAGTGCATAGATTAAATGACAGAGTAAAGAATGACATTTATTAAGTAAACTGAAAAATTTTGGGCTTTCTACTTCAGGCGACTGGTTGTAATAAGTGGCCAGTGGCAGGAAGTCATCAAATAAATGCATTTTCTTGTTATAACCACACTTCCTCCTTTTTTCACAATGCATATAGAAGATCTTCTGATGGAAACCCAGAAGAGCAAACCATGCTGAGAGCATTGGGCTCCTGGGTTTCAGAGCCTGATCTGTTCCCATATGGCTCTCATGGCTAATTGCAGATGATCACACTAACGGTTATGTGGCCATGGTGCAGAGGAACCACACACACATACACACACCTTGTCCTATGGCAAGGGGGAGGCATTTGGATTAATATCAGTTGTGGGCTGGCTCACTACACAGGAACATGATTCATGAATCTACAGCTGCCCTCCCTCCCCCCAGGCTAAAGCTGTTATATTAACCCCATAAATCCATTTAAAAACACAAACAAGTGTGCATTTCAAAGTCCCATGACCTGTGTGTGTGTGTGTGTGTGTGTGTGTGTGTGTGTGTGTGTGTGTGTGTGTGTGTGGTGTGTGTGTGTGTGTGTGTGTACCAGTGTGTGTGTGTCTGATCACATATGCATTTTGGGATGCCTCCTAAACATCAACAGAGTATCTGCTGTGGCATTCAAGCCTGGGAATTCTGATACATGAAGCATGCTTTGAAGCTCATATTGAGCCCATTACCTCAACAGAGGCTTCCTAGAACTCTTCACTTTCAGAAATTTTTCCAAATCAGCCCCACCTCCCTCAGAGTGCCGCTCTTTCTGTCAATCATAGCCTTGCGTCTTTCGTCTCCTGCAAAGCGACAAACTGTGTCACATGCATAAAATGGACATCAAACGGGCACTGACCGCTGCTTGAACAGAAGCTGCTTTACCTGGCCCCTGTATCATGAAGTGAGATTTGTTGGTTAGCTAGATAACTTGTCAGATTTAAGGTATCCCAGTTTAAACTGGACCTTATCTTTCTTCACTTAGATTTAGCCTTGACTACCTTAAATCCATCAAGTTGTCCAGGCAAGCAAGAAATGGATGTACAGATGAAACAGGAGCCTGGGGAGTAACATAGTTCTTTGGGATCTTACTGGGATGGGGATATATGGGCACTGGCTCCAGCTGAAAGCTGATTAGCCCTCTGGAGTCCCACTTCCCCTGTCATTCACCAATTCAAAACACATAATTGGCTCTGTATGAAGGGGAGGTTGGTTCCTCTGTATGACCCCTCCTATATCCGCTACCAATAAAGATCCTAGAATTGCCCGAGGGATTTCATTTATATCTTTTGCTTAATCCCAAAAGCCAACAGCCTCATTGACCTGAGGCCAGTCAAAGGGCAGCTCAGGATAGTGGGCTGGGGCTGATTGATATTCTCTGTTAATGAATGGCTGTAAGGCAGTCACTTTCTGTTCTCTGTTATGGTAAAAGCTGAGAAAGAAAAAAAATGTGAATTATAAAAGGTGTAGCCGGTTTCTTATTAAAGTTTAAAACTTTCCAAGGCATTCAAAGACAAAATTGTAGACAAAATAAATGTCAGCCTTCTTGAAACTATTCTCCATTTTAATATGTCTAGAATACAAACGGTATCCATTTCAAGATCTGGATGTTCCAAGGCTTCTTATAGTTTTTAGTGTTACAAAAAATTTCTATTACTTATTTTTACTTTTTCATGACTTACATCCAATTTGTTTTGAAGTGCATTGAACAGTGGTGTAATGTGACAGAGAAGTAATTGTGCTTTCATGTTTAAAATAAGGTGATAAAAGTGAGCTGGGAAAGAAAAGAAGATGGAAGATGGCCCAGAGTGCCTGTGTCCGAGTCGGAACCTGACTGGCGGGTTGGGGGGCGCTGACTTTCCTCTTCTCTGTCTCCCATAACATCCAGTAAAATGGAGTTTGTCTCCCTCAAACATTGCCCTTGGGTTCCTCCTAAAGGCACGCATAATTTACCGTGCTCCGTAAGTTTGGAGTCGGCCAGGGAGCGGGCGTACCCACTCGGAGGCGAACATGAGCCAGTTAATCAGCCACAGAATAAAGGAAGGTACCCGTTTTCTCTGGGTCTTTTGGGTCAGTAAATGGCTGGTGCATATGTGTGTTACGCTGAGATCAGAATAAATCCAGGCTGAATCAGGTAACTGAAAAACAAAAAACAGCCATCCATCAATCTTCCACTGAAACCGTAACCCTGGAATTATTGTAGGGCACACAGTCACAATATGGGCTTTTTACAGATGTCAGTTTGCCTAATTACAAGCAAGCAAAGTCAAACAAAGAGCTGGACCTCCAAACCCAGGGGCATGAAGCAGCGCCGCTGAGTCGCTGCGCTGCCCACCAACGTGAAGCACAAAACCAAAATTTGCGACTTATGGATAAAAATCACTCAACGCTACTATAGCAGCAGGCGGGAACTGCAGAACTTTGCTAACTTTATTAATAGTACGTTTGGCAAGCACATAGTTTTTGTCGTAAAACTTGCAGCACACCACAGACTCCCCACAGAGCCCACAGCAGTCAGAAGAGAAATGGCAGCTTTGGGATAATTGCCTGTTTAAAGAGAAGACTCTTCTACAAAGATCCCCTTCATGGGTTCCCTGCTAGACAAGAACAAAGAAAACTAATAAAGACAAAAGAATAAAGTAAAAACTCCATAGAGAGCAACATGCATGCATCTCGGCTTCATCCTGAAGTGATTGCTTTCGTTTGTCTGCAGCTTCCCTGCACCTGTTGTTGTCCTGATTGTTTGCGCTCAGTCTGAGGCATTTAGTACAGCTACAGCTCTGTTTGGGTCACTTAAGAACCAAGCGACACGTCCCTAAAAAAACTAGCCATCATCGATGAATCAGTCGAAACGCATTTTAATTGATGGAGTTTATGATTATTGGTTTATTTTTTATATAGCCCTCTTCCCAATTTGGCCACAGTTTTATTTAAAATAAAATAGGAAAAAGACTGCTTAATGTTACATAGCATTAAAAGTGGAGGGGACAATAAACAGAAGGAAAAGAGGGGAGTAAACAAGAGGAAGGAATAGTAGTACAAATTATATTTAGCCAATTAGCATCAGTGTAACTAGCGGAGTTGTTTAGGTAATCTGCAGTAGCAAACCATTTGGTGGGGCATAGATAGCAGGGAGATTGATAACTTTTTGTTTAGTGTTTTTTCATTATAATGAAGTGAATGTGCCTAATCCATTTAGGTGGTGTAAAATGACAGGTTTGCATTTTTTTGGGGGGGCTTCATCCTTACACACAGAATCCTCCAGAAACTTTCCAGATGGCGAAGCTTTAAGTCATATGCCCTCCCTCTCCTCGTACGGAGGCTAAGGTATTACTTGTATGCATGTAAAAATGGAATTCCCCACGATAGCTAACTGCGACAAGACCTCGATGACCCTGCCGACAGGGTCGTGACATCTTTTGAAATTCTCTGTGTGCGTAGCCAAGCCTGCTGACACTGGGGCACATGGCGACGCAGGGGCTCCATGGTAACAGCAGGCCTTGGTTACTAGCACTTTCTGCAGACACCACAGCAGCTCATAATCTCCATCAAAGCACAGCTAATACCCAGGAATCATGGAATGCCACGCTAGATGCAGAGTGACTACTTAGCCCAGTGTGCTACATCTATTCACCCATCCTTATTATTTAGTGCAGTGCAATGCAATGCGATGCTATGGTCCTCTACACCACCATTACACTTATATTCGTATATCAATCTGTCCATCTTCCAAAAACATTCATTTAGTATAGAGTCACCTGAGTCTGGAACCTGTCCCCAGAATTAAAGGGCACATGGCAGGGGACGCCCTGCATGGCACTGCAGTGCGCAGTTAAAAACAGCAAATATAAATATTCATAGCGTGACAGGTGGGAGGTGTTGAATACCTGGGGTGGGGCAAAGTCAGACTGTATTATCATCAACTGTATTATAACAAGTTGCGTGAAATGTTTATGCCCAAACCTACCATTAAATGTTAATAGTACACAGGTCTGTATTGTATAATATGCACGAAACCCTCAAACCAGTCATTTGTACATATGAAACAATTCCTTTATATTCATATTGGCTGGTTTTAAACCAGTATTTCACTGTTGATGCTATATTTAAGTATCAAGTGGTACATCAGCCCAACAACTAGAGAATGATTCTTAAGTTCTGGATCAATTTATTGATTTTTCCTATATTAAAGGCTAAACGCAGAATATTTCATTTTGCCATGTTTCTAAATATAAATTCACTTTTTAGTTAATTCTGTTCATTTGTATATTCATACACTATTGCTTTTCCATTATAAAGTATGATTTAAAAACCAGGGTCATAACCAAATTCAAGCTTAATCAAACTTGACCTCCAACAGGCCAGCTGTTTGCACAGGCCGTCACTTTGCATGTACCCAACAATAGGCATAAAAGTGAAGGTGTACAGTTTTCCAACACTTGTGTCCGACTCATGGATTTTTAGAAGCAAACCTTCTGAAGTTTAAAAAACACTGCAAAAATCTGTAACCTATATTTTCGGTTAGCTGGTGAACTTTATCTCTTGACATTTCATCTTTTGAACCTGCCTACTATTGCAACAGAATATGAGAGGAGCTGTCAGGTTTTTTGGTAAAATATGGAATAATATGGAATTTATATTTATTTTATTTAGCAGACCCCTGGCTCAAAAACAATGTATAAGTGAGGCTAATAGCACATTACAAACATATAGTTGTCAAGGAGCTGACTAGCTTCAATTGAATACCCAGGTATGAATACCCAGGTGCGTATGGATACCCAGGAATGAATACCCAGGTGGGTATGAATACCAAGGTATGAATACCCAGGCATGAATACCAAGGTATGAATACCCAGATGGGCATGAATACCCAGATGGGCATGAATACCCAGGTAGGTATGAATATCCACAAGTGTAAGCAGCTCTGGAACAAGTGTTACACAACCAGGGGCAAGTTGTTGTTTCCAGGGTCCTATTCTCCAGGGCCTCCTTCCCCCTCCCACCCCTCTAATGTAACAACTATTTGTGGTTAACAGGGAGTCCCATGCACATATGTGGTTTGAGTGGTGGTAAACGCCATGGCTGCATACATCGCCTTACAAACATAGCCTGAACCTAAACAGACAAGGACAAACCATTCATGATCTAACTGTTCTCATCAAAAGACAATTTAAAGACATTTAAAGTAATGAATAGCTTGCAGAAATTTTTATATTTTGTCAAACAAGATTGAAAAGACATAGTAATAAACATACATTTCTCACATAATAACTTGTGTATCAGTTTATATACAGTTGTAATATGTATCATAATATGTAAAATCATTGAAATATAATTTTGTTTCAGCTAAGACTGGTCATTATTAAATAAGCCACCAGCATTGCTGAATATGGCAGCATTGCTTTGTCGCTCAATATATCATACTTTTGTACAGCTTCCCTGAGATATTAATTTCTCACCCAGCAGTTGGTATATTGAGCTTGTTGGATTGTGACCACTCAGAATGCAGTATTACGGCATTGTGTGTAGGTATGTGAGAGGCTAACTCGGCAAACGCCCAACAAAGCACATGTTCTCTACTGTAATATTGTCCAGGTTTTCTTTCAAGCCATATTCTTCTAAAACCCACCCTTTCATCCATTCTCTTACTTTACTTTAAGTTGTTTTCACCTTAGTGGTCTTTCTATCTGTCCCGAGGATGCATGAGACTGCAGGACTCACCGCAAATGGGGACCGCGAAAGGGATCCATTATAGATGAGCTCAAACTAGCATTCTTGGGAAGCCAGTATCCCTTCACTCCGATTGGCGGATCTTTAGGCCTGGCCGTGCGACCAAGCTCAGTGCTATGGCAGGCCTGGCCGAATGCCTATTTGGATCGGAGAAGTGCTGTTCGGTCATTCTTTGTGAAAGCACAGTCTTGCTCCATTTTAAATTAAACATTTGACAGTGGATCGAGGAATTATTTCATCTTGACATCTTTTACTTTCCTCATGAATGATATTAATAAGAAAGTAATATTTTGTGCTACATATGAATGGAGCCCAGAAGTCATAACAGAGCTGTAGGAGTTCTCCTAAAGGAAGCTAGCGAGCTTGCTAGATGTTGAACCCATGGAACTCATTCCAAGCCACACAAGGCACTTGGCTTCACTACACCATTCATGCCTGGTTAGATCCAAATGTATACAAAGATCACATAAGCGAAGCCACATTATCAAAATAGCAATAAATAATGCAAAAGGGGTGTATTAGTTTCTACTTGGTGTTTTATAGGTGCAGCATTTTTGGGGGGATTTCACCATGGTACATGCGCAGTGGCATTGGAATAACAGAATAGGCATGAACATGGGTCATGTGGCTCACACCTGTGGAGGGCTTTCTTAGTTCTGAGATGTGATAACCTCTTAATATTAAACCTTTTATTTATTTTTACCTGTTGCACTCATTTACATAATACGGTCTGCTCAGCATAGACAAAGGTCAGCTTGTATCATCTCCATAATTATGCACTTATGATGTCTGATTTAATTTTGCTATTTAATTTTTTTTTAAAAGATGACATTATCTGTGTGTCTCAGGAAGGCAAAAGTGAAATTTATCAGTCTGGAAAACAATATTTTGATTGCTGAAAGTGGCTGAATGTGTTTAATATCTGTGTTTTTGAACAATGAATAGCATGACCAGCGAAGCCGGTGTATGACTGTAGGGGATTGGTGGAGGTGTAGATGGTTGGCGGGTGGCTAAAGTCAGGTGATATACAATAAGTTACTGCTTCATCTCTCAAGCAGGCCTTGCTGCCCCCAAAGTATTATATTTTCATTGCCCTCCCCCCTCCTCGTCAGATGCCACTCTGGCCGGATTAAGTCAAATGAGCCTGTTTTGGCTCGTTGCTCCATCCAGGCAGGCCCTGCCTCACAACCAGATTCTGATTGGATAATCAAGGATAGAAATAAGAACAGGAAATCAATCTTGAGGCAGCTGGAGACTGTGGACCCGTAACTTTGCACATTTTCCCATTTCTTTTTCTCAGATTTGCCGGCTGTTTGTTTGTCCCCAGGGCAATGGTAGTAAATGCTGCTTTCTCTGCTACTGAAGCTGCTCCTCTGGCACTGGATTTTTTTTTTGGGGGGGGGTTGAAGATGTAAGGTCACCTTTTGTAGGAGGATGAGACATGAAGGGTAGAGGGCAGGATGACAGTGTTAGGGGTCCCCTTTTAGCCTCTGTTTCTGTGGCACCTCGAGAGGGGCTGGCCTTTGTCTATAACCCTCACACTATCTGTATGGGGGGAGCGTCAGAAAAGTGTAGGAGAGAAGGAGACTAGTGGATTGCTGTTTTTTCATAAGAGGTATGAATTACAAAAGAAGGTACCACTTTAGGATAAGCCTCCATTTTGCTAATTATAAAAGGTAGCAACAAAAAAATTGTTATAACTGGTTTATTTATTTATGATTTACAAAGTATTACAACATAACCTGGTTATAAATAAATTATAATGCTTTTTCAGGGGTTGTCTTATTCTACAATGGCAACCAAGCGAATAACACATGTCATCCTGTACTTCATCATACCAGCTTAAAGGTATAGAGTTTTGGGGCAAATTTTAACTCAATCTTTAATATTTTCTTTAAAGAAACAAAATTAAAAAGCAGACCAAGGAGCCAAAGGTAGAGGAACGTTTCAGGTGCGACATTTAGAGAAATTACTGCATTTCCATGAATGACAACAGGAAGCAAATTATATGTAAATTACAACAAACTCTGCATTTTATTTAGAGGCTTGCTTGAAGGCATGAGCCATGATGCATCATCAACCAAAGCCTCCTGAAATTTTAGAGGTAGTGCCTTCCTCAGACCTGGCTTTGGAGATCTGCAAGATGCATTGTAGTCCAAATTTAAGCCTACTTCCGGACCATAACTGGTAATCCAAAATGACAATGCTGATGTGACATGGTCGGGCTTAATGACCACTAACGTGTCACAGTCCTCTGCTATTGATCTCGCAGATCAAGTGGGTATGGTTCAGCCCCCAGTGAGGTTTCTCTGTGAATATCCCAGAAAAATTGCTTTATTCAGAGAGAGGGCTTCTGATAAGGGAAATAAGCATTGTTTGACAAACCAGATCTATTTCAGGCTCAAAAGCATGTTACGCATCTGAATATCATACCAGACAAAGTGCTAAACCAGGGTAAATTCAACTGTACGCATCCTACACAGCTCGTTCAAGGACTGATGTACAGCCTGCAGTGATGTAGTCCTTTACAATCCACTTTTAAGTTTATGACCCAGTGAAATCAGATTTACCGTTTTCCATTACACATATGTGTCAGTGCCACTTTCCCTCCCAGCTGTCAAAATCACTCCTTCAGTGATTTGCTAGAAGGCCATGCCTTAACCTCTGGGTACTTAAAACCTGGTAATCGGATTAAAATTTGAAAACAATTACCTCACTGTGTATGCAGGTCTGCTCTGAGTTCCTACATATTTAAATAGTAAGTAGCAGGAGTGGGCAACCCTGGTCCTGGAGTGCTGGCATCCAGCAGGTTTTCCATCCTGCCTGGTCCGTGATGAACCACACCTGATCTCAGGCAGACAGTAACTCATCAGGTAGAATAGAAAGCCTGTCAGATAGCCAAACTGTAGGATCTGGTTGTCTACCCTTCCTATATATCAATAGGTCCAATTCCATTAACTCTCCCAGGACTGCATAATCTACAGTTCATCTTTATTACTTTTAATGTATGCAGGTCAAAACAATATTTCTAAGGCACTGTTACAGTAATTTAGACCAGATGTCTCAGTGCTAACCGCTGGTGTTACTGATTATTTGTGCCGACTGCAAATGTATTCTGTTTTTATGTTGAATACGAGTTAAATGAAATGTGTCTTGGGGGGGGGGGGGGGAAGATGAATGGCTGGAACCAAAAACCAAGCATATGGGTTTATAACTTAATAAGCCAACGCAAAGCAAC
>JABFEA020000067.1:20200389-20217467 GCA_019775915.2 Cyphomyrus plagiostoma
GGGTGGAAACACTAGGTAATCACAGAAGGTAACGAGGGGGGCGTGGCACACATGGGGCTGGAACAGGAACGGACGTCTCGGGGTGTAACAGGACCCATATCCTACAAGAATATGTATTTAAATATTTAAATGTTATAGATATAGACAACTGCTCTCTTACGCCAATCACCAAAAAAGGCATCCATTTTAAATGATAATCTGAGTTTAATGAAGCCAGGCGGCATTCAGCAGTATTTTAAAAGCAGTGTCTTTCTGACAAAGCCATTTGAACAAAAACATTGTGATTTAAATGGAACCCACAAGAGCTTTGTGACAGACTGTCAAGGAACACTAATATAACTCGGTCTAACAACACTTAGATCTGTGACTATAAAGAACATAAAAATAATGGCATGGTTTAAAAATCACATTTTTTGTTTCACGCATGATTATAATCCCATTTATATGGAATTGATGATTTTCATTCAATTGATAATTCTCTGTTGTATTTAGGCCACAAACAGTTATTTTTCAATGTGGATGTGAGCAACAGAGTAATCCAAAGATAGGTTTATCTTTTCCAGTGACTCTCTCCCTCTATCTTTCTTGCTCTCTGTCTAGAGGCTGAGGTATCTTTTGACAGAACATTTGTTTTCCTGAAGAAATAAAGCTCACTCTGTTTAAGACACAATAAAACCCATAATAGTAATAATAAGGAGACTCTACAGATTCATCATTGGAGATGAGCAGTTCCACGGCGACCATGGGACGATAAGGGTGGGTGGCCTGTCAATTTAAATGCCTCTTTCAAATCATGACTGTCGTCCATCTCTATGGAAACAGTTCAAACACTTACTCCACTGTTAAATATTTAGTTATGAGCTGTTATTTTATGCTTGTCATGATAAGGTTGGCGTGGATCAAGTAACTGCAATTTATATAAATGTTCATGGAATTCTTGTGGTTTTTAAACTATAGCTAGTAAATGTACAATTTACTTTCATATATCTTTGTGGTTTTTTATATTAATGTGAACCTAAAGCAGTCATATTTTTTAAAAGCAGTAAAACCTGACAGCTGTTAGCAGATGACTCTGCCAAGCCATCTTATCAGAAACTGAAGAATACTTCTGCAATGGAGAAGCGGGGATTGCTTTTGGAAGAGTAATGCTTAAAGCAGGATGCAGCCTCCCGAAACAAAGGAAGGAGACAGGGAAGATGAGAGAAGGAAAATGTAAGAACCGTACCAGTGTCTGCACTGGTCAGTGACAGAACTGTTAAACACCTTCCGATAAGCTCCACATCATCCTGCAGGTCTTACTTGGGTGGCCAGGAAGTCATAAAGGACCCTGTTTTCATTTTCACACAAAAGTGAATTCCATTTCATTTCCATAAAATATAGTCCAAAAAAACCTCATTATTGCGTTTGGGATGTGGCTTCTGCTAGCGATGGAGGTAGTGAAGTAATAGGTAGTCACTGGGTGCTCTCCATCACTCACTAGTGGTTTAACACACCAGGCTTTGCTAACCTCATTCTTGTGGGAGCCGGTTACTGATTAAAGGTACATAGTGCATTTTAAGAATGCTGTCCTATCAGGGTTGCCAACTTTGGTCAGCTGGTTGGCGTGAGATTTTCAGTTTCAGACAAGTCTGCATACACATTTACATGTAATAGGGTTTGCAGACTACCCCCAACACTTTTGATGCAACTAATTTTAGGTTTATTATGGAATAATAATAAATTTTGGCATAGATTTTTTGCATGAATGTGAGAGTCTGAGAGTGTGTGTAACACCAGATGCATGACAGTTGGCAATCCTGCACTACGCACCAATCCGAAGTAGCTCCAAGATTCAAAAACTCAGGATTGTAAAGATGATGTCTTTTAGCTTGACATTTCTGGCCTCCCAGTTGGCTGACAAGTAAATTGTATTGTTCAACATACAGACAATATGATGTGGTACTGTAGCTGGCAACAGTCCACACCATACAGAACCATCAGCAGTTCACAGAAGGCAAGAAGGATAGAGTGAGTCTGGCTAATAGGCTAACTGCTGCAACAGCACTTCCGAGCAACTCACTGGAGCCCCGCTAATGGTTTCATATGAGCCGTTATTGGGTATTATGGCACACAGTGTTATCTATGGTTCTGATTGGCAGGTCCACAGTTAGAGATGTGATCAGTGGGCAGCCCAATACATGCCCAGTATATGTTGTTTGATATAAGCATGATTAGAAGCCACTAAACGGGAGGGTAAACACCGGGGGGACCGACGTTTGCACATGACAGGTTCATTATCTACCAGCCTATGACATTTTGCCATGAATCAGTGTTGCTTATATACGCTATTTGAGGCTGGACTACCAAAAAAACTCACTCTGCCATTTGTGCACTTGCAGTCAAAAACAGCCAACCCAAAGTACAGGAAATGAAAGTGGGACATCATTTTTCTACATGTGATTCCTGTATTTGGGGGACGCATTGAAACGTAGACCAAACAGAGACAAGATCCCTTCACATCTGGCTCACTGTCACAGCCTGTCCAGTAAGGGCTGCCTTTGGAGTCAGTGATTACTGGTTTCGACCTGTTCATGACAGCAGAGTCCTCACAACGCTGATGGTGGCCACGTCTGCATGCGAGCACATCAACCCAGATCAGACGTTAACAGAGAAAGCGTGATACTTCAGAGAGACACAGTCACTCGGCATCTTGTCGTGCACTTGGCAGTGAACCATGTTAGACGTATTTTGACAAGATGGCTTTCGAAAAGGCAAATATTTTCTTGTTGAGGTATTTCGCTTATAATATGATATAAATACTGTGAAGAACTGGGAATTTTGTGTCTTGAAAAATTTAGCGGTTCAACAGTAAAACTTTTCTGCACTACACAGATGTCAAATAGAAGTTGAGAACTACTCAGTTAATTAGTCAAACAAACTGTTATTCCTCTAGATTTAGAATTTAGCCTAGGCTGATTATTATTTTGCTGTACAAGGTGATCTGTGTGTATCACCAATTAAGTCAGTTTTTCACATCTTCACATTTTTATAACGAAGAACATTTTATGTCCTTTACACAATGCCATTTCAGCTGCAGAACTAGCATCAGGTAAAATGCTACAAGGATCCTTGTAGCTTTTCAGATTCCTGAATTACCTTTCAGAGCAGCCATCTGTTACCCAGAGAGATGGCATGCGCACAGCCAAGGCCTTGCAGGCTCATGCACAGAACTTCCTGTTTCCCACACAGGGGAGGATCCATAGTGCATCACTGGAAGCTTTCCAAGTGGTGGGGATCCAGATATATTTCCGAAATCCAGGACACAAATACTGTACTCAAAGTCATTAGCAAAGGTCAATCAGAAACTGACCAGGTAATGGAGGACACTAAAGAATTGTGGACACTCAAGGTTGTAGGCATGGAAAAGTAAGTCATGTTATGAGCCAATCCCCCTGGAACTAATGCTCGGTCTGTGACTCGAGTGAGAAGCAAGACTTGTTTAGTACATCACTAAAACCACAATGGATTAATAATACAGGTGAAAACAATTACCAGAAAGTTGGACTTGTCCAATCAATATTTCAGTACTCTGTACATTAGGGTGGGATGAAAAAATCTAAATGTCCAATAGAAATTTCCAATAGTGCAGAAAAGTTGTCACTGGACCTCATTATTAAACATGCAAAATATCATTGAAATAGGTTCATATTTTCAGGTTCTGCAATGCAATCGAAGTTTTCACCTGTCACATCAATGGGCAATATACACTATCCATTATCTATACTCATCGGTGTTGTGTTTGTGCACTTTCACAACATGATAATCACTACAAAATACCAACGTTCAGGTAACACAGATTTTTACTGGGTATCAGCCATACACATACATTACATCGCTCTGCGGGTCAGCGGCTAAACTGGTCTTTGCTCAAATCTTCTGTCACAACAGAATAATCCACCTCCTTATTCTGTTCTAAGCAAGGTTGAGAAGTCCTCTTATCCATTTATTACTTTGTCCACTGTAGCTTGTACTAGGTATGTGCCTCTCAAACTGGTCTTTGGGGACCCCAGACAGTCCATGTTTTACTGGGAGCTGGGAGGGAGGAAAAATCTGGACTGTCTGGCAGGGAGCTTGGAGGGAGCAAAAATGTGGACCATCTGGGGAACCCTGAGGACCGTGTTGAGAATCACTGCCCTAGGTCAGCTTAAATACACAATATGCCTAAGCATAAAAGCAAAACCTTGCCTATGATCTTACTCTTTAAAATTATTTCTCTTTAGATATGCTACTTTCTTTGTTAGAAGGTATTGGCCAAAGTAATTTTCATGAGCTTTAAGTTGCCCCAGATCAACCAGGATCACTAAAGGGAAGGTGCATCATTTTCATAGCTGTAAGGCAACAAGCTCAAGATAACATATTAACCTCTTTTCCCTTAACTAGGATGTTCACTGCCAATCATAATAGACACAACTGATATTAGAAAGTGGGATTCTGCAAAGAGCTTTCTTCGACACTATCTTAACCGAGCTGTCTTTGGTAAAGAGGATAATGGGGTTAAGGTGGTCACTCACAAAGCAGGGGATGAGACAGCTAAGCTTTTTAAAGGGGAGAAAGTGAACTGTGCTGGACTTCTAGCACAAATGTGACCAATCCAGACACAGAAAGGTGGCATGACGTGTCTGGGCTAACGGCAACAGAACATGAGATCGCAGGGCTGCTACACCAGCATTGCAGTGGGAAAGCTGATCCAATTTGGCTGATGCTAAATCAGTTTAGCATTGGTGATTAGGGGAATCAGTAGCCGGCTTAGGAGGCTGGGTGGAGGATGAGTGAAAAGATTGCTAGGCTGATTTCATTCAAGTCTGTGATGCAGAGGTGATTATGCAACATCCATCATATATTTAAAATTCCCTTGTATTTTTGGTCAGAGCTCACGGGGCACTTTGTGTTCATGAATGCCAACTTTGAGACTGACTGCTTGCAAATTTGGAATTCAGGAGCAAGCTTTTTCCCAGAATTCTCCAGCCTCTATCTAATAGAGTGATGCTGAGCATGTCTGCATCGTGGCCACGGTTACTATTGCTGACCACCAGCGATTGGCCAGGGGAAAACTCTCCACCTCTTTAAAAACAAAGAATATTTTTTCTTTTAGCTGTGAGGCTAATGTACCCCATCTACAAGGATGGGGTGATGCTTTGCTCTTCCTGTCACCTCATTAGGGGCAAAATAAGGGCATTTCGAAACCCTTGCCTTCCTCTGGTCCACAGTGGATAGATTTAGTGGATAGATCAGATTGGCCGTGATTCTACGTCTAAATGAATTCCTAATTGAAAGACCTCATTGGGTCCCCCTAAGGACCTGATTAGCTTGCTCTTCTACTAGAAACAACTAAGGGAAATTTAACTGCTAATGATTCTGCAAAATGTTGAAAATTCTAGCCTCAGGTTACGGATGTCTTGTAATACTGCCATCAACACTATGCCAACACTGACCTATAGTAAGGACAGACCATAAAAATATTTACAATGAATAGCTATTTCAATACATTTTTAAATATAAAATCATATTAGAGGTGCAGAGTTTTGCAGATACTGCACCAATTTGAAAAATGTTATCTAAATTATTCTGGCAAATTATTCAGGCAGGATAGCATGAATCTTGCCATCTCTGTCTTTATAGCACTTGTGAGCCATATCCTCATATGAACCCTGTAAAATGTAAATAAACCCCATTATTACTTTTAAAATAAACATGCAATGTGAAAAGTACTGTAGCAGTTTGAAGGAACAGTGACCCCCGTTGTATTATGGTGCCTTTATAAAAGTTTGCCTGATGATACCTGGTGCGAACGTGAAACAATTATTCTATAGGTGCCTATTTTCAATTAGTGCCATTCCCGAGCATAAGCGATACATCAGTACAGCTAAATTAACACCACTTTCCATTGCTAATGTGTATTACCAATGGCAATAATCTTATCACTTGCATGTGAAGTGATTCATCTTATTAAACTGAAAATTAATGATGGCACGTAAGCGAAAAGCGTGTGGCTTGGAATCTGGGACAGGTCTGTGAAAGCTGTGTTTTGGAGGGATTACACAGCAATGTGCCTCTGATTTTGCGGGTCTGAATCACTCCTTAGTGAAGGAAATCGAGCTTTTAGAGTCTGCTGTCGATCTGGAGCATAATGCCAGTGACATTTAAAATTTTGACTTAAGAGTTTCTGATCGCTTCAGATGTTTAGGACAAAATATATTCTTACGGTAAGTGTGTTTTCAGCTGGAATTGGCAAACTCAGGTGACAGTATTATTTCTATATAATATGCATGCTGTAATATCCATTCATCCATCCATCTGCTTATCCTGGTCAAGATCATGGAGTGCTGTAATGACCTGGTTAAAAAAAATCTGGAATCAGGTTAATAACAATGATGTCAATTTGCCTTTTTAGGGGCAGTGTGTGGCTTTGCAAATTAGGTAATCAGAAGGTTCAAATCTCATGACTGCAAGAATGATGCCACCATTGAGCCCTTGAACAAGGCTCTTAAACACAATGGGCTACAGGGGTGCTGCATACTGGGTAACCATGCCAAGTGACCCCAAAGCTTGCTCTCACCTACAGTATATGGGCAAAAGTATTGGGACACACCTCATAACCACTGAATACAGACCCATTGCGACAGGTGTATAAAATCAAGCACTTAGCCATGCAGCCAGGTTTGCAAACATTTGTGAAATAATGGATAATTCTAAAGACCTCAGTGACATTATTATGGGATGTTGCCTTTGCAATAAGTCAGCCTGTGAATTTTCTGCTAGATATTTCACAGTCAACTGTAAGTGGTATTATTCCAATGTGGAAGCATTTAGGAACAACGCAAACTCGTGTAAAGTAGTAGAGTGGGGTCGCTAAGTGTGGAGGTGCGTAGTGTGTAAAATTCGCCCACACCCTGTTCCAAGTTTCCTCTGGCATTAACCCCAGCACACACTGTCTGCTGGGAGCTTCATGGTCGGGCTGCATGCAAACCTCACATCACCAAACGCAATGCCAAGCATTGGATGCAGTGGTGTAGAGCACACCACCACTGGACTCTGGAGCAATGAAAATATGTTCTGTGGAGTTACAAATCATGCTTCTCTGTCTGGTAGTCTAATAGATGAATCTGGGTTTGGCAGATACCAGTAGGACGTTACTTTCCTGACTACATTGTGCCAAATGTAAAGTTTGCTAAAGGGGGGGATAATGGAATGGGGTTGTTTTTCAGGTGTTGGGGTAGACCCCGAAGTCCCAGTGAAGGGAACTCTTAATGTTTCTGCATACCAAGTCATTTTGGACAATTCTATGCTTTCAGGTTTGTGGGCACAGTTTGAGCAAGGCCTTTTTCTGTTCCAGCATGACTGTGCCCCACTGGCCAAAGCAATGTCCATAAAGACACAGTTGGGGGACTTTGGTGTGGAAGAACTTGACTGGCCCACAGAGAGCCCTGATTTCTACTTCATCAAACACCTTTGGGATGAATTCCGAGAAACGCCTTCACGTCCAACATCAGTGCCTGGCCTCACAAATGCTCTGTATCCACAGACATGCTCCAAAATATTCTGAAAGCCCTTCCTAGAAGTGTGGCGACTGTTATGGCTGCAAAGGGAGGGGGCAACTCCATATTGATGCCTGTGGATTTGGAATGGGGTGTTACAAAAGTTCCTGCAGGCGGAATGGCCAGGTGTCCCAATACTTTTGTCCCTATAATGTATGTATGTGTCCCATGGAGAATGTTATGGGGTAGGTGAAACCGGAATTCTCCCACAAATCGAAATAGTTATGGAACAATCAAGAGTGAGCTAATGCAATTACTTGCAGACACTACTAGAAACTATATTATAAATAGCGGTTGAAATGTAGTTTCAGTTTGACAATTTATTTATTAGGGGTGGGGCATGGGGGTGTTGGATCCCCCACTTAGAGAATGGAGAAGTGCTTGGAAGGTTATAAGTGCTGTTTTAACCAGACCAGCACATTTCAGATCACCAGATACCACTCCTCACACCTACCTTGCCTAGGCAGACAGAAATGTAATTTATAATTGAATTGAGTGTGTATGGAAGAATGGGGGTGGGGAGAAGGGCAAGAGATGGAGCCTCATAACGAGAACATCAATCTATAACAGCCTCTAATAGATTTGTAAGAGTATGAGATGGGGGTAGAGGAGTTGTTCAAGAAAACAGCCATTTATAACAAAGCTGTGGGGTGTGACAGTGTAACAGCTATTTATAATGGAGCAGAGGGAGGTTACAGAACAGCCATTTATAACAGAGACGGGTGGGAAGGGAGGGGTGACAGAAAGAACAGCCATTTGTAGCAGAGCTAGAGAGGTATGGCAGGGGCACTGCAGTAAATCAAGGCAGACAAAACGAATGCACTCTTAATACCTAAATATGTTGGTATTTTCACATGGTTACACACCTTCCCCCATGGATGCATGCTAAGGCGAAAGAGAGAGAGTAGGGTGTGTGGGAAAGCCAGCCGGCCTGAAAAGCATCTTTGCGGTGGTCTATCCCACATTTCATGCTGAGATGTCATTGCCAACACCGGCGAGAAATTATGCAAACGGCGGTGCACATTCGGCAAACACTCCACCGCAAATTTGCCGGAACACGTTCGCATTTCTGCCTCAGAGAGGTTTGATTTAAACAAATGACGCAATAGAGCACTCCACAACTCCCCGTCCCCCACCAACGACGAAAAGGCTCCTCTTCACACTGGGATCAGCTCATCAAACTCCAGATGGAGTTCACCCTCTTCTTCTTCCCCTTGCACACACACCCCCCCCCCCCCACACCCCCCACAATCTGCCATAGCGCAGGCAAAGTCCCAGGTGGAGCCGTGCAAAAATAATTCCCTAATGACGCTGAGCATGAGGGTTTCAGCTCCACGCCCATGCAGATGAAATGATCTGTGGCCACGCAGACGCTGGTAAAGAATAAAAGCCTGGAAAATAAGAATTCAATCAAAACGCCGGGTGGGGTGCGGGGGGGGGGGGTATTCACCTGTGTGACCCCAAATCGTTTCACGATGTCTTTTCTCCTTCCTCCAACCCCCCCCTGCAGTGTAGCCCCTCTATCTGCACAGTATAAAGTAAGAGTACACTGACAGAGGCCTCTTTTAAATGGCACTGTCTTCCTCTGCCTCTTAACAGCTCTCATGTGGTGCTGGAGTCAGCTGGAAGACCACCCCACCGCTGTCAGTTATCTTTCTAACACTAAAACACCTTTCCTCTGGCTTGCAGAGAGCTGGCTGATTTGTTTTTTTTTTTGTTTTGTTTTTTACCATTTCTTTTTTTCTGTTTCATCCATTCTCCCCCATGCCAACTCATCCTGTAAGGTTACCAGAGCTGATAATCCAGTAACATCACTAAAAAACTAGCTGAAATATTGAGCAGTTAGCAAACCCAGTTAGCATCCAGCAAGCTAGAGACACCCTGCTGAGGGATTCTCCTATATTTAATATTATTACTTTATTGTGTGGTGCTGTGTGTCTGACAGGGTCTCCCCTGAAATAATCCTAGGATTTAAAGAGCCCACTTTATCTCCCACTTCTGGTACATGTTTAATTTACATGTTATTTGCTTAGCAAATGCATTTATCCAAAGTGTCATGCGTTTTTTGAGAAAGCAGGATCATTAGCAATCATTAGGGGCCTTGCTCTAAGCGCCCAATGGTGAAGTCACTTTGCTGAGCAATCATTAGGGGCCTTGCTCTAAGCGCCCAATGGTGAAGTCACTTTGCTGACCCTGGGATGTGAACTGATGACTTTCTGATCACACGCACAGCATCCTTTCATCCAGGCCAGCACTGTGGATTCATGACCCTGAAAGACCACACAAGCATCCTCCAGCCAGAGATGGGTTTGTCGTTATGGGATGGTGGTTCTTTGAGGCATTGGGGGGTTAAAACAGCCCTCTGGCTCTTTGCTGTCCGCACGGCTGCAAGGTCTCCGCCAATCACGGAATGGAGATCTGAGTCCCTCTCTTACAGACACTGCAAAGGCCACGTTTGCTGTAGCCTGACTAATTGGAGCATTTGTTTCTCTTTGCTTTTTTGGCTCTGGTAGCGAGACAGGAAAGGGAAGAGAAGGCAGCATGGCGGCATGCGTGCGCGGATTCCTGGGGGGGTGTGGGGGATGACCATCTGGCCAGCGTGGATACGGTCACTCCTTACGGGACATGGTGTGGGTAATACGCTCTTTGTTCCAGTGACACACTGTGGACACGTTCAGCATGATGCACATGAGCACACCATGACTGAAGACAGCAGATCTTAAACATGGCTCTGTTAGAAGGACCTTAAACGTCACTTCTATTTTTCATTTTTCATTGCAATTAATGTGCCTGTGAGCTATTTTAGACTCACTCTGTTGGAGCAGCAGTGAATATACAGTATCTATGTTGTGGGGTAGGGGTGCGAGGATGGAATGAGCTCTTCTGGGGGTCAACAAACTGGGGGAGAGGAGAAAGCACAGGAGGCAGTCCATAAAAACAAGGGAAAAGCAGTCGTCAGGTTCTCAGAAGGTCTGGTCTGCCTGAGGTTCAACAGAAGTTTAATCACCAGGAACATAATACAGTCACAGCTGCCTGAATTAACCTGTCACCTGACTATGCCTCGCCTCCGTTTTACATCATAATTGTGCACCCTCAAGCACCATGTGCTTGGTTTAGTTTTTGACAAAGGCAATTCAGGCAGTTTGGTACCTTGATATAGCAAACATTAATTGGCTGAACTTGCAGGGTTTAAAGAATAACTTCTTGTTACATTACAAACAGCAAGAGCATTAAATTCAGTGTAGTTACAATTTCAACAGAAGTTACTTTTTGGTGAAAGAAAAAGTTTGGTCATGCCATAAATAGAAGTTGAAAACTAAAAAAAAAAATCATAGATTTGGTAACCTGGAGTAAGAAATGAGATTGATTTGCTGGATGGGAATTTCTGAAAGTTCATTGCCAGCCCTGTGAATTGAACTTGTTTTCATTTCCCCTCAGTTCAGCTCTGTTTCAGACTAGCTTCATGAAAGTTTTATGGACGTATGTGAGAATCCCATTATAGCTCAGATATTCTGGGGACAGCGAGCACTGATCAAGAATGAGTGACTTTCCAGTCTCACCCTCCTGCTAGGGCAAAGCATTCTGGGAAAATCGGAGGCCTGCCTGTAACCGTGACCAATTCAGATATCACACATGTTCCATTTTGTTAAAATGTTACATAAAAATGATATAGGAAAGTCTCAAAATATCAACGCAGCTCTGACCATGCTGTACCTCGTCGAAGTTGCTACATTTTAATGCTCACAGTTTATAGTGCAGTTGTAGTATATAACAATAATGCAAAGTTTTTCAATTAAAAATGAATTCTGCTCCAAGCTGTGTAGTTAAAGACCATTCTTTGCATTGCTCAGGTAAACAGCATTTGTGTATGTGATCTGAGTGTCATAGTTGGGGGGTGGAGGTTGGATACGATACAGGGATTTAGAGGGGGGTGAATGTGCAGTGGTATGGAAGCGGTACAGATGGCCATGGCTCTCTGCCAGCCATGGCAGGAACTGCTCTGCTTGGGGAATGCCTACGTCCGTCAGTCACGGCCCGGTGCTGCATGGGCGAGCCTGGCACCCGCGCCCCAGGGGCCCCGGTGACTGACGGCTCGGACCGGCACGTCATCAGCGGCACCCCCTCAACCCCTTCCAAGGGAGTACTGTCTGAGTGGAATAACAAGAAAGGACCTTTCTCCTGGTACAGCAGCCATCCATCATATGCCCCCCCTACCCTCCCACACACACACACACACACACACACACACACACACAAACACAAACAAACACACATCTTTAGCAGGGTCCTCCATATAAAAGCACAGAAACACTTTACATGCTGTTCTTGTGGATAAAACAGCCTCAGACATTTTACACCCCCTCCTTCCATTGCACTGCAGCTGGGGGGGTTGTCTCATCACAAATAACCCCAGTCACACATTGCCGTTTACACACTCTTTACTTACCAGCATGTAACTCCTAACGTGCTGGTACCCAGGGTCTCATGGGATACCGCAGTGCTCTAATGCGATTGGCTCACCTTGGCTCAAATTTCACCGTATCATAGAGCTTCGGTCATTTATTCATATAGCTAGCATGTCACTTCCTGTTCCAGGGTCAAATATGAGGTTAATCCTTTCATTTTTTTCCTGGCTGGTATGCTAAATGTGATTCCCTATCAGGGTTGATTTTTCCCACATTAACACAAATCGTGAAAACGACACACAAATATAATTTACAGTAATGTGTATGTGTTCAGATTGATCGATATCCACAAAGGGGTGTGAGAATTTAACCAGGCAAAGTGACTGCAGATTGGGTTTTCACTCATTCTGTAGCTTTTGCTTAGTAATATATTGTATTACACATTTTGGTTATAATGGACAATTTACTGCAAAGGAAAAAAAATCTTTTTGCTTTAAAGCATTATTTTAGATTTAATAAGTATCTGTTTCTTCTAGAAATGTAAAACGGTGATACCTCATTTGTCACTGAAATGACCACCTCTTTTATCATCTCTAATGAGGGCTTTACATTTATTTTACATTGGACTGGATGTGAAATTGAAATGCAAAACAGTATTAATTTTATTCTTATTTTATGCACTTCTAGTAATCTTGTTAACAAATAACTGAAAGGTAAACAATGGCATAAATCATAATTTTATTGAGAATTAGAGCAACATAAAATGAACTCACACCAATAACTTCAGCACTGTGGACTGCTTCTGCATGTGTTCAGAATCAGAATGTGAATCATATAACTGACAAGGCAAGGTCATTTTTTCCTGCTTTAAACCAGGGCACAAGCTCAGACTTTCATCCTCTGCATTGGCTCATGAGACCCTGTGACCTTTTTAACTTCCTGCAGCATATGCAAAGAGGCTGGTGACACTCTGGAGTCTTTAAATGAAGACAGATCTGAAACAGAGTAACAAAGTTCACAATGTAATACAGAATGGCACAGCTTCCAATCACATGATTTTAACATTTCACATGTACATTTGCACCAACAATTTAAGCTTTATGCAGAACACCCGGAGTTCCTCCTTGTTTATTATTGCAACAATTAGATTCCTATGGCATGCGGCGAGGCTGGACGGGTAACTCAGAGTCAGGATTTTGGGCAAACAAAAGAGGGTTTATTCAAACACAAACAAAAACAGATGACAGGGAATCAAACAAGTGCAAACGATGATTCACAACATTAATGACACACTTGAGATTCACAGGACAGGGAAGCACTTATATACTGGGGTAACAAGGGGGCATAATGAGAGGCAGGTGTAATGGATCACATATAGGCTGGAGTAAGAGGTAAGGAAAACGAGCAGTGGGCGGGGCTTGTTAGCAGTAGGCGGGGCTTGTTAGAGCCACACTAGGGAGGAGACATGACATCCATGCTATAGAACACCAGACCTGCTTTCATATGCATCAGGTGAGGAATCGGAAACAAAACAGCTTTAGTCCAGTACTAATAAATAAAACTTCAAAATCTCAGTATAAGGTACATTATAATGGAAAAAGTCCGCTAATTTCTTCCATTAACTTTGGTTCAATTTATTTTTCAAGAAAAGACATATAGTGCATACGTTTTAATTTCAACTTACTGATGAGATATGAAAGCAAACTGCGCTGTGAAACTGCGCTGCGTTTTGATCTTTGTATAATCACCAGCATGTTGGCAAATTACCTTCATCAGGGGGACTTTCATGTCTGCTTACTAGTGTTGAAACCTCACTCTCTGCAGCAGTATATCCATTGCATATTCGGCAGGAATCAGACAGTGAAATAGCTGTCATTATGCAAAGGAGGACAAGAATAATATTTGCTTCTGAAAAGGACAATTTCAAGCACCATTTCAGTTTACGCTGTTGAAAAAAAGTCTGCTATTTGTGTTTGGAAGTCCAAGGTGTTTGGTGATTATGTTTATTATATAAGGAATTTCTCTCATTTTCCCAAAGTTGACTCTTTGTTGCATCTGGTACTATCTGTAAAGCAAAATAATTATTTATGTTAATGGTCATTACTGGGGACTCCACCACAGTTCCGTGTGTATGGAGTTGCCATTATGGGCTTTCCCAGGAACCCACCCCCCAACCTCGCCTTCCAACAGTGCAAACACAAACTTAGGTGAATCGCAGTCACCAAATTACCCTGTGATAGCCCCCCCCACAGCCACACAGCTAATGTGAAGGGAGGTATCATTTATGGCTATTTGTCATTCTATGAGTTTTTTTTAGTTTAAGTTGCAGTATCTTGGTAATTAACATTTAAATTTTTTTATGCATTTCTTTATTTAGCACATTTAACCAGTTTGCTAGAGGAGGCATACACTGGTTAACTGGAATAACTGGAATAATGTGTTTATTGACTTGAATTGTTTTTTTCTTACCGTGTGTGCAGTGCAGGGGAGGATTCCTTGCTGCTCCAGGCAAAAGCGTGGCCAACATGGAAGCTGGACTAAATGCAGGAAATTGCACCAAATTCCAACTGCTTGTTTTGTGGTGGGGGTGGAATAGTTTGCATTTGGTTTCTTTTTATTGTTTATATGTATATTTTTTCGGATCAACTTAATTTGATTTGATTCTGTTGGTTTTGATTGAAACATTAGCTGACTGCTTTATTTTGGTTTATTTGTGGTATTTCTTATTGTTTTTTCCCCTTTTGTGTCTTGTGGTTTGGCCAACCAGTATTTATAGCCCTCATGGTGTTTTGTCTAGGAGAAGGTCTGTTTGTTTGGCTTAATTTATATGGCTGGCCATGGTTTTTGATAAGTTGAGTCTTTGTGGGCCCAAGTTTCGTCAAATTGCTTTATTTTTTTGTGAATTAAAAAAGGCTTTTTTTCTAATGCATCTGTATTCCTTGTGCCTTCCATCTCAGTCCCTGACATACTCATAGATTTTTGACCAATGTGTGACCTATGCGATGGGTTACCCCCCCCCCCCCCCATTACCTCCGGACGCCCATTACCCTGCATAGGATGTGTGATCATAGTATATGGATGGATGGTTTCTGGAAAATAACATAATGAGAACTTTTGAGTTCAATATAAGAATTATATCAGAGATATTTTGGATGCTGTGCTGTGGTCTCTGTTGTATCTTGTATTTCTTTTCAAGTCATAGACTTTGGTAAATTGAGTATATCCAGAATGAATTTCTGTATCTATAATCTCTTTAACCTTTTAAAAGGTTCAGCTGTATTGCAATGGATATCTTTTATAATCCTATTCGAAAATTCTATTTTTATATGGAAATAAAACATTGAAATATTATAGCAAGAGAAAAATGTTGGTTTGCATACATACAGAAGTGGGATGTGCACTGACCAAATTACATATCTTTATTAGCTGTAAATAAGTGAGAGTGCATAATGTTCTGGGATGTGCATTTGGCATCAACGTCACCAACAAGAATGAACACAAGACCACGTACAAAAAAATGGGCTGTAAGTAAGCACCAATTCCAGCAAATTAAAGTGCAGACCTGCAGAAATTCCTGGCTAACAGCAAGGACAGCAACTCACAAATACAATCTAAGC
The DNA here is from genome assembly GCA_019775915.2 of Cyphomyrus plagiostoma. Taxonomy (NCBI): domain Eukaryota; kingdom Metazoa; phylum Chordata; class Actinopteri; order Osteoglossiformes; family Mormyridae; genus Cyphomyrus; species Cyphomyrus plagiostoma. Next base: position 20,215,987 of record JABFEA020000067.1, read on the forward strand.
CAGTGAAAAAGTTCAGCACCATGGACAGAACTCTACAAAGTCCAGACAGCCAACACACTTTGGCACCATGGACAGCACTGTATGCAGCGAAACCAAACCGCTGAGTAAGTTCAGCACCACAGACAGCACTATACAGGTTCACTCCACCTCTCTCTTTCATACTGTGATTCCTGAAATAGGCTCAGCCTATTTGAGCCTCTTAATGACTACAATGAGCCTCTTAATCGACTACCAAATTTTGGAAGACAGACATTTTAAGTTCAAACAATACTATTTAATCATTTAAAAAAATGTTTTGTAAATATTTTATTGCACAGATAGGGGTTTCTTGTGTTTTTATTTCATGTGTCAGAGGAGAATGGCTGCAATGGTAGCGTAGTGATGTCTTTGAGGACACACACCCATCAGGAAACACATCCAGTATTATAACACCGTAGTTATTGACCACAAAGGCAATAACTACAGTGCAACCACAAGAAAATTTAACCTGAAGATGATTCGAGACCCACAGATCAATAATGTTCACAACAATACCTTTGCCAGAGTGACTGGGCAGTATTCTCTTTGGACAGAATATATTGATTTGCAAGGAGTGCCTTTTCCATAAAGTATAGGTTTGGCACAGTGGGCTCATAATAATAGGGAAAAGGGATGAACTGAAAGATGAATACACTGGAACATGGGTGAGGTTCTGGGGTTTGGTCCACTTAGCCTCTGAAGCTGTGGACAGTGATCTCCCCTCACCAGCACAGCAGCTGAGGCGTGGAGCTCGTCAGTGGCGCTCCGCACCCAGCGTTCTGAGTGGAGGATCCTCCTGTTGGCGAAGGAGTGGGGGGGGCGCTGGGGCATCACTGCCCCCACACGCTTCCAGCACTCACAAAGGGGGAGCAGTTCTTCCAGCCACTGTCAGCGATGTCAGTTTGATGGAAATTCTAACGGAAATGACTGTATGAGGACATTTATTGACGCCGTTATATAAGACGAGCAGCGTTTCCCCAGGACTCAGTGGGACAAAAATCCAGCAAGAGCAAATTAATTCAGGTTCTTTGTGTTTAGTCGGGTTCAGACTTTACGTCCTGTCAGCCTGATTCGCTTTGCATGGCCAGAAGTCTCCTTTGTCTTTAATTCATTCCCTCTGTGATAATCACCACCCGGGCTACTGAAAACCAAGAAGGACACCCTGGCACCTGTGCATATATACTGACATAAGTATGTTTTTTTCTATTAAGTATTACTAGTGTCAGATTGAAATTCACTCAAGGTATATTTCTTTAAAAAAATCCAGTTAGCTTTTTTCTTAATTATTTTATCACATTGTGTTAGTTATGCACCTAATCACTAAGCACAAAGTTTGATCAAAGATAATAAACTTAATTATCTACATGTGAATAAATATTTTTGGCTAGACAGCTGCGGGGGGGGGGGGGGGGGGGGGGGGGGGGGGGGGGGGGGGGGGGGGGGGGGGGGGGGGGGGGGGGGGG
>JABFEA020000067.1:20225652-20247542 GCA_019775915.2 Cyphomyrus plagiostoma
GACGCGGCATAAAAGTGTTCATGTCCGAGTGTGAGATTAAAACCCCGTGTTGTATCGTGCTTTTGCCTGATCTCTGTTATGTCCGCACTGCCCGCGCACCCGGACCATCACAAGTACATTCCATATGTATTTTACATGAATAAAGGACATATATGAGTAATGACACATGAAGTTAAAATGCAGTGTATATTTATTTTGAGTGTCATATAAAGAGCTTATATGATTTGGGTAAACACATAATCAGCTTTGGTTTCAAGATGTTGTTTCAGGTTATGTGTTATTTTAAAAAGACATTTCCGTATGGGAACTCAATGAAGACTCTAGAGTAAGGCTTAAGATGCTGCTGTGGGCATCTTTGGAAGCTGGGTTGGGGCCATTCTGGAATGCATTCATCACTTCCAGTCCAAATCAGCAAATGGAACTGGAGTTGGAAGTGAAAAAAAAATATGGGGAACAGAACTGGAATTAAATTTGAATTTCATGGAGATTTAAATTCCAACTCAGTTCCATTTCCTGATTTGGATTGGAACTGATGAATGTATTCCAGAATGGCCCCAACCCTATTTGGAAGGCTTATTATTATGTATCTGAGAGAAATGGGCTCTCCTATTTTTATTTTGTAAAATTTGACTGAAAGGCCTGATCATATTTCTATAAATCGGGGCATTATTAAGTTAATGTACTTTATGGCACTGATGGTGACAAGATATCCTACTTATGCAGGCTGTTGTTGTTCCATGATACTCCCATTCTTTCTTTGGCCCCATGGTTGTTAGGAGAATACCTCCAATATTTTTTCTGATCCTTTGTTATACTTGATCACCCTGAGAAGGCTTGAGCTTTTCAATCAAAATAACCCATTGATTGGCATCAAAACTTTACTACAATGCGTCATGGTCAAGGGATGACAGAGACAGATAGAGTTTCCTTGTTCATTTAAGGGTTTCTTGAGTTAGGGGCATAAAGCATGTCTAGGTGAATGGAGGTAGATGGAAACCAGGGAGCAATGTCTGTCAGGCTGATTTTAAAGAGGCACCATAAGGCTCAGACAATGCAGCCATATGCTGCTATATCTTATGCTAGGGGTCACATGGTGCCAGGTCATGTGACTGGAGCTTCTGCAGGCACATGACCCCCGTTTCACAGTCACGCTGTCATTAGAGAAACGCGCTGATGAGGGGCACCTCTTGGTGTCCCACTGGGTGTGCCTTTGCCATTTCGACAGGGAAGGCACTGTTTTAAATAACAAGGGACACTAGCAGGCCATTCACCACAATCCTGGTGACCTTATCTTTTGAATAACTCTAAAATAAATGATTTATTTATCACTCCAGAAAATAATTACCAATAATTCCCAGAAGCACTGGCAAGTTCTGAGCTGGATGTTTTGGGACCAGAGGTTCCCTCCCTTCATGTTAAAGAGCCTTTTTCTTTGTCTTTCACTTTGTATCAAAGAGGACCTTCATCATGTAAAGTCAGCAATTCATTATGGTATCTTTTGGACCTTCTCCAGTTAGAGCATTTAATACAACACAGGATCCTATACCATCTGTCTGAATGAAATAATACAGAATTTCATTTTCTTTTATTATCATTAGACTTTTCATAAAACATTTTTCTGTTGAAAGATTGCACGGTTGACACAATTGTCTACCATATAGTGATTTTGTTGTTTAATATTTGTTTGGGTTAGTCGTCCACAGGAGTGCTTGATCAGAATGGGAAATTACGCTTCTCTTCTTGAGCATAATGAAGAATTTCTTTCTTCGAAGACACGCCGGTACCCGTACCATGATGGCTTTTATTTCTGACGTAAAATCCAACCTAAACTGTAACTCAGAGTTTCACAGATGAGGACTACAATATTCTGGAGTATTCTGAAGCTGCAAGTCAGACAATAAGCAGCAGATGTTTAAGGTAAAATTCAAAGGTAGGAACAATACTGTTACAATGCATAAATGCTTCCAAGATGAAAAGGTACTGTATAAGCATCACTGTTTATATAGCAGGAATATGTGTGGTGAGGAATGAGGTACATTTCATTTAAAATGTGCATAGTTAAAAGCTGATGATCCAAGAACTGTTCCTTTTCTGATAGATCCCTTCCTCCGGGACTAATTATTTAGCTTTTCTCGTTACCCCCAGCTCGATGAGTGCTCCTCTACCTAATCTTTGGGCAAGTGACATTTGGTTTAATTAATTCCAGTTTAGTTTTCTATTCCTGGGAAAGTGAGCGCCTTGTTTTAATGAAGGCAGGCAGACCGGTCTTTCTCACCTGTTTTCACCAGCTACTCCCTGCAGCAGACTTAAAAACATAAAGTGGAAACAGCTACCAAAACAAGGAAGCCTTTGAAATTAGCATGTTTGTGTCTTAATTTATGGCTTTATATAGAATATGTCTAATTCCAAACATGTCAGCTCCAGATTGTGTTCGTTAATCCCATAATAATGTCTCTGCTGATAACTACCCTGGCTGCCTGACACAACTGGCTAGTTGGTGACCTCATTTATGCTTGGCAAAGCATTGTAATTGTAATTGTAATTGTAATTGCAGGTCTTCCATGCCAGCTGTCTGGTACTGGTGACAACAGTAGGGGGGCGATCGTCTGTCTTTACAAATGTTTTGTGTGGAAACACTTTCAATGGACTTATAGCAACTGTGAGTGTGGGGATTTTTCTCAAGAAGTTTCTTATGCCTTGACTGCTGGGTGCTTTCTCAGAACAAGGGAAAATTATGTTGTATCGCATCTATACAGAAATGTTTCCAGGGGAACAGAAATTTGATGCATTTCAAAAATGAGAGGAGTGAAGTATAGCTTTGTTGATCTTCTAGGTTACAAGCGGCAGAGGGGCAAGGTCTTATTCTTGACATGGCAGCCTCTGTTCTCGTTTCGCCATGTGACTAATCTGCTCACCTCACCTCTACATCACACAAAGCAGCCCTTTCACTCACGTTCTTGGACAATGACGCAGACTCCCCTTCCCACTAAGTATATATATACAGGCAAACACTATTTCTCTCACGCATTTGAAATCACACATGGCTCATCACATGCTGGCTGGTTCAAGGCATGGTGGGCTTGTGGCATTCTGCTTACATGCGTGCACACACGTTGCATGACGCACTGTCTGTGGTGCCAATTTACCACATCAAACCGGCCAATGTGGCTCAGGATCAGTGCTCTCTGCACGCTGCTTGCAGACTCATTGATTCCTTATGTCGTAATTAACGTTAAACTAATATGCTTGTGATCACATTCCTAAGGGATACATGCAAGGTACTGCTCTTCATAAACATCACAGACACGGGACCCTTTTGATGAGGACCAACTGTCACTGGTTAATGCAACCTGCCGCAGATTACGAGATTATTATCTCAGGTTACTTAGTACTCGTGTTTTTTATATGTCCACGGGAGACAAACCCTTTCCTTTCTTGCCTTGCATATTGTCACAGTGGCTATCTGTGCCTTCGTACTTTAATCTCAGTGTGCCTGTGAGGGATTTAAGTTAAACCCCACAGGAGGGAAAAAAGTAATGTTTTATTTATTTATTTTTTTTAATCACTGATTCCCATTTCTAGAAGTTGCATAATCTGAGAGAGGGATTACAGACACATCCTGTACATTTCAATTGGCATTTCATCTCTGTGAAAGACAAAACCCCAGAGCCTGAAAATCAGTGGGAGGTGGGAACCAGTGGGAACCTAAATCACACAATATACTTACAGTAAGGTGCGTGTTTGTTTTTTAAAAAAAAACATTCAAAGAAATATTTTAATAAGATGACAATGATGAGTCTATCTGTTCATCTGTCTACCTGCCTGCCTGCCTATCTGTCTGTCTATTTATCTATATAGAGAACCATACTGAAATTTTAAATGAGTTGTAGTATATTCCTGAAAGTTGAATTCCTAGTGCATTAGACACATGCTTCATTAATGCACAAGTCTTAGGCAGTCAAAGAAAAAGTTTAAATGCTGCCCTGCTTCTTGTGCTTTTTGGTGTAAAACTTTGATTTTATATCTGTAAACTTCTGAAAACCACTCCTAAATCACTCCAGTATTTGCATCAAGTATACCGATCTATTTGTTGTCTTGACCACTAGCAAACATCATATGGCTGATCAATACCTCATTGGTTTTTTAAATTGGTCTAATTCTGTAACTAAGTAACTGATTCGTTAACTACTAATAGATTGACTGAATGACTGGCAGACTAGTTAGTTAGTTAGCTAAATTCAGTGAGCAGGTGTGAAATTTAACAAATACATGGAACGGCTACAGTGCCCCTGAGGAGAGCTTTGGGAACTGACGTGGCATTCATGTAACCGTCTAAAAAGGCATCACTTATTTTTTGGAAAACATTCCAATTCATTTAAGTTTTTATTGTGCGACTCTTAATTTGCATATGTTTTAATGGGTATTGGAACATGCCGCACGTGGGCCCATATGAAGATGAGCTCCGAAGCCACCGACCACTATTGATCCAAGGTGGGTAGCTTGACATGGAGGAGGTTGTAAATCTGGTGTGCCTGAGAAGCAGGATGTGTCCATCATCCCCACATTCATCAGCTGGTTCATCACAACTTTGTTTCACGAAATCCATGTCTGCAGGCCTCCTGAAGCCTGACCTGATCCTTCTGTGGGCTTCCATCATTGAGCTCGCCATGTTGCACCAACATGCAATTAAACGTCAAAGGCCTTCCAGCCCTGGGTCCATCACAGCCATGCTGATGGTCGACTGAGGGTGAGGGGCCAGCAGATGCCGGGGTTGTGACTTCTGAGTGTCACTGCCGCTGAGAGGAATACATGCGTTGCATGGCAGCAGTAATAAGGCTCATGCGGGTAGACCCTGCCAGGTGTCTAGTCACCCTGGGAAGTGGAAGCATTCACTGCTGTCCTCTCAAATTCCCTTATTTATCAGCTATCTTATTTAATTATCTATTCATTTATTTATTTTTTTCCCCTTCCATTCTGTCCGTCTGTGATTTCATAGCACAACATAAAGGATTCCTCCTCATCAAAACTTTGAAGAGTAAACAAAAAAAAACATAAATAATAAAAAGTGATGTCATTCCTGAGATAGCACCTGACTGAGGGGACGCATCACCATCTCATGCCTCCAGTATCTGTGTGTGCACGTGTGGGTCATATAAATACTACATTGTGGGGACCAAAAGGGTAAACTCAATTGTTATAAAAATCTGCAATCAAAAAACTAAAAATTCCCAAAGTTGTGTATTTTGTTTGGTTTCTTATGCTTAAGGTTAGGTAGGGTTCTAAGGTTGTCATAGTTTAGATTAGGGTTTTGCCAATAGAAATGGAGAGTTCCCACAATGATATAGGTAGTTAATCTGTGTGTGTATTGGTGTGTATATGACTGTGAGTGTGTTCTGTGATAGACTGCCACCCATTCCAGGGAGTCCTCTGCCTCGTGCTCTTTGGAATAGTCTCCAGAATCTCCACTGACCTTGCACTGGATAAATGCTTATTGAAAATAGATGTATGATTAGAATATATTAAATTGCTGTGGATGTTGAGGAGACTGGTTTCATTCGAAGCACTCGTTGAACAACATCACACTAAGCGTAATGGGAGAAACTCCACTACTGACAATGTGAAAGGTGCTTGTGATTGTGATTCTGAAGTTATAACTCCTCCCACCTCTCCATTATCAATTTGGTTGTCTTCACAAGACCCTTTTTCTGCAAAGAGGCCCATTCCAAACACAATCTGAGCCAGGCCATGCAGAATAAACATTAATGAAACAATCAATAAAATACTGCATGACTAAATAAAGAAAAAAAATAGGTTTTAGTACCCATTTTACCTTTCATGGGAATTATGTGAGACAAACTCTTCCCAATGAAGTTATCCGGCTAGAAGTTTCCTTCAGAGCTACATAGTTACAGCTCCTAAGTGGAAATAAACCTTATCAAGCTGTCGCTGATGGTATGAAGTGGCCTCCAGTATCAGCAGATGCTCATGTACAGCTACTGCTGGAATACAGATTCTGTCTATAAACCTAGGTTGTTATCTAGAAACCCTCTTAAAAGCTAAAACTCCACAGGAAATTTCCCCCGCAGTGTCTTTGTGATTTACGTAACTGATATTACTAGCTAAACAATCATGTATTTAATTTCCGTAAGTGTGACATTGTTGAGGGAAAACTGCAAATGTACAAAAAGCTGATTTTTAAAATGTTCTTAAATGAGGTAAGAGGGCTAAACACATCTCTGCGTGACGTCGCTGGGCAGATTATCCCTGGTAGCATCCTCATACATCACCGTCCTTTCCTGGTTTACTTCTTCTAATGCTTATCATTTAATTTAGTAAACAATGAGAGTGCTTAGGGGGTGCAGGGCTGCCTTAAGGCAGAATGGCAGCACAGGACACCGGAGCTTTAACCGGATTGAAAAAGGCTTTATTAAACAACAGCTCAGAGGAGGGAAGGCCCTTTTAAAATCAGGGATAAATGAAAACAACTAAAAAGGGTAACTACACATCTAACAAGCAAAGAAACACACAGCAGAAAGTGTGTAGCTTTGAATATGCTGACACCTTCCTCCTACCTGGCACTAACATGGTACTTAAAGGGCCAGCAGGCTGTCATAATCTGGGTAATCTGTGCCCTTGCCACTGCTGGGCTCTGGCTCTGGCCAATCAGCTGTCTCTCATCCCACAGTTAAGTGCCATGTACGACTACTGCGTTGATTGCGTTTTTGTAATTCAGCCAGTGTTATAACATCTGAAATCGAATCCAGTCACAGAACAACTCACGGTCACAAATCACTTCCACTGTTAATTATGTTCCCTTTGACGTTAAGTGTGACTGTTTGCACTTGTCAAAGAAAACTCCAGAAATTAATCATACGGTGGCTTCATTGGTCCAAATGTTGTGCAATGCAATCTGCTGTGATTTATTCACACCTTCATAGATTCTGAGGTGCCTTCTCAGATGACACACTCCAGCATATGTTCAAGCTGTTTATCGTGAACTTCCTTTTATTTTAATCTCCCTGATACATCTCCATTTTCGAAGGGAGTAAGTCCATGCTTATCTGGACGGATGTTGCTGACTCAGGCTTGAGAACATGGGAAAGGGTGGGAAGAGGAACCCCCGTCCCCAGATGTGGTACTTGCCCAAACTTTAAAAACATGGCTGCTGTATATTGCCAGTTCTTCTTGGATTCCTAGGATAGAGCAGTACATGCAAACCTCCTCATGTTCCATGTGGTTTTCAAAGTTTTTCCTCATTGAAGGGTGGAACAGAAGAAAAAGAAGCCAATGACAACCAGGAAGAACCAAGCCATCTTCCTCTCCCCTTCATAGTAACAGCTTTTGATGTCATTCTCTGTCAGGGGTGCATCATACAATAAGTATTTCCATGTTATAATCCTAAGGAAGCTGTGATCTCATTGGTCGACAGAGTAGATATACTGATGTCTCAAAAAAGAACATAATTTGTGCTCTAATTGTCATACCTATACATCGTGAGTGAATGCACATGGTAATATCACAGTAAAGTACCCCAAAGCTTCTCCAAATGCCCTCAGTCTTTGTGACTCTCCTAAATGTGTTATGCATTATTATGGATTATTTGTAAGTAAGGTAGCCTGTCCCTATCTTACTAACCAAATATCTCTGTACAGAATAAAGATCTGGTTGCATAATGCTTCACATTTGTAGCTGAACAGAGTGCCAGAAATCATCAGAAGCAGATTAGGCAGGAATTGTGCTGTGTATGGATGTGTGACGTGATGGTAAATGTTTGTGTATACAGACACACACTTGTATTAATATCTTTGTGGAGAATTTCCATCCATTTCTACAGGTAAATCCCTAATCCCTATGAGAACCTTAACCCCTACCCAGTCCTACCATTAACCATAAGTAACTAAATACAATAAAAGACTTACAGCATTTTAGTTCTTTGATTTCATTCACAGATTTCTATACAACTGAGCTTCTCCTTGTGGGGACCAAAAAAATGGTCCCAACATCATCAAAATAGCAGGTGTTTATCACATTGTGGGGTCATTTGATCCCCATGATGTAATATATACATAACACACACACACACGCACCCTGAACAATTCAGAGAGACCAGTTCACCAAACCACATGTTTCTGGACTCTGGAAGAAAAACAGAGAACTTGTAGGTAATCTATTTAGACAGCAAGAACATGTGAATTCCACACCCACAGAGTCAGAGGCAGGATCAGAACCCACAATCCTAGCGGTTTGAGGTTACAGCACTACCCAGTCATCTGCACTAGACAGTACATATCCTGAGTATTTCCAGAAGATGGTGGTTTAATAACATAACACTGAGGCAGTAGAGGCCTGAGAGAGCCCATGTACTCACAGCATGTGCTTCACACACATAAATCGATGGCCTTCACCACCCACGGCTCACCTGTAGCCTTCATCTGCAGGCCTGAGATGTTCTGGTCCCCGTCAGTCTCTGTAATGGAGCCAGTCCTGCTGTTAGATCCCTGATGGCAGAATGGTTTAGTTCATAGCGGGGGAGAGGAGAGGGAATCTCTTATAATAAGGTATCAATTTAAAAACTTGTTCCCCCCATTTCCCTCACATTACATGCAGAGGTGTAGTGCACTGAGGTTGACCTTTCGGGGGCCTGGTGACCCATGGCTTCCCAGGGGATGAAGGGTGGGGGGGCAGTACATTTCTCATCAGTGTCTCCTGCTTCTTCCTGATGTACCAGTGCATCAAGACAACACTCCGTGTGAGAAAGGTGTTGCGGTCTCAATACGGTCAGCTCACTTTTCTCTGGCTTCATTTCTAGCCCCGCACCTGAGATAGGGTGCCCCAAATTCCCCAGAAACCACCCGACTGGGCTATCCATCCACCTTTACATTCCCATGCTTTTTTTACTTTGCTTGTGGCCCATTGCTGATGGCTGCTTTGACTGGCAGTGAAATCCCACTACACTTTCATATATTTCTAATGAGATTCGCTTTTTGAACAGCACGCCACGACCAAGGGGGATGTATTTGCAATGTAATCAAAAGTGGCCTTTTGATGAAATTAGCATAATATACTTCTTCAGCTAATTCACTTAGTCATTTTGACATGCCATTGATCATTTAATAACATCAGTATTAAGGTGTTGCCAGGGTAGCAGTGAGGACACAGCACTCTACAGAGCTGGATCGCGCTAATAAATTACAGAGCTGCTAGTGTTGGTGGTACCGCTGAAATAGCTTTGGGGTTGCAATTCTCTGACTTTAGTCTATTAGGCAAATTCAGCTGGCAGAGCTGTTCGATCCCGCCAATCGGCGGTTGTCAGGGGCACGGCTAGTGCATGCCTTTCAGTGGCCAGGAAGTCAATGGACCATTCCTACTTAGCCGTGAAGCCCCCATTGGGAAAATGAAAGCTGGAGATGAAGGTGGAGGAGTCCGTATATATGTAGGTGGAGGAATAGGGTGGAGATGAAGGTTCAGGAATCTGTGGAAGGGGGGTGGATGGAGGAATGGGTGGAGAAGTGGGTGAAGCTGATGGAGATGATGAAGGTGGTAGTTTCCTGTGGATTTATTGGTCTCGCTTAAGACTCACTGATTGAAGTTCCAGGCTTATTACCAGCCTAAATGCACCCCTCCGTGCGGAGTGGTAAGCAGAAAATGCCACATTAAAGCAGAGTGTGTGAACTGAGTGGATATATTTTCCAGTGCAGATCAGTTGCTTAAATATTTTTCCACTAAAAAATTTCTGTCATAGTTCAATTTAATGTTCTAAAACATAAAACATTTTACCTAGCAGGACAGTATCAGCTTTCAATAATAGAGCAGACACAGTCAAACAATGCATTAGCGATGATACATAATACATCGTGCCTGTGTGCTCTATCTGCTATTATGGAACATTAATAGTGTAATAAGGAGGACGGAGTTCATTTTGCTAATAATTAATGTTCATCAGCTGTCTGCTTCACATTAAACTGCATTTGTGTTCATTACCATATGTTGTTTTGTATTGATATAACATTACCAAATATTACCGATGTTTGTATGTGTCGCTGCCCCGCGTAGTTCTGAGAGTCTTTCCCGATGATGTCATTAACGTCGTTCAGCTTGGCCTGGGATGTTATGGACATCATCGTTATCATTATCGAGCGAGGTAATGAGGCAGACGCAAAGTCCATAAGTAGCAGGGGTGTCTCGAAAGAGAAACAGAAATAAACTGAGCAGAGACCCAAAGCGTGGCGTGTATTTGGGGAACGCCATTTCGCTGCTCCACCTCTCAGCTGGCTGCCGTGTCATTCTGCTCGGGGTCCATTGCGACCGAGCTCCACCTCAGGCTGTTAGTATCCACTTCCCAGGGGTCACATAGGACCGCATTCTGTTAGATTACAGGGAGAGCTGCACTTTCCTTGGCATCCATGGTTGCCTCTACCCAAAGGCCATACCTGTAGATCCTCTGTCAAGCTGTCATAGACCAAAGGGCGTTGTGTTAAATAGCCACAATGCTGTGTCTTTAATGCTCCTGATCTATATGCACACATAATGATTGCTCAGCCATTGAGCATGATTGAAAATGACCTCCTGATGGCGTTCACTTCAAAAGCCGATCTTAGATCGCATGCTCTTGCGACCGCACTATTAATTGAAGCTGCTGGAAAACCAGTTATGTTCCTCGGTAAATGTTTATAAAAAGCTGAGGGGGGAAAAAAGCTATTTCTGGGGGTATTACAGTACTAATACCCCCCATTCACAATCTATGCAGATAAAATCCACGTCAGCAAATTTAACTAAACATACTTAACACACAATTAAGTATGTAAGTATGGGCTGTGTGTATTTAAGGAGGGCAATAATTAATTAATTAATTAAACTTAAAATTAGAACAGAAATCAACTAGATGTCATCGATCTACAAATGCATGACTCAGAAAATGAAGAAACACTTTTTTTCTTCATGAAATAGTTCAGACATATCTTAAATTATGTATGGATTTTTCCCTTTGAGTGTCTCATTCATAGTGTCTGATGTCACTAAAATCCACGCCAGGAGTAATGACTGCTATCAGGATGGCAATATTAGGTTTCCTTTGTGCTCTTCCGCTGTTCCCTTGTTCAATCAAGGTATATTAGTAATTTCATACATTTCATAAACATGTTTTAAACCATCTGGACAAGACACCATGTTGCAGCAGTGGGGGAGAGTTCACAGGAAGTTGTGGGAAGGTAGAATGGGAAGTAGTGAGCAAGAGAGAGAGAGTGAGAGAGAGAGAGAGCGGGGAGGGAGATAAACAACAGGAATTTTCCTTTGATTTAAAACTCGCCGTTCTTCTTCAAAGAGCCTCAGCTGTGCTGCGCCCGATCGGTGCGGCTTGTCACTTAGCCGGCAGATAACTGATGTTCGATTCTCCTCATAACCACAAGCCATCAGTCTGCAGTTTCTGCCGCTCTTGTTCCTGTCGGCTTTCAAGTAAATTACAGCTCAGAGCTCCTCCAGAATCAGTGCCCCCCCCACCGCTATCTCTCCCTCCCTCCTTCTCTCTCTCTCTAGGCGTCATGCTCCCTCTCTCCTCTTCCACATCCACCTCTCTCCTCAAAAATCCTTTTTAAGCACAGCCTTATTACAGAGCAGAGGCCGTTTATGCACTTGCTGGAGATTTAGTTGGTGCCGCTGTTTATCATGATATGTGTAATTACTTTGGGGGGTGCAGCCTACACCTCTCTCCCCTTTACCAGTTTCACCCGTTTAACAGACTAGCACCCCCCATCCTCCCCTTTGTCTGCAGCATGTCTTCAGCTCTCTTCCCTGGGGGCAGGCAAGAAGATGGACTCCATTTCCTTCCCTTTAATCGACAGTTTTAACCAGCTCCTTGCTAACTCTGTGAGCAAATGTTATGACATATCCCATTAAGACGGATGGGATGCAGGATGGCGCACATGATGCAGTATTAATTCTATCTCTCTGTTTATTATGATGGCCCCATGCTTACACACACACACACACACACACATGCTGGGTAAACATATCTTTATGGGGGAGCTCATTCATTTCTATGGGAAAGATGCTAACTATCACAACCTTAACCCCTATCCAGTCCTAACCATAACCATAAGTAACCAAGCAAAATACAAGAGTTTTTGCATTTTTGTTTTTTTTTTATTGAAGCCACAGATTTTTTAATTGAGTTTCCCTTATTTTCCCCATAAGTTAAAAAAGGGCATTCATCACATTGTGGGGACATTGTGTCCAAATATACCCGCTCACACACACACACACGCACACACACACACACACCATTCACACACACTCACATGCAAGCTGTGTGCTGCGCGTCTCTCACTAGTTCCTCTATTAATACCACCAAATATTAATAAAATCCTTGAATATAGTGAGTCATGTGATAGACTGGCCTACCTCGTGGTGGGCAATTCCTGGGATTGCACACTGCAACCCTGAATTGGATACGTGATTAAAGAAAATAGGATGGATGGATGGTTAAAGTTTACAATAATGAATCCAAAATAGTGACATTAAGTCAATAACTAATGCTAGTCATTGTGTAGATAATTCAAGAACAATTAAGAAAATATTAAAATTGCAGTGTAATGTTTTTATAATAGCTTCTCTTCAGGAAAAGTGGTCTCCAGGGATCATTTTGGAATTTGCTTGCTGCACTTTCAATCCGTAAGCGTGTCATGAACTTATAGTGAGCCACTCATGATTTCAGCATCAAGGGGACTGAAGGCCTCGTGTTTCCAAACAGGGCAGCCTCCATCCATTCGTTCTGCAAACAGTAACTGCGACGACCTTAATCGCAATCAAACCCCTGACGAAATGTTACACGGGCAGTTGGCCTTGGTGAAGAACTTTGTTTGCCATAATGCGTCTCTCATGCACTGATTGCTGTGATGAATATGAATCGCTGCGTGAAATGCCCCTGCTTTCACTCCCTGCTCCTGGGGGTGTTTTTATCAAGTGCCTTTAACATGCAAAACACTTAAGAGCTGTTGAAAAAAAATCATGTGCAGCTGCTGTCTGCTTCCACTGTTTTTTGAAAATGTTGTCATAACATTGGAATCACATAAGTGACAAGACAGAGAATGGAAGTTCAGTTTCTTTTGGTTAAAAACTGCTTTTTTCTGTCTAAAACTGTCTAAAATCAATATCCAAAAAAAGATACTTTGCAGAACAGTAATTCGGAGCTCCTGTCATCCAGGATATTGCATTCCGATGCTGACGAGTCACTTTGAGGTACTCACATCAAACCCCATACAGTAGAAAAAGGTGATTTGACCGGCAAACCAGGATCTCACACTCAGACATCAAACGAGCCAAGAGAGGTTTGCCACACACACAAAGAGAAAACGCAGAGAAGTCACAGAATTCCTGCTGGGAGTCCAGGCAGGCTCATGTGTAAGGCTCTAGGGGGGGCTCTCCCTTCTTCATGACTTCAGTAGAATTGCTTGGAAAGAGGGTGGGGCATGACACAGCCAAACACTGCGTGATGCGTTGCAAGGAAGCTCCCCGCCCAAACTATATTGTGTTTTTATGTCCTGTTTTATGCTACCAGGTAGCTATTTAAGCATTTTAAGCACAGCCATTTTCATTGCTTTTGTTGGACTTCAGAGAAAACATGCGCGTGCCCAGAAAAAGGCTTCAAGGGAAAATTGGCTGGGGGCAATAGAGACCAGGCTCACTTTTGTGTATCTTTCTCAAGAATAAAGGGTTCATTATTTATTAACAGCTGAATGGGTACACGTTATAAATATGTAATAAGTGTTATGCATGAAAATGTATGTATGGTGAAAGAAGACAGAAAGGGAGTTTTTAGGTGTGAGGCCATGTGGACAGTCCACACAAACAGCGCTATACCTGAGCTGTATATGTGTGTGAGTGCACAGCCAGACGGCACACACAGCTGTGCCCTTCCAGTACCACCCTCCACCCTCAGGAAAATACGTAAAACTAGATCTAAAATTTCATTTTAGCTCTTTCTGTTGTCGACGGTTGTTGATAGCTTCTTGAATCCCTTGACGCAAGTTGATCATTACTCTACTCTTACACTACTCTTACCCTACTCTTCTTCTGCGTTCACTCACTCATTCAAAATTATGCAAATGTTTTATATAAAAGATCTAAATGCATACATCTTTGTTCCCTTTTTAGATTAAGTATGTTTTATAAATGTAAAGGATATAGACATATACATGGATATAGATATAGATATACTAGACAATGACACTGGGATGTGTTTAATAAAACAGGAAGGCTTTCCCTTCTGAAAGCTGTCATGACTATATTCCTGTCAAGGGCATATTTTAATTTTGAAGTCATAAAATGGTGTCATAGAAGCTTTTACTGAGTATTATGGATACCTCTAGCTTCTTTTCTGCCGCAGTCTGCACTGTATCTAAGAAATAGTTTATGCTGTCACCAAAGATTCAAGACATATAAAATGATTATGATTATCATGAGGAAAAAGGTTATTATTATACTTTTATTATTATTATAATATTAAATAGTAAAAATAGTATTATTATTACAGTATAGCTAATTTTTAATAATCTTCATTGCCACCATTACCATAAACATAAACTCCTCATGTACCAGAGCCCTGAGTCGGTTACTGTCTCCTGCCATCACACGTCGCTGTTTAATCCCTCAAAACCCAGGATCCATCTGGCTCTCAGGTGGAGCAGCCTGAGAGGTCAGGGAAGGGTCACGGGGGCGTGCTCACCTCCCAGGAAGTACCCGGCCCCTCCCACCATGCCGGCCAATTCAGCCAAGCGCACACGTCAGAGAGAGCGACCCCGGTGCTTGCCTAAACTTTACGGTACTGGAGAACTCGGTGTTCTGCCAAGGGGGCACTGGGGTTTGGCATTACGTGTAGTGGAGGGGGGAGGGAGTCCCTGCTATGTGGTAGACAGATGGGCAGAGCTGACAGATGCCTCACGCCAAGCCGTGGTTTTCAGGTATCCGGGCACGCCAAGACTGGCTCAGCCTCCCCTGGCCCCGTGTGATGCACCGCCCCGATGACCAGTGGCATGTCTGCCCTCCTCTGTCCGCGCCAGGGGCTCCGCTGACTCTGCTGACACACTCCACAGCTATGCCTGTAAATTACTCCTGAGCCCTGCCTAGAAGAGAAGCCAAGCCGTCATGCCAGTAAGTAGGAATGCTGACCTCCTTGCAAAAGATTCCCGTTTGTTTTGACGCCGTGCTGAGCTCCTATGAACAAAAACAGCAGGCGGGTCAGACGCCCCTCGATGCCACAACCTCATCCGCCACCACTACAGGCAAAAAGCCACATAGCTACATCTTTCAGGCAGCGTTTAAAATCACCAGCCTAGGTGACACTATATGATGGAGGAAAATTCCATGGTGGGTGAATGATCCTGGGTAACCAAGGTGGGGTGGAGCGGTGGGGGCGGGGGGGTTACCCCTTCAGGGAGCATGAAAATCAGCGGAGAGATTGGATTGGTCCTCTTGTCACTCGCCTAAGTTGCAGTGACTGAATGAGCATTGGCTCTGTGGAGAAACTATGTCACACAAGGTTAAAAATAGGATCTGCAGTTTCTGTGGACTCGGGGGGCTCTCTGACTTTGCCGTCATGAGTGTTGCATTTGAAGTGTGCTGTGTACTCATGCATCAATATTCTCGAAGAAGACTCTGAGCCTGGCTGCTTTATCTGAGGATTTGAAAACAGCCAAGTATATTTTCATTATTTCCTCATCTGTCGTTCCCACCCCATGGGCTTTTCCGGGCCTCACAGGTAATTAAGGCAGGAACATCGCCACACTCAACCATCCACAAATACCCCGGGGGATTTACATTGTACTGGGTAGGGGTTCTGGCGAGGGGTACAGGATGTCCATGGCATGTCTGCTTACAAACTGGACCCCCCTCCCAAACTTGCACATGCTCTTATGCACCCCACTGGTCCCCTCCCTGGCTCTCGACACCATCAGGGGAATTTCTGTAAGTTCTACCCAATTAACACAAATCGAATCTTGAAACGCTCAACCAAAAACAGGAACGTCTGGAGCAATTGGTATTCCCCCAAAGACAGGAGTTTATTGCATATAAATACTGGTGGCTTCAGTGTGAAGTGGAATTTTGAAAGTCCTCCCAGATAGGAAATGTGGTAGCTACTGAGCAGCCCCCCCCCCCCCCACACACACACACACACACACACACAGACACACACACACAGAGCCACGGCTCTAAGTGACGCACCGTCATCCGGCCATTGATATGTTTACATTCATTTTCCTGATCGATATGCAGGTAACACAGACACCACCCAAATTTGATATGTATGGATCGCGGACGAAAACCGATACGTGTCGGGGGGGAAGGGTGAGTCGGGAGTGAGCGGGTCCTTCAATTACTGTATATTGCTTGTGGCATTTTTATTGCCACTCATTCATTCATTCATTCCCACAGCTTCTCCCCAGGACAGCGGCCTGCTGATCCAAAGGGGGGACTTCTTCACAATTTGGACATACTAGTAGGACGTTGTTCGCACCCTTGGCTACTAGGCTGTGCTGGGAATAGAATCCTGTGCATTCAAGAAGGCATGTTCGGCTGCTGTCCAGGAACACCCCGCTGGAATAACCATTCAGATTATGGGGGGCAGGGGCTGATGTGAACCATAGAACATTCTGGACAGCAGAGTGACCCGTAGCCTGAGCAGGCTGAGGATGTCCCATGGTTTGGCAAAGTCATGTGACATTTGCCTGAAGCTCTGTGCTGTTTTTTTGTTTGACCCCAGACAGACCAGATCATTGCCACCCACCCCCCAGCCCCATCCCTCTGATCAGCAACCAGGCGTAAATAGCATTTCTGCACCTGCCCCCCCCACCCTTTCATGTTTGTTCTTCTCCCCCAGCTTATTAAGCCCTGAAACCCTAGCAGCCCCCGTTCCATCCCCCATCCCCATGTCACATGCTCACCATCTCCATCAGAGCATGTCCCACACCAATGAATAGGGGGCCATTTTGCATGTGTCTCCTTTCCAAACCTACCACTTCCTTCCATGGACACATGGTGATACACTCTTATTACCAAAATTTAGGATCTCTTTTCCTACAACTCACAGCCTGTAAAATTTATCATGGAGATCAGGTCATCTGGTACACCAGCAATAGAACAACTCTATCTGTGTCCTCTTTGATGACAAGTTTCCTCGTATATATGTATTTTGCTTGTTGGCTGATTAAGTTTCTCTATCTCCTATGTGAGGGGCTACACTCAACTTTGTGTTCCTAACCCTATAGTAGGTTTCTCCAAATCTGAACCTCACTTCCAAATCCAGGCCTTGTTTTCAGTTCACCCTGGTAGTTATTTAATAATTACTGATTCAGATTGGTCATAAGCTTCACACCTGACTGACAGGTAAAGGAAGGCTGGAAGACCAGCAGTGCTCGGACCTCGAGGAGCGTGATTTGAATAATCCTGCCCCATAGTACCTGCCAGCAAATACTCCAGTTGCAGGGATGTTTCATTACCCCATACAGTATGATTAAATGCAAAGAACAACTGCTGGCTGATTACCTGGAGGATTTAAACTGTATTTTACGATATATTTTACGGCTATTCAAATCTGCGAGGTTAGTGCCGGGATAAGCAGTGACCTGACAGAGGTGCTGCTCTACTGCTATGGAGCCGGTACATTTCAAAAGGGTTACCTTAGGTTACACTTGTCTGTCTTGATCCCCTTGCATTGCCAGATGCTGCACACTTCTAAATACATACATTTGCAGAATGTTCAGTCAACCAAAAACTGGTTGGATTAAAGTATCCTTATACAAAAACTTAATTTGATGATAGATTTCCTGGGGTGATATGGGGTAGTGTGGCATTCACTGAAGGATACACTGAAGGTCTGAGACACAGCGGTAATTAAAAGTGGATTAAATCAACTCAAATTAAACCAACTTGCGTACATCTGACCTTCCTCAGTACACACTACAAGTCAGCCACAGGTATTGCCTCTGCATGTAATCCTGTTTTCCACAGATAAATATGGTAATACATAATTCCTGACACTCTGGCTTGATGTAAATACCAAAATCCGAGTGCTGATGATAGCTTGTGAAATTTTCGGCACATTCCCAGAAAGGCAGACCGCCACTGCATCGCCTTAGAGGCTAAGAATAGCTGTTGGATGTCCCCCGGCTGGTATCCCCCCCTTTGGTTGCTATCCTCCCCATGCTGGGACTGAGCTTTCTGCACTCCGTGATCACGGTCACGTCTGGCCCGGCTTTCTGACCCTGTGCACCCTTACTCCAGCCTTCCACATCGGTCGCTTATCACCCACTCGCCCTCGGACTGGTGACAGGTGAGCATAAGCCTACCATCCGTGAATTTCCATTATTCCTTACCCGATTCCTGTTTCCCGCCTCTCGGTGACTCGCACGCCACATGCACGCTGCTTTCCACTTCCTCTCCACCGCCTCAATCTTTAATTCCTCTGCCTGGGTCCCTTCCAACAGCCACAGCAACTAGGAATGGTAATTAATGTGAATTCCTGTGAGGGTCACAGGCTCTGTAATCAACTATTCACACAAGTGTACATTTTACACCAAAGCTACCAGGGTTATTCTATTGTTTTCCATGCCATTTATACCTATTTTTGTTGCTAAGAGGCTGTCATATTTAAAACAATGAATCTGTTGTAACGTTTAGCATGAATACCCTGGGATATTTACAAAAAGAGCTCAGGTTAAGTACCATACCCAAGATCTCCTCCTGGGAGTTTCACCAGGAAATTATTAATAAAACATATGGATTACATTTCATATTTTATTACATGTTATATATGAATACATATTACATTCATATGAGGCAGTCGACACTGTATAGCCACAGATGAGGCCGTCGATCAATTAACAGGCTGATTCGCCCTCCAGTTCTGCTCACATAGACTCTTACCGATGGATTCCAAACTGCCACTTCACCAAACAAACCGTGCTATGAATCATGGGAAGGTACAGCTCAGTGGCCACAAATGCGAATGTTAAACTGAGCCAAAATATGCAGCTGTTACATATTTTTTTGCTAAAATGAAGTTAATGTGCTGTTTATGCTTTGCATAATTGCATGAAAAGCCCCCTGCACGTATACATTAAGCATACATCATATACTTTAACTTATATATAGCAAGACACATATATTAAAAGCGTAGCTCAACACCCCAAGGTTGTAGGATCTTAGTGGGCCCAGTTTTCTGTGTGCTGAGTTTGTATGTCCCCCAACTGGGTGTCCTCCAGTTTCCTACTGGTTACCCCCCTCTCAGGCCAAAGACATGTGGTTCAGGTGAACTGGTGTCCTTCGCTCTCCTCTGGCAAATGACTGTAAGTGCACAGACTTTCATCTATCCTGCAGTGGGGCTCTGTGCTTCCAGGAGGCAGGTTCTGTGCTTCCAGGGGGCGGGCTCTGTGCTTCCAGGAGGCGGGCTCTGTGCTTCCAGGGGGCGGGCTCTGTGCATCCAGGGGGCGGGCTCTGTGCATCCAGGGGACGGGCTCTGGATCCCCCTGGCTGTGATTGGATAAGTGGCCATTACAAACAGGTGGTCCAATTATTCCACAGCATGCTGTCCGTCAGGAATGTAAAACCTGTAAACCCTTGATGTCACTCTGCTACCGCTCAGATTTGCCACAACACTTGTTCTGTAAGCATACATGATTCACCACAAGCATCCCGACATGATTACATTTTTAAAATCTGATACAATCATTTGCAGTACTGGGCAAATATGTAAATATGGAGGTGTAATATAATGCCAGTTTTCCACTGTTTCTTCCCTTTTACTTTCATAAGCTGGGACCACGTCAGAACATCTATCAGGCAAACGGCCCACACTCCACCGGTCAAGGGGGACCCCGAGCTGTGATTCTGCTTCTTTTCTTTTCCGCTGCCGCTCTTGCTCTGGTAGAGAAGCCTGCTTTGTTTGTGCAAAGCCCATGGCTGCGGGCACAATCTGTCCATCCCCCCCGTGGCATCATTAGCCAGAGATGTTCCCCTGGGGACAGCTAGGAAGCATAGATTGAAAGAGTGAGCGTAGATGTGTGCATCTGTGTGTGACAGTGGGCGGGAGATCCATTTTCCACGCTTGTCCATCGGCTTCTGAAAAGGTGAGGAAGCGTCGAGGTAAACACTGCCCGTGCTTCATAATACCCTGCATGTTTGTGTGTGTGACACATGCAGGGATCAGTCAACATGTGAGTAGTTCACAAGAGGACACGGCCCCCTGACCCTTTGCCTAATACTACATTCTACCTCCCACTAACTCCAGATGGCACAACCCCTAGCTCCCAGAAACCCCTGTTACCCCCTCCCTCCAAAGGGCACCTTTAGACCCTCGATTCGCTCCCTTGATTGGCCCCTGATCAGCGGCTCCTTGGATTCCTTCTCCTTTTTATTATGTCACAAATCCCTCCGCACCTCTCCTCCTGTGCTCCTCCGTGTACGCTCCTCTTTGCTTTCGGCTCAATATCAATCTCGCACTATTGGCATCTCTGATCTGCTCATTCCTCTCTGCAAACAGTAAATGAGCTGCAGGCTTTAGGATGCGGATTCCGGCCTGGCCGCTGCCAGCCTCCTTTGAAACTTGCCCTTTGCAGCTGGCAAGCGTTGCCACGGCCACGTTCTCTTATTTTTTTTAAGGCTGCTGTGTACTTGATCTCCTTGTGGAGGAATACTGGCTAAGGATGTAGTTATGAAATAATATATTAACCTTAAAACACAAAGGGAATACCTTCTGTTTGGAAATCCCATTCACAACACTCTAATGCTTTCTAAACTTGCTGTGTCCTTACAGTATATATATGTTATTGGAGATCAGTTGCCCTTTGTGGTTGGATGGAAAACATATCATATCTAATGGTATACACAGAGTCTAAATTGGAATTTGTCTGTATTAGTGCTTAAGTATTCAGTTGTACATACACACGATGTTGGGCTGGCCCATTTTACTTTATTTAGATTTTAGAGGATTGGACAGTTGGCAGAACCATGTGACTGGCAGAATGGGACGGTGTATTGGACTCCTTTTTAGGGACAAATTGGGTTGAGGAGAGGGTAGTGCCCATTGGACACAAACGTGCAAAAGGCAAAATCCCATTGCTGGGTGACAGAAACCAAAATAATCAAGTAGCAGGCTGAAGTTTTGGGGCTGAACTGGGAATCAAAGGCACAGGAGGAGATCACAGCTCTCAGGAACGGTGATGCTGCCAGGTTACCGTGGGAGCAAAATGGCACAGAACATACCACTATTCACAGACTGCGATACTGTAGAAGGAAACTGAGTCACATGACTGTTCTTCCCAGGAGGGTCTGAGCTAACAGATATAATCAAAAATGTTCTAAATCAAGCTTTGTGCGTTAGTGAGTTCTCTGGCACTTCATCTGTCGCTGATTAGGTTTCTGCCAGAAGATACCACCCAATTAGCTCACAGGTTCATGAAACAGCTGGCCCAACAACTGTGGATGCATCCCCAGACCTCCTCCCCCCTGCACACAAAGACGTGGTACTTTCCACAGCATGCCCTGCAAGCTGAGCCTCAGCTCTCGTTTCCCATTCTAGAGATGTCTCGCACCCCTGCTTCCTATTTGGCAGTGTCCGGTCATTGGGCCTAAGGGTGAATTTAAGGGGGCAGTGCTGGAGCAGGAAAGTAAAACATTCAAATACTAATATATATAAATGTAATTGTATGTCAACACAGAAAAAGTCATCAGCAGGGACTAATGACAATCATACACTCACCTAAAGGATTATTAGGAACACCATACTAATACGGTGTTTGACCCGCTTTCGCCTTCAGAACTGCTTTAATTCTATGTGGCATTTATTCAACAAGGTGCTGAAAGCATTCTTTAGAAATGTTGGCCCATATTGATAGGATAGC